>VXBB01020064.1:0-11757 GCA_013399915.1 Illadopsis cleaveri
TGATGTCATGCAATATAAATAATGCAATACAATATTTTATTGCATCAAAATATTCCCTGAAAAGTTGACATTTCGTCAAGGAATATTTTGATTCTTGTTGACTGTTTTTTTATGTTTCCCTTCTGGAAAACACCNTCCCTGAAAAACAGATATTTCGTCAAGGAATATTTTGATTCTTGTTGACTGGTTTTTTATGTTTCCCTTCTGGAAAACACCCTTGGGCTGGCTCAAAAGATCACAGGGGCCAGTCACTAAATTAATCCCTTTCTACTTCTACATTGAATAAAACAGAATCTCGCTGAAATAACTTGGAGTTTCTTACACACCCATTTTGTTTTTTCTGTCTTTCTGTGTTAACCAGTCATCATCCCCATTACTTTTTGTTCCTCTCCTAGAAGACCTCTTATAAAAGGGGTCTCACTTCCTCCTTAATTGATACTGTTGGTATAAAAATAAAAATAAAAATTAAAATGAAAATAAAAATAAAAATAAAAACCATTCTCCTTTGATGATCCGGGTCCATCTCCAAAAGCTCGTAGGGAACCCCCTTTAGGCAGTGTAGACCTATTTCAGGCATATAAATACCAATTTATCTATATAATATCATAATATTAACTATAAAGTTCACTAGGTTACTGGGTTTTGAATACATGAAAGCAGTTCTTTGTACCTTTTGGTAAATAGATGTTTCCAGACCCTTTCAAAAGAGCATCCTCTGAGAAACAGTTTTTGTGTACATGTTGGCTTTTTTTTTTTTAAACCCATTGCAACACTCCAGATTTTTTTCTCTTTACAGTCTTTTTCATGTGTTTTTAAAAGCCTCATAATTACTCTTCAATAACTGGAAACAACTCTGCATTTCTAATTGCTTATTAAGGGAGGTCAGAAGTGCTTGTACTACAAACCAGTTCAGATCCAAGTGAGATTATGTTATTGCATTATTTCTGGATTGTTACTTTTGCAAACTGGCAGATTTCTTAGAATAGCATGGCTATAGTTGTGGGGGTTTTTTATTTGTTTTTTTGGGGGTTGTTTTGTTTTGTTTTGTTTTCTGGTAGATATATTAATCTCACACTGGCAAATACCAACACTCAACAGTAGGATGTGTGCAGAAATTCATAACCATGAACAGAGCCTCAGCTAACAAACCTCAGATAACAAACTCTGCTGGGTTAGTGTTGGTTCCACAAAGCTCATTTGGAGGTTACCAGGGGTGGCTGAACTAGGGAGAAAACAAGGAAGAAGCAACAGCAGCAGTTCCCCAAATATTTTGAATGTTGTTGCATTTTGGTAGTTGAGCAAAAAGTGTTTCACCAGAGCTTTGCAAAGGTTGGACTGTGGGTGAAACTAAACTGGATTATGTTAGCCTAGGAAAGCTGATTTTGACTGTTTCAAGTAAACCAGCAGAGGATTTTGTAGGTACAACATCCAAGGTGTAGTCATCTCTTTTCAGTGAGGCTTGCAGGCTAACGGTGCTCTGAAATACCAGAGTCCTTCTTGCATTGCAGTTAATGAACAAATGAGGAGTAGAAATCTTCACTTTCAGTTAATGCTGTTTCTAATCCTCACTTAATGAAACCAATTTCTCAGTAAAGTAAGGAAGTGTGTGTGAGGAAAAAAAAATCTAAGTAAAATATCTGCAGGCAACATATACTGTGTTATCTGAGCACTTCAAAACTGTTAATGGACTTTATCTTGACAGCTTCACTGTGAAGTAGGGTAGTGATAATAAATTTTAAGAATAAAGACCTGAAATACAGAAAGACCAAGGGTCAATATTAAAACCAAGCCAACCAATAAATATACTGCAAAGCAAACAGCTAAACACCCCACTCAAACATGAAACAAAGAAATTAACAAAAAAACTTTAAACATATCTAATCTTTCTAGACTGCTGCAGTGAATTTTCTATTCTATGATTAACATGTATATTTGGGACATTTTGGAGAGCAAAAATTATCTGGATCACTTACAGTCATGCTTTTTTAAATGTGGACTGGATAAGAAGGCAGTGTTTAGGCATCAGACAGCTGGGTGTCTGATCCTGTACCTGAATTGCATCACTACAAATACTCTGGGTCTTTGAAGGAGTTTGGTATTTGTACAGACCAAACATAGTGAAGTCCTACTCTTAGGGACTCAGTTTTCTTTACCCTAAAGCCATAATAATTAAAAGACCTTCTGTACACTATAACAGCTGAAGAAATATGATCTAGGTGTTTGTTACTAAAGAAAAAAATTACACATGAACATAGGATATATATGGGCTAAATAAAATCCTAGTCCATTCTGTCCAGGAAATGATTCTGAGAAAGAAAAAAGTAATTAAGCATTTAGAAGGCAGAAGGTTAATCTGACCTTTCATCCTGATTGTTCCATCCAGACCCCCAAATTTAAACCCTTGTATTTCAAATCTGAGATTTTTAGATATTCAGTAATCTGTTGCTTGTTTAAATATCCATTTATTGTAAGGTTTTGGATTAGTTTTGGTTTTTTTATATACAAAATATTTGGATTTGATTGCACATATTTGAATATTGTTGCATGCATAATTGAGATTTTATGTAATACTCACACCTACAAAATTCATGGTGATCTATATGCATATACACAAGGAAGTAAAAGCATATTTAAAAGAGAAAAATAATTAAGTAACATTAGCTATTAATGGTACCTGAAAGTTACTGAAGTAGCCACTTTACTCTTGAGAAATCTTTTCTCTAAGTGTTGTTGAAGGGCTGTGCCCAACAGACACCTCAGCTATTGAGCAGCTTATGTCAGTGCAGTCTCATTGATTTTGGTAGGATTTTGTGTTGCTGGATCCAGGTGCAGAATTGGAGTCAAAGTCAGACTAGAGGGAACATTGATCCATGATGGTATTGTGATTCCTGTGTCTCTGTGCTATTGAATCACATCGTGTTTGAAAGTCATGGAATTAAAATGAATATGCCTGCAAATAAATGTGAGGATTTTGCAGACCGCAGCACAAAGTGTGTCGAATTACTCTCTGAGTGATTCAGCCAAAATTTCTAAATGACTGGCTCACAAAATCCATGGCATTTATAATTGACAGTATGCAGGTGCATGAATATGGGTGATTTTTTCTTGGATTCATTTGAGAGACCTATAAAGTCTCAGACATTACTAGAGACGTGCCGAATCAACCATAAATAATTCAGGTAGCCTGAGAACCTCTGCATCTGCTGTTTTGCAAGGAATCTGCATGTACTGCTGTTAGCTTTCCTTCTACTCACTGCAATTATTTTTGAAACAGCAGCTTGCTTTTTCGATGTGCAGCAGTTATTTGAAAGAATAGTTCTTGAAAAAGTGAAGCATTCAGATGTGCTGTATCGAGTTTCTCCAAGATGTGTCAATACATTATTTGGGGTCACAGACTGATGTTTTATGATTCTAAATGTCAAATATGAGAAAAAAAATAAATTACTTCTCAGCTTTGGATAGGTAGACCTGTTTTTATACGTAATATTCTATCTAAGTTCTTGATTGCTTTTTAGAAAATCATGCCCCTCGTAAAAGTTCTTCTCCTTCTGCCTTTTTGACTTTGCCTTTTCATTTTTGTTTTCTTCCCTTTGGTAAAACTGATTCATGAGGCACATTTGGTTCTCATATGCACTTAGTTATCCTAGAAGTAGAGTAAATGCAGTGAATTAGTTCAAACAAAAAAGAGCTAAGAAAACAAAACGTGTTATTTTAAAAGAAAAAAATTGAAAGAGAATCTGACTATTTTGAGCTGAGTTCAGCTGTATGTTGTGTAGTCTCTTGGGTAAAGATAGGTGCAGTGTGTTTTCCTCTGAAAATACAGATTTGTGTCAATCATAGAAGCCATTAAAAAGTAACTTAAAATAATGTTTTTTATTTCAAGACTTTTAAAATAGCAATTATATTTTTCCTGAAATTATTTTTGCAAATGCACTTGTGAAAGCAATTTGAGACAAAAAAAGTATGTTTGTTCTTTTGAAGATCTTGAAATAAAATGTATTTTTTACTTAATGATAAAAAAATCTTTACTTTTGAGAAAAGCAACATAGTTTGTTCAGTCCAAAATATTTTTTTCCAAAGTTCACACAAACCCAAGATTTAATTATTTTCTCAGCACTTCTCCTGAGTTTAAAGGAGCTCCCTAAAGACTGTGTATTGCCCAGATATCTTTTTGAGTCCTTTTCTTAATGACATTTTTCTTAACTTATATATTTATATATTAATCATATATATTAAATTATACAAGTTATATATTTCAGGAGAGGAAGATAATCTTGAGATGACAGTCTGCATTAGACTGCAGTGATCTCTGATCAAGTTCCAAGGTGGTCTTAAGGTGGTTTTGCATTCTTGTTGTTGTACAATACCCACCAAAACTGGCTTATTCACTTGAATTATTGCACATCTGCAGAAGGTTCCTGCCTCTCTCAGGTCAGGCCACCCAGCTGAGGTTCACAGTCTGACTCACAAACTGGTTTTAAAATGAGACAGCAAAGGAGACCTTGCTGACAGGATGGAACCCTGCTTTAGCTTCCTTCAAAGCACGAGTGGAATGACACAATACAGCCCCTAAGGAATAATTTCATTATCAACAGCTATGCACTGCATCAATTATGTTTACTCTAAGTAAGCAAAACTGCAAGTGAAGGAGATTTCATCAACTGGAGGGAATATTAAGTTCTCGTGTTTCTTCTGGGGTCCCAATGCTGCTCCTTAATGATGTTTTGGACCTCAGTTTCCACTGTTTGTTCCTCTCTATCTCCAAACCTTATCACCTCTCTCTTTAAAGTCTTATGTACTCTTCAGAATAAATTTATCTTATCCAGTTTCTTTGGGGGGTTTAATGACTCTCAATCCTCACATCATATTTACTCCAACTTGTAGCATTCATAACTGACTCTGCCCACTTCCTGTTGCTATTACATGAAGTACAAGACAAATGACGTATTTATATTTTTATAAAGCTTTTCCCTCAGTTCTTTTCTTGCCAGCTTAGGCTGGGTGGCTCTTAAAATCACCCATACCACAGCAAAAAATTTTCCCATCGCCTCTGTAAAGTCCATTTATTGATCATGATATGTTGGAAAAGAACTAGGACAATCAACTGCACAGGCAGGATGCTGCAAAGTTTGGTGACTCCATGGGCTCAGGATCAGCAGGGGATTCTTGGGGGACCAGAGAGAAGGATGGGGACAACTAGGGCAACCCACAGCCCAGAGCCACTGTGGGAATGTTGCAGCTCCACAGAGAAATGAAGTTAGGCCATATTATATCAGTTGAGCACCTCTGGTAATCTCTTTCCAAAGTCCAGGATAAATAAGAAAAGTTCTTCCTTTGGAAGAAACTGTGGTCTGTTTCCCTGGTGGAAATCTTTTCTGGAAACTAGACCCATGATTTTGCTTAATATAGGCAAAATAAATTGCTGTTTTTCCCTGTACTATAAAGTAATTTTCATAGGATGTATTCTAGTTATCTCTCCAACTGAGTTTCTCTTCACTATATAACAATCAATACTGTGATAAGCTTTTTAAACTTTTAGACTTGCTCAACAGTTTTGGATATAAGTTTAATTCCACATGTGTATAAAAAAGTACACATTTCAAAAGATACATATTTAACTTTGAAAGCTTTTAGGGTGTTTCAACATTATAAAGAAAACATCAAATATTATGAGTGAGGTTTTATTCAAGGGAATACATGACCTATCTGGAAAAGAAAGAGAAACCTGAATTATGGAACATAGAAACCCTTAAAAAAAGGCAAGAGGCTACTGAATATGGAAATCTAAGGATTTTCAAGTTTCTGACTTTCAGCATCTTTATTTTGGTGAGCATTAATAGTAAAATTGCCCTGGCAATGTAAATCCCAGCAGAACTTGCAAACCTTGAATCAGAATTCATTGCCTTTTGTCTTTACTGTAATAATGAGTATATATGGAAAAAAACCTCCCATTTCTGCTTTCTTGAAGCCTTTGAAGACTGGTATGAGGGGATTTTTAGTTAGATAGCAAAAGAATATGTGCAGCTCATAGTTCTGTGTAGCACATTTGCTATTTATATTATAGTGCTGCACGCTTTGGGCAGAAGACCACTGATTTACAATAAGGGAATTTTCAGATTCCAACCTTATCTCAGGCTTTCTGGGTACAGAATTTTAATATAATTTGTGGAAGAGAGGGCCAAAACCTATAAAATCAAACTCTCCTCTCACATTTACATACAACTTAAGAGGAAAAATGCAGACATTAGCCTGAATACAGGCCTTCTATATGAGGAAAACTAACAGGAACCACATTATTGTTATAATCACTGCCAAAACATGAGATTTAGGGGTGAGGGAAAAAAAGAATTTAAATTTTAAAGGACTTTTATGAAAGGGTTTACATTTTCCCAAGTAATATCTCCCATTAATTTAACACGTTCATTGTTCTCTTACCCGTAACCATCAAATTATTCTTCCTTTTTCGCATATAGTGCTGATATTTGCTGATGGATTAGTTTGTTTACAAAGTCTGCAGCTCAACAGATTTTGAAAAGTGCTGCAATTCAGAATTTAATAGCTGTTTCTCTGGAAAGTGGAAGGTCAGAATTAAAACTGTGTACCATGAGGCTGTCACTGTGAGTATGGGTTTGGTAATGGTCTCTGAGGCACAAACAGAATACACTACAGCAAAATTTATTAGATAACTTTTAAACACTCAGGAACGTGTTTGAGATTGATATGTAGGCATTGTAGGCACTTAAAAAGTGGATCGTTTTGGAGACCATTTTGACAAATGATACTTCCTTCAACAATTGGCCAGCAATGGAAGCTGTGTCATTTCTAAGTGCATCTAAATTGCCTAGTACTATTAAGAAGTCATTTAAGCTTCAGCAGTGTTTTGTCTGATTCTGAAACTGAGAAGTTAAAATGTATGTCTTGTCCAAACACACAATGAAAACATTATTTTTAACTTTCTTTTTAAGCCTGTCTTTCTCCACAAACATACACACATCCCCAGCTGAAAAGAAATAAAATAGTAAATGATGATGACATGTTCTATCAAACGCATGAGTGAAAGAGGATCTATCACTGTGTCAGTCTGGGTATAAGAGCTTTCTTCTAGGACTCAAGGGGATATTAAAATAAGAAAGGCTTTTTTTAGCACTTTATGTGATTCATGATTTAGACACAACATCCATGAGTTTCATAAGCCAAGGAAAATCTTAGGTAGATACAGAGTAATACAGAATAAGTGAAACAGATTTTTGATTTAACAAACCACTCAAATGGACATAATAATTTAGACACCTCTGCAGTAATATGAGTGGGAGAAAGCTTCTGTGGAAGTTTCTAGGTATAGTTTACAAAGTCAAACAGACTATTGCAATTTATTTCTCTTACATCCCTATATATTTGTGCAGTGGTAAAAACTGGTAAGAGTTAAAGGAGTGATGGGTATCAAAACCAAATCCTATATTCAGTAGCCAAAGGAAAATGAGCTTTTTTCCTTTGATCAATTTGGTAGCTATTTTCTCCATCTCTTCCAATGTATGGAGAAATGTATAGGCAGTTACAATACAGCCATTGCTCAGTCTTTCAGTGGCTCTCGAAACAATTTAGAAATTGCTGGCAGCATAAGTGTTGATAAGTGGCAGCTCAGTGAATGTAAAAAAACCTGACAGACAGTCTATTCTTATGAAAGGAGAGGGATAATAATGTGTTGGCTACATGTACATCTTACAATGATTCCCATTGCATTTCCTTGAACTCTACTTTTCAAATGTGTCTTTGTATACTGAGTGGGAAGAAGATTTACTTGCTTGAGAAAAAGTAACTACTTTGTTCTTAGGGTTCTTCGAAAAATTCACTTTAGTTCTTGGGCAAAATAGATAAATGAACAGCAAGTTGTAGTTATGCCAAGAAACAGTTCTGGCTTTTTCAGGGTCTCCAAGCTGTCGGTATTGCTGAGACTTCTATTTAGATTTGCGAGATTTCTTAGCTAGAGAAAGTCTTGGTTTTCTTCTTTGTTCAAATTCTGTGTGATCCCCCCTCCAATGGGAACCTTACTCCACAGCATGGACTTCAAGGCAGTACAGAACTTGCAACATCTATCACCAGGAAAGTGGTGTTTAAGTACTTGTTAAGTGAGTGACTCCTCATGCACTGATGATAACTTGAACAGTAGGAATGTTCAGAGAGCAGTAGGATGGCACGGAAATTGGAGCAGTAGCAGCTGTGTTCCCAAGATTGAAGACTTTGTCACTAGAAATCTGCAGCTATGAAGGTACAAATCCAGAACTATCTTCGGTTTACCATATGCAATCACTGAAGGCAGAAGAAATTAAAAGAAAGAAATAAAAACTTACACTGCTTCAGTGGAGAAAGGAATGTAGAAAAGAAAGTGTTCTTCTCCACACAGAGGTCCAGAATGATCAGTGATTTAATATTCAAACCAATTATAGATCTGCACATGCTTATCTTAGGAATTAGATATATTGTTCTTTGCTTGGCTGGGTCAAAATCATTGCCTTTAAGATGCTAACACAAAATAAACAAGTAAGTGACTAAATTTAGTGGCAGGTAAGTAATTTACTCTTGTTTTCCTGACCACCAAGTTGGGATCTTTCAACATGCTGTTTCCATTAGTCTTCTTGAACAGCATACCTCCTTTAAGAAGAGACTTATATGCATTTTGAAAATCTGTGGAGAAAAAAAAGTATTTCAACAGGTAAGCCTTAAAGCCACAGGAGCTCTTGCTGATGTATATCAGAAAACATTTTCTTACAACAATATCTGATGAAATGCAATGCACCTTGAAACAAAAATATTGTTTATAGCAAATTACAGTGAAACTGAGAACCTATCTCTAATTATCCTTTGAAATAAAAACTGCATGGTGTACTATAAAAAGGACTGCATAATAAATGAAGACTTATCACTGTATTGTTGGACAGCTATTTTATCTTTGTCCAGTTTATTTATTTAGTAGTTAAAATTAGGACTGGATTCTTTCCAGAAGGTTTCAGTACCTGATTTGCTCTAAAGCACATTATCAGAGCCCTGAATACAGTAAGACAATATGCTTTCACTACAGTAATAACTGAAATTCAGCACTGACATGCAAGCAGGTTCTACTGAGTGTCCCTTCCTTCAGCTTCATTAGAGTTTAACTTATTAATCGATAACTGAGTCAGCCCTTGCTGCAGGCAGTCCAAGGAGATGAAAGTGAGAAGAAATACTGTTCTTGAAAGTATAATGTTCGGGAGATATTAGCTCAAGGGTTCACAGTCACATGCCACCAAAGCACTGACTCAGCTACTCGTATGAGATGTCACTGGGAGAATTTATCCTTGGAGCAATGTGAAGTTTTTTGACTATCTGCAGATGTTCTTCTGGTTAGACTTTTCCATTCGAAAGTGCATGGTGGACAGGAACATGAGAAATACTGAATTCAGATAAATCAGTAACTTATCTAAAAACTCATCTGTACTGGAGGCACGTGGTGTGAATCATTCCAATTCACCCTGCAAAAGAAAATAGAAAATACACCAATACTACATATGCACCATTAGAGTTAACTGATTGCTCAAGCATCCCCTAATTTACAACAAATTGTCTCACATTTGACATAAAAACTCCAGTTTCTGCTATTGTGAAACAGATCAGGAAGAAGAAGAAAATAGACATATCTTTTTTTTTCATCTGTTTATTCTTCACTTTTCTTTGGTTTTTAATTTCAACACTTACAGGAAATCATGAAATCTGGGTAGCAGTTTAAAATAACCTGCTTACATTTTTAAAACTGTCACCAAAGGTTCTAGTGAGCTTGCTTTTTCTATTTTTTAGAGCTAGCAAATGTTTAAAGTACTTACCTTAAAGCCCGAACTAGGATGTGACAATCATGGCATCAGCAGTTTTGGCTGTGGTTTTGACTCCTGTTCCCTACTCTATGGCTTCTGGCACTCTTCCCTGTGCTCTGCTTGTATCACAGCCTCATTCCTCTTTTCCAAGGGCCATACTGTTTGATGTATTTCAAAAAGTTGCATTCCTACAAATCTGCAAGAATATTCATAGGGGGTTTTTTAGTGAAGAATTGCAGGAAATTAGAAAAATAAATAAAGAAGAAAACTGAGTGTAATAGCTAGGGTTCTCCTAATGTTTCTGTGATGAAAGCCTTGTGCATCTATTTCACATTCCTTAAAGAAATTATGTTTGTGCAATTATACATCTTTTTTGCACATTTGTGAATAAGTTTACCCCATATATCTCAGGAAGACAGTTTTCACATCCAAATGAAAAGGCCTTTGAAAAATGCCTTAGCTATAATTCTCTAGTTTGTTAAGTGGCACCTAAAAGGTGCTTCAAAGAGAAGAAAGGCTATTCACATCCCTTTCCCTTCTACAATATCCTAGGAAAAGACAATGACACAAATTCTATGGCATAAAATCCTCCAACCTCATGGTAAGTCCTATAGCAGTGCCCATTGCCAAGAGAGCAAGGCTTCAGTGTTCCTTTGTTTCATGAGACAATCATTAGTTTGTGGACAAATATATCTAATTTTAATGTTTTCATTAAAAAGGATCTGTTGAAACAACTTTTAAAGGTAGTTAGCTATCATCATTTAAGCAACAAGGAGACGATCTATTTTTAAATTTAATNTTTTACATATGATATTTGGTGTATAACTCCAGAAGAAATAGACAGCCATGACATTATGATTTTGGGTTGAGAAAAACTGCTGTGGTGCTGTGGACAGGATGAGAATTGCAGGGCTAACATTGGCTCCAAGTACAGCCCTGATCCCATTAAGGTAATGGAGAAACACACGTTGCAGTATAGGATTTTTTGGAAGAAACAAGTCCACAGGGCTTTTGTGCCATTCTTTAATACTGGAAAAATATATGAAATGTTCTTATTTCATATACATTCCTGTTCTATTAACAAGTGGTCAAATCCTTTGGAAGGGTAAAAGAACATGCTTAAACTGATACAGGTATGATGGTTCTTCCCTCCTGAGGATGAGATAGGACACAGAATCAGCTGCAGGAATTCTTTCCTGTATCTGGACCATATTTTTCAACTCTGGGAAGCAAAGAGTCCATCATGCATTGAGGTATCTCTTAGTTCAGGAAAAAATGGAGAGACAGTTATTAACCAAATGAAATCAAATCAACCAAAGCAACAATTCAGGATCAGGGAAAAAAAGAAAGAAAAAAACAAAAAGAAAAAAAAAAAAGAAGAAAAAAAGGAAAGGAAAAAAAAAGAGGTTGTTCAATATAACTGGCCCAACTATTTGTCTTTGCTTGTTTTTAAATTTATTTTCTTTTTCCTACAGGCCCATCATTGCCACCTGTGTACTTCTTGCCATCGCAGTGTATGAATAAAATTAAAAAAAGAAGAAATAACACTTCAATATGAGAGACCATTCCCCTTTTGCAATGCTCTTCTGCACTGTGGCTGCCACAATTCAGCAATATGACAAAACATAACACAGAATATAACTGTGGTTTTTTATTTAATTTTCACAGTTAAANTGTGGACAAATATATCTAATTTTAATGTTTTCATTAAAAAGGATCTGTTGAAACAACTTTTAAAGGTAGTTAGCTATCATCATTTAAGCAACAAGAAGACGATCTATTTTTAAATTTAATCATTTTTAAATTAGGTTGATCATGTATGATTGTTACAGTGCATAATTAAGGGTTTTCAATTTTGTATAAGTTTCTTGTTTCTTGTAATGGTACGTTCCCTTTTCTCCCTACCCTCCCCCAC
>VXBB01020064.1:12459-30971 GCA_013399915.1 Illadopsis cleaveri
AAAAAAAGAGAGAAGGGGAAAAAAAAAAAAAAAAAAAAAAAAAAAAAAAAAAAAGAAGAAAAAAAGGAAAGAAAAAAAAAAGAGGTTGTTCAATATAACTGGCCCAACTATTTGTCTTTGCTTGTTTTTAAATTTATTTTCTTTTTCCTACAGGCCCATCATTGCCACCTGTGTACTTCTTGCCATCGCAGTGTATGAATAAAATAAAAAAAAGAAGAAATAACACTTCAATATGAGAGACCATTCCCCTTTTGCAATGCTCTTCTGCACTGTGGCTGCCACAATTCAGCAATATGACAAAACATAACACAGAATATAACTGTGGTTTTTTATTTAATTTTCACAGTTAAAAGACCTTTCTTGAAATTGCATTTCGTTGTTTATCTAGTGCTCACTTAAAAAAGACAGGACCACCTGCATATAGATAACAGGAAGGGAAATGAGTTTTGGTAGCTCCTATTTAAAGTACAAACATTGTTCTTTATAGTCAAAATCTTCTAAGGGATTGATGGTATCTTGACTGTATTTGTTTTACTTGTCAATTCAATTTACAGAAAATGCCTAGTGCAAGAAGCAACAGAGTAAATACAGTGATGCACAGAATAACAGCACTAAGTTTCTCTCATTTTGGTCACTTGCCAATACTCCACCTGAATGTGAAATGAAGATTCCAGTGTTTCAACAATTCAGCCTCAGAGACAACTAAGAACTTTGAACTTTGTGATTTGTCTGAATCACTCAACGATGCTAGGACAGAGAGCACAGAAAAGAATATTTTTGGACAAATGAAAAACCTGCAGTTTGTCATAGAAATCCAAGTCTCCCCATAATTTGTCTGGGAGACCTGCACATCAGCCCCCGTGTCTGTGCTTCACTAGTGTGAAAATCATATCAGGAAAGAGGATAGAGGGGAAAGGAAGTAGATGGCTGGCATTCACATAGAGTTTTGCTGTAGAGCTGGGATATTAGTCAGGACACAGAGCCCCTGGAGCTAGAACACTATCCTAATTTTTAGTATTTTGCTTACTTTTGTCATCTAAAAGTACCATTTATACCCTGGTACAACTGGGATCTAAACACAACTTTAGTGATCTAAAATAATTTCTTAAAGTCTCTTCTTGCTTAGCTTGAAATACTCTTCTGTGTCTGGAAAGCGTAACTCTGAACAAATTTAGAGTTCTGTTGTTAATGATTGGATAGCCTTGTTCCTGTCTTAGTCCCATGGGAGTCAAGGTACCTCGGTATGTTCTGCAAGGATTCTGAAAACTCCTGAGGTTTATGTGGAGACATGGTAAAAAAAGCTGTCATGACAAAGCATTCAATTTTCTAGGTGCTTATTAGCTGGGACAATCAATCTGAGTTTTGGCCTTGAATCCAAAAATGACATCTACTTTCTGGCCCAAGAACTATTTGGTGTGGACTGTGTAAAAGTGAAGTAGGAAGACTTGTACTCCTAATCTTCCATATAGTTCAGTGGCCTTAGCACAAGGCAGAGAGTTCTTCCTGTGCTTTCTTTCTGCTGCTTATTCTTCCACTCTGTATCTGTGGATGTTGCACATCCTTACTGCCAAGAAGTGTACCTACAGTAAAAAGAGCAAAAAGTAACTTACTTTTAGGTTGCTCAAATTATTCTGCTATGAAATTTAAGGAGAAACCTAATAATGTCTCTAGTGTAAAGTTTCATTGGAATACAAACTAATATCATGTTGAGTTCTGCTTTAGATCAATTCAAGACTCCTCATAGTCTTAATGTATTTGTAGATTTTTTTTTTTTTACACTGGATTACCTTAATTTATCCTGGAGTAAAAATGAAGAAATTGAGCATCCCTGAGAAGAGATATAACCTCATTTTTTCAACAATTTTATGAATAGTTAAGAATCTTCTGCAATGATTAACAAAACAAGCACTAAAACATTTTATCTTGTGAGCATGACTTCAAATACTTTGGGATTGCAGTTGTTAGTGTGTTCTGCTTCTCTTGTCTCTTCTTTGCACTCATAGAGTACATTTGCTATGAAATAGTATCAGAGGGATGGAGTTTACTTTTCAGTCAAGAACAATTCAGGGTTATGTTTTTCACTTTTCAAACTTTTTTTTTTTTTTAATTTTAATTATTTCAATGCCAGGAAAAGGGATCTGGCTGTGGGAGAGTAATTTCTGAATTTGGATGATGTTAGAGGTAGCCTTAAATGGTTGACTTTTGGTGTAAGTTTTCCAATAGGACTTATCTCTGTGTTTTGAAAAGCTCAATTGACTCTTACTCATGAATAATATTGGATTTAAAGAAACTTGGCAGCCTGAGAAACTTGGCAGCTATTTTTTTTTTTTTCCAGCTCTGATCTTCAAGTTCTCTACACACTGATGCAAGGTGAGATGCTACTCATAATTTTCCTGCATAAATTTTAGTAAAAAAGAAAACTGCTTAGCAAATCTGCCACTAGGTGTGAAGACAAAACTGGGAATCTGTGTTCCTTTGAAATCAGTGCTTTCTTTCACACCAGCCACTACCAGGTAACTGCACTTGGACTGAAGACTTAGGCTAAATAAAACCAATGTCTTAGTGTGATATCTTCATGTCCCATTAGCCAGACTCCCTGAGTCCTGGTTGCTGCTAAATGAAGAATCAGTTGTTTTATTTCATTGACTGGGTTAATGGCAATGAAATACCATTACATCAGGAAAACTTCTGACCTTCTGCTGCATCTTTTTGAGAACTGCACTGATAATGACTGTTCATATTAATTGGAAATCTGAAAAACAGATGTTTCAGTACAATTCTTCATTCCATGATGTTCAGTCATCCTGCCACCCATCAAGAGATAATAACCTCAATATAGTGTAGCAGGAATAAACCAAGTATTTGACTAACATCAGTGTCTAATCTCTGTGCCAGATAACTCACCCAAACATTTAAAGTTTTACTTTGCTCACTTTGTTACAACACACATTGAACCTGACCCTCTTAAAAAGCCTAGGATATTATCTGGTGCTGTGCTTCCAATGGAACACAGGAACTGAGGACTTGGTGCTTGCTCAGATCTGCCAGTCCTGCTGTCAAGGCAACAACCTTTCTTCAGAGACCAGGATGGGCTGGATAGTAACTCCTAAGAGAGCCTCCACTCTACATCTCATCAAGGGAGCCTCCAATACGTCATCTCAGTTGTCAACATTTTTAGTCACTGTATGTATCAGAGTGGTCCAGTTGTTCAGATGAGGTGGATTGGTTCATTTATCTTTTTTCTTTCCCTGTTTGTTCCATTTAAAGGGTGAAATTAAGAGACTAAATGTAAACCCATCATGCACCATAAAAGTGAAGAAACACATCTTTCTAACAGTATTTTGATAAGATATTCAAAATATATTCCTATTTGTTTTCACTAGAGTTAGTTTGTTTTTAAACTTGAAGAGTTTGAGGAACATCCCGGAGAAAAATTTGGAACCATATTCTTTTTAGGTCAGTTTCAGCAAATGCGTAGTATGTACTTTTACAGTGGTTAAGAAAGGGCAGTTCCCTGTTCATCCCTGATTTCATCCCATGCATATTTTGACCTAATGAGGCTGCTCTTGTATTTCAGGGATACAAATTCATGTGTTGAAAGTTCAGAGGGGTTGGATCTTTGCTTTCAAACCAGTTGAATATTTCTATATTTTTGAGGGACTCATGTATTAACAGAAGGATAACAAACCCAAATCTAACTGGTAATATAAACCCAAAGCTAACTCAAGTTAACATTATTTTAAGACTAAATTGCTATCTAAATTTAAATTCAGTTCCATCTACAAATATGGAAGCAATGGGTGTGACCTGTGCCTATAAGAGCCCTCATGTATCTATTGGAGTTTTACTGTAAAATATACTATGGCTAAGAGGTGGAAGAGGTAATAGCAATTGTCCTGACAAATTGCCTCCCTGTCTATATAAATAGCACACTTTTAAAATATTAATTGAAGAAGGATCCAGGAATAGTAAATACACATTTTATTCTATAAATCAGTTTGACATACGATGGCTCACTTGAAACATACCCATCAGCGGTGATCAGAAAATTAATTAATATAAGAAAAGGGAAATGAGAACAGAAGACGTCCTGGAAGATTGTTCAGATTTCCAAAGGAGCTTATTAACAAAGATATATTCCTGTTGTCAAAACCCTTTTTTCAGCCATCTTTCTTCAGGGCTTGTGCATAATACCTATGAATAGAACCACAGCCATTTACAGGAGAGCTGAAGACATATGGCAAATCTCTTACCAGAATGTCTCTCTAACTTCGCTGTGAGACTACACATATTTCCATAACTTTCTGAGCCATAAATCTCTAGATCAGGAAAAGAACTTTAGGTCCTTATGTTTCATGTAAGACTCTGCAGTGTCTTATATACTGTGTGATGTCTCTCATAAGGTTCTTTTCATGTGACCCAAGTTCAGAGAATATGCCTGCCATCCAAGCTGGTGATGCCTGAGGGAGAAATATGTTCCAGAGCAGGCCAAAGGCAGCAGTGGCAGAGGAGGAGGAAGCCAAGGAAGGAGCAGCAGCAGAGAGACCCCACAGGGGATGGAGGACAAGGAAGGACTTCAGGCCCAGAGGAGGAATCTCTGGTAAGGGATTTCCTTGTCTTTATCTCAAGCCACAAATTTTCCACCCTATTTTCTTCCCCTTTCTATTGAGTACAGGGAGTGAGATGCTGTGTGGGAGTTTGACCCTCAGCCAAAGTTAACCCTCTCTGGTCCTGTTGACTTTTAGGTGTGATGTAAGTTTAAGGGTCCAACAAGAGAAAGGGAATAAGACAGTTCCCAGTTTAGGGTGACACTTTCTGTGAATGCTGTTTTAGAACCTGGACCTCCCATACCCATGGGCTTAGTTACCCAAGGTGGCTCAGATTTATGAAGTACAGTCTTTAAGTGTGTAGAGTTATCTTGTGCCAATCAATAAATTACATGAAGAGCCTTCATGACTGCCAGAATCCCCCATTTCTGTGCTCAACAACTTCAGCTCAGGTTCTCATGCTGAGTTATAACTCACAGCAAGTAAAATGTTTCCTTCTTCATCAACTCCTGAATTGTTTTACTCTGCAGACCCATGCTAAGAACATTGCAGTCTCTTTTTGTAAAACTACATCACAAGGATCTCAGCTGCACTGGTAACATCTGATGTTGTCAAAAGCTTCAGAAAGATGTGAAAAAAAGTTTTGCTGACCATTTCCAAATTTGATTAAAAGCACCTGCACAACTGACTCCATTAATCTGTAAACAGCAATTATTGTCTGTTCACATAACAGAACATTAATTGCAAGAATGAATGCTAATGTGATATATAATTAATGTAACAGGATTCAAAGAAGAAATGCATTAGCAAAGTAAGAATAAGTAATTCATACCTTTAATTATCTATTTATGTTTGCGTTGTTTTCTGTGAGAGAGAAACATAGATTGTAGAGCCCAGAAGAACCCTCCATTTTTCTCTAATTTGTTCAGCAACAAGCTGTATATTTGGATTAATATGAGAAAGAAAATTACTTGCTTACAGCAGAATATAACCTGCACACATATAAATCTGGTATCAGAGTCCTGTTACTAGTGAACTAGTTACTAGTCAAGTTTGTATTCCTTAAGGATATAACCAGCATATACGCTACTATAACTAAGGATTTTTCTTGATTTTGACAAATTTTAGTTGCAGAAAATGTAGCTATCTAGCATTAACTAGGTTGCCAAGGAAGCATAGCCGTGGTAAACTACTGTTCTCTAATCATGATAAACTATGTACACACAGACTACATATCTCAGGGCTTGGGGTTTTTCCTATAAAACTCCTACCCCTGTCAACAGGAATTGTGTGGATGTATGTACAGCAGAATACAGTCATATTTCTTGATAAAGAGTAAAATTATAAACAAAAATATTAAAGCAAAGTTTGAACCATCTTGTTGTTGAGAAAAACAATTGAAGAAGATGCAAGGGCAAACAGGGATAGGACAAGGGGGAATGGTTTTAAACTGAAAAAGGGCAGTTGTTAAATCAAAATTTGGATTAAATATTATGAAAAAATCTTTACTGTGACGGTGGTAAGGCACATGTCGCCCAGAAAAGTTATGGATGTCCTACCCCTGGGAGCCAGGCTGGATGGGACTTTGAGCAGTCAGGTCTAGTGCAACATGTCCTTGCTGAGGCGGCATGTGAGAGGTGCTTGGAACAAGATCATCTTTAAGGTCCCTTCCAACCCAAACCATTCTATGAATCTGTTCAAGATCAAGATCAAGAAGCTGTTCAACGAGATCAAGAGCCTTTTGTTTGAAGAGACGACAGCTGGAAGCAGAGGAAGAAGAGACAGAAAAAAATGCAATAGAGATCTGTAAAACCAGATCTGGTGTGAGAAGGTGAATAGGGAAAAATGGAAAACTTGGAGAAGACAAATATCAGCATTAATGGATGTCTAAGATAAAGAACTTTTTGAGAGGGACTAGACAAATTAATGAGACAAATATGTATCACAGGCTGTTAAATATGAAGAAAAGTCTTCTGATTAAGGAGGCTTCTGTATCACCTATCATGGTGCTGGGAAAATATTCCAGAAATTATTGCAATTTTCTTGTCCCACTCTTGTCCCTTTTTCTTATACCATTTACATTGGTCAGTTCTACAGACTGAATATGAGGCTATATGAGCTTTTAATCAAACCCAGAACAATTATCTACTGGGATTTTTTTTTTTTAATGTTATTAATAACACAGAGTATCTCATCTGTAGGCATAAAAACATCATTCTTTTGTCTTCGGTGAGCATTGCAGCACATCCTAATAACAGTAAAATCATCTTGATTACTGCAAACTATCCTAGGTTACCTTTGTTTTTAACAGTTGTTGTCAGTTAGTACAAACAATTATGATGCAAACTGCAAAATATCTGCATTTTAGCAGGCAATATTTCCCAAGCAGCTTTTTTATGTTTCCAGCTTTAAAAAGTTGTTTGATTCCTAGCAAGTCTTGTGTAGAAATGTTCCTGGAATACTCTCAGAGATTGTTGTCAGGTGAGCAAAGGTCAGGCAAAAGAAGTGCACTATTAAATCTCTGAGGAGATGACAAGAGCATTCAGCAGATATAGACTGATTGAATTATGTTAGTCAGCTTTTACTTACTATCCTGGTTTTGGCTGAGATAGAGTTAATTTTCTTCCTGGTAGCAGGTATAGTGCTGCATTTTTAAATTTAGGATGAGAATATCATTGACACCATTTGAAGCCATTTGGAGGTTTTAGTGGTTGCATTCAGTCAGGGACTTTTCTGCTTCTCACCCCACCTCACCAGCGAGGAGGCTGGGGGTGCACAAGGAGCTGGGAGGGGGCACAGCTGGGACAGCTGACCCAACTAGCCAAAAGGATAATCCAGACCATTCTGTGTTGTGTTCAGTGTATAAAATGGGGAGGGAAACCTGGCTGGCAGCCACTGCTCAGAATCTGGCTGGGCATCAGTCAAAAGATGGTGAGCAATTACATTGTGCATTGCTTGTCTTGTAACTTCTAATTATTTTATTGTTGTTATTATTACAACTTCCTTTTTGGTCCTATTAAACTGTCTTTATCTCAATCCATGAATTTTACATTTTTTATCCTCTCTCTCATTCCCCTGGGCAGGGCAAGTGACCAAGAGACAGTGTGGTGTTCAGATATCTGCCAGGTTAGACCACAACACAGTTCAAACATTCAGTTCCACCAGATGGACTTTGAATAAAGTGTATTTTAAACAGGATAAACAGCAAAGCTTATCTTTCTGCAGGGAAGCTTGCAGCAATGATGTCTTACTGAATTGAGTGGGCAACCCTGTGTAAATGTGCATGTACATTCCTGCAGGGATGTGCACTGCATTGATCCAGCATGGTGAGAGGAGAGTGTTGTCTGCACAGCCAGAAGCTCACCAGGATATTGGCACATATTAGAAAATAAAAGCTTTTTAACAGTCTTACCCACGCCCATTAAATATACATACTCATTTACTCACATTGATACACTGCTTTGATTATATGCTAATTTCTCCATTTTTAGTGTTGCAAAGGGCTGTGAGGTAGATAAGTTGTGACTATATCCTTTTTAACAAGAGAGAAAAAGAATTTTCCATTAGCCAGAGAGAGATGCCTCCATACTCTAGGCCTTGACTGGGAGGTCCTGCTTCTCCCAATTTCTGGAAGCTTATTCTCAAAGTGGCTGGAAAAAACAGTCACTGGCATTGAAGGAGATAGCCCATTCACTTATTCTCATTTCTTAATAGTCTCTATGATGTAGTTTAATTTTCAATTAAATTCCAGCATATGCAGAATCAACATTTTGAAATATGCACTTTAATAGATAAAGAGCCTTGTATCTTTGAATGCTCACTATTTTATTACATTTTTAGTTATTCCAATGAGAAAAATCCTCTACAATTATATTTGTCTTTCTATTCTATTGAAAGGATCAAAATCTTTTATATAGCTAGCAATATAAAACAAACATAGTTCATGTCAAAATCAATACTCATTGACTTTTCAAAGCAAAGCAGTTTCTGCCTCAAGAATCTTGGTTTATTTTTGTGTTGTATCATGAAACATCACTTTATCTAGCAATTCATATTTTTACTAATAACACTTATCCAGCAGATTTTCACTTCAATTTATTTCATGCTGATCATCCAAGCATAAGAAAACTATTTGTGAACATTATCTAACTTCAATAAGAATGAAGAATATCAGTAAAAATAGCACTTTTATTTGTAATTTTTCTCCTTGTGTGTTTTAAGAGCGAAGTCTGTTTAGTTAACTAGCAGTCGCATATTTTTCTTACATTTATTTATATTTTTCTTGCAGAAGTCACACAGGGCTGTGGAGGTACCACTGCAATATTTATATTATTTCAGTAAATCTATGTTTATGGTTCTAATCTAAATTTTCAGGTCAGCTGGAAACAGAAATCCAAACTGAACTCAAGACCTGTTTTATTAGATATTATAGAACAATGGTGTAAGGATGGGATTTATATCTTAATCTTATGACAAGTGATGAAGTAATAAACTCTTATAACTGTTACTACTACTGAGGATAACAAAACTACCACATAGGTCCTTTAAGTAGGTAATATTCTCATATTCCTGTGAAAATAACTCATAATTACTGTAAAGAGACATATATGTTTATAATTTATTTCTGTTATTTGCCATAGTTAAATGGTACCGAAGATCCTAAAAACAAAAGCCCTAATATTGTTCTAAAATGGAAGATCAACATCCATGTCTTACTTCCTCATATTTTACTTGCTGATGTAACTTCATCTCTTCATATATACATTATTTCTGTATTTCAAAATGTAGAGGGAATTTAAAAAGAAAATACATGGAATATTTTGGTTTCTGGACAAGATATTTTTGAGCTTTGTATGTAATAAACTTTTTTTTTTGAATATCAATGTTTATTGCCATTTGGGTAATTAATTTTCTTTACAGCTTAGATCAATATTTGTAATGTTAAGTCAACATGGTGTGACAAAATAGTTGAACTTTTTGTGTATTGCTTCAAAATACATTTTACATTCTCTGTAAGGCAGTGTTCAGTGCAATACTGGACAGCGCATGCCAAGTTTAGAGTTGTCTGTGCAGTTTGGAAAATCCAGAAATGGTCAGCATGTAGTAAAACTTCAGGTTTTTTCCATTTACAGAATCACAGAAACACAGAATTATTAAGGCTGCAAAAGACCTCCAAGATCATCAAGTTCAATCACCACCTTGTCAACTAAAGCACAGCATTAAGTTCCATGTCCAGTTTTTTCCTCAACTCCTTCAGGGATGGCAACTCCTCCACCTCCCTGGGCAACCCCTTCCAATGCCAAAGTCTCTTCCAATGCTTCTGATTCCATGCTGTGTATTCCAGGTTGTCCATGTCTTCTCCTTGTGACCCAAGCCAGGTTTTTCTGATAACTCTGCTCTTTCTCTTTCTCACTTGCAGATAGCTGGGTTTGGTGTTTGTTTTCTACTAAACTTGAATTCCCTATAGTTCAGTTCATCTCCAGATTAAGATGAAAGCTTAACTCTTATCTCTCTCTTCTGCCTACATATTTACTTCTTTTGATCCATTCCATGATCTTTTATAGCTGAACTCCATAAGGTTTTACTCCCCATTTGTTAAAAATAAATATTCAATTCCTTCATTTCTATGCTCTCTTCCACTCAATGTTTGCCTAGGAACCACACAGTGGAATTCACCTTTTTTAACAGGTTGTATCCTGCTGTAGCAGAAGCTGTAACTAGGTCTGTAAGTCTGAGCTTTTGTGGTCTTTTACCAAGGTGACAATAACTAAAGAAATATTTGCTCTGTGTCTTTCTTCCTTCTTCCTGCCTATAGCACACTTAAAAGACTTCCTGTTTGATTAGGAGAACAAAACACAGCAATGCAAGTGTGTATTTGTACCAGCAGTTAGTACTGAATTTCTACTGTATTGAGCCCTCAACAAGTATAGATAAAATCCATACCAGAGAAAAAAAGACTAGCAGCAAAATGCTTCACACTCCAAACTGGAGGCCACATAGCATCAAGCAGAATAAGAAAAATAATAATGGTTTTCAGGGCTGAATCATGAAGTATCAGCAATAAACAGGTAATGCTCTTCTAAGAGTATGTAGAAATTAAACACCATCTGCCTCAAAAGGTAACTCAGTAATTTCACAGAATCATAGAATAACCTGAGCTGGAAGGGGCCCACAAGGGTCATCAAAGTCCAGCTCCTGGCCCCACACAGGGCAGCCTCCAGAATTCCATCATATGCTTTAGAGCATTGTCCAAAGACTTCTTGAACTCTGTCAAGTTTGGTGCTGGGACCATATTCCTGGGGAGCGTGTTCCAGTGCCCAGCCACCCTCCGAGGCAAGGACCTTTCCCTGATATCCAGCTTAAACTTCTTCTGACATAGCTTCAATTTCCTTGATGCAAAGCCCAAGTAGGTGAAAATCATCTTTCCCAGTTATGACAATGAAGACAAAAACTGCCATTAAGGTTTCCTGAACATGCGAAGAACATGGATCAAGGACAAGAAAATATGCACATGCATTAAGTAGTAAAGTCCAAGATCACAATCACTGAGACAGGCCTTTTAATTAATGAGATTATTTTAAAAATTTTTGGGTTGCTTCTTTTTTTCCTTCATTTTTTTTTTTCTTTCTTTTTTTTTTTTTTTAATTCTTTTTCCGGGTACAAAAACCACACTGCAAAAGTACTTGGATCCCCAGTCCTTGCCACAAGGATTTTTACTATGACCTTTTCTTTTTTTCACATGCCTTAAGTGTCTGTGAAGATAACTACACCTCACACCACAAATGTAATATTTTCTCAGAGTATAGACAACGCAATTTCAAAGGCAAGTCCTAACTAGGATGCTTGAGAATGATTTAATGAAACATCTTTTTTTGCTATTTTGAAATCATGTGTTTATTGCAGCAAAGAGACTTCATAAAATCAAATTATCAATAAAATTCATACTAGAAAAGGTTTCTTGGGGTGCAAAATTTCTGCTCAGAACAGCAGCCCTATATTAGCCTATGAAATACTTGGTGAGGAGTACAGTGAGGCTGTCTGGGAGGGAGGAGAAAGCAGAACTGAATCTGTCCCTAGATTGTCATCCAAAATGAATCCCCACAACCACACACTGGTGGAAGGGTCTCACAATTTCACTTATATTTCACACACACCTCAAAATAAAGTTCTTCTTACCAAGAACTTGCCAACAAATATTTTTTCTCACAGCTTGAAGCTTTCACATTCTTCCTTTTACTACTCTTACCTAATTTACCAAGTTTTCACATGATTCCTGGTTTTTTTGCATATGGACCATCCATACCAGAAAAATGTGCATTTAATAGGCCTCCTGTGTCATATCTGCCACAGCCATGGATATAGGTTGTGAATACCCTAAAGCATCCTAAGTAGCAATAGGCGTCTGTTTGTAGAAAGCTGAACTGAATCCCTTGAGCAGAAAGACAGGTGTTCAGAGGAACATTCAGCTGACTTGTCAGTAAGTTAAGTTTAAAATAATTTTCTCTCTAGTCTCAAATAATTCAAAATCACATTAAAAAAGGGGAAATTGGGTGTGAATGGTGTATGAAGGCACCAGTATTCACCCGTCTTAATCTAGAGCCGAAGTCCTAATTTTAACTTTAGATTCATTTTAGACTTTCTATGTGATGTCTCATAAGTCAGCAGTAGTTTTATACTAAATATTTTCAACTTCATACTTGTTTTCTGGGGAAAGGCACTGTGAAGATATATGTTGTTCTTAAAAAGAAGTGATATAAACAACCTAGATGCATATATTTTTCAGAAGTACCACTTATCTGCAAGGTATCGCTTATGGAAACCTTTCTGCCCAACTCTCTTTGTCATAGATGACAAAGGCTGTGCATTTCAGGATGAAGTAAATAAGAATACAATACTGTGAAGCTGATGATCTGCAGTACTGCTCTTGAAGAAATCAATAGATCTATTCAGCTTTAAGAACAGTGTGCAGGATATGGGACCCTAAATTATGTGCAGTCAAACTACAAGCCTGCAAATCCACTAGCAAAGCAAAGTATTATTTCACATAATTCACTGTAGTTCTTGTCATTAGATATTTCCACCATACAAACAAATACAAAACAAAACAAAAAGCATTGAAGAATTTTACATAATTCAGTTTCTCAGTATTCATCTCATGGAATGCATGATATCAGCAGGATTTTATGAGCTGTACCAGGTCACTGCTATACCTTATGGAGAAAGATGGATGTTTTCACCAGCAAGGCATTTAGCCTACTGTAGGTTCCTACTTTAGGAAAAATTCTCTCTTCTCAACAGATAGTATTTTACAATCTGTTTTGCTGTAATGACTGCCAAAAGCTTACAGACAACCAGTTCAAAGCATTTATTTTTAATGCTCAACAAGGTGAGGTTGTCTTCATATGAGTGTTTGCTGTCGTTTTGAGCACTGTGGGACTGGAGAAGAATTTGGCTTTCCTAAGATCTGTGTAGCATTTGTCATATGAGTGCAGATGTCTTTAGTATCCCATAGCATTGCTAAAGACCTTAAATGCCCATTTTAAAACAACCTGATTTACTCTGGTAAAGTCTTTCTTAGTCAAATGAAAGTCACTTCTCTCTTATTCAGCCCATTTGGAGCAGCCACTCATCATTCAATCTTGTGTTACTTCAAGCTTTTTTCTACATCACACTTAGAACAAAATAGGACTGTAAACCAGGAATTAGAAAAGAACCAAATAATTTCAGATTACTTACTATACCCAAAAAACCCCTAAAACCAAAACAGCAACAGCAACAAAATCAGCAATAAAGATTATCTTGGAACAGAAGTAGACAAAGAACATCTGAGTTTGGCCTGCCAAGCAGTCTGTTCAATTTGAGTGGACTTTTTAAAAAAAGAAATCCTTAGTGGAGTCACAGTACAGATTTACATTTTTAAAGTAAATATATGCAAATATAAGCAAAATTAGATACTATATTTAAATTCATGTTATACTCCCTTATTTTCAAAACATAGAAATTACCCAATAATGATTGTTTTGATTGCTGCATTTGTTGCCTGTTGAAAGAGAAAAAACTGAAAGAAACCCCATCATTAATAGACCCTATATATTTTCTGTTATGCAAAAGTATAAGAATATTTTATTCAAAACCTTGTTTTGGGCAAAAGAAAATGTGATATATGTTTTGGGAAAATTCGTGTTTTAAAAGCATGTTGTATGTATAACCTAAGAAATCATAATACTAGTTGTGATTCCCCAAGAAGGTAAAAGGCGTCTCCAGCTGAAGAAACTCTTATCAGCAGGATTCTCCTTGGAACAATAACCAGAGCAGAGGACTATTTGCAATAGAAAAGAAGTGGCTGAGTGGGAGATGGCCCATTAGAGGCACCACCTATCGGCCATCAACACCTGATACCGATCAAAGCAGCGGAACCCAAAGATTGACTATTTGAAGAACTCTATACAAGAACTCAGACTCTGCCAGAAAACCTTTTCAAACCTGAATAGAAAGAGACAAGAATAACATGAATATGAGCACTGAATGGGGACTCACAATGAACTCGCTCCAGGGCACGAAAAACCCTATAAAGACTGGACCCTGAGACCAGTGTGGTGTGGACAGGGAAGGACTGTTCTTTCGAGACTGTCCGCTGGCCACCCAACACCGGTGTTGATTGCTTTTATTGTGGCTATTTCAAATTGGTTGTGGGGATTGTTAAATAAACTGTCTGATAGTAATTTTGATTCTGATGCATTTATAACAAAAAGATAGCTTCTATGTAAAATCAAGAATGTGTGATTGAAACCTTAACAACCCACACAAAGAGTGGCAACAAGTCTAGACAAAAAAAAAGGACAGGAAAAAGTATATACTGCATTTTATACATATTCACTGATGCTTTACACCTGTTTTTTTATCTGTGATTTGCTGCCCCATGTTAATATTGAACTTAGTCTATATGAAGTGTCTTACCTTTTCCAACCTAAATGATGTTGAGATTCTGTGACACTGTGGTCTGTGTGACAAAATAATATTTACTAAACTTCAGCTTACAGAAGTAAGATATGATGGCATTTTCATGGCTAAGGTTGCTTGGTACATATACCATTACATTGGTAGTTAAGACAATTTAATTCCTTTCTTTAGACTTTCCCTGATGGATCATTACTTTTACCTTTCATAGGTCATTTTAGTGTCCTAAGAAACAGAATAATATTGCATTTGTTGCTGAAATATCAGAAAGATCAATTAAATAATGCTTCAGAAGGATTTCAAGATCCTCTAAAGAGCCTTTATCTTGTGAAGTGCAGAACACCACAGCTTTATTACAACATTTGAACACACATTTAGCCTGAACTGCTGGGACTTCTCATACATTTAAAGTTGAACACAAGAATACGTGTATCAAGGAAAAGAATCAGAATACACAGAATAAAAAGCACCCAGCAGGGCTGAACTAAGAAAGCTAACTATACAGAATTAAAGTATTATTTGAATTGTGCTTCCCCCTCTAAATCTTGTAAGGCAAGTATGAAAACCAATGTGCACTGTGACTGATGCCTTGGCTACTTTAATCTGTGATGAGCATCAGTGAGACAAAGTTTGCAATCCTTGTTCCTCTGAAGCATGGTTAGGTTGTGTCACAGAAATCATTAAAAAGTGGGCATAAACCACTTTTTAAATTTAGCACCATTATCAGAATATAGAAACTTTATTTTTTTCCTTTGGCCTCTCTTTTAATTTTTCTTTTGCCCTGTATTAGTCTATATTTCTCTTTTTTCCCTTTTTTCTTTTTTTTCCCTTTTTTTCGTATTTTTCCCATCTCCCACTCCCTTTTGCTTCATCTCTTCCCCTTTTTTTCCTTTTCCCTTTCCATTTCCCTATTACTATTATTCAAGCCTTTCTCAAGTAAAGCTCACACTGAAGTCAGAGTGGGAAAAAATGACCACAAGAACCACAGGAGCCAAGCAGGACTTGTCCATTTAAAAGAATGCCAGAAAGATGCAAGGAAAATCCTGGGATTACCTCCTTCAGTGGCTTTCAGCAAAGGTAGTTCAGGCATTTTCCTGGGAAGGAGACACTGTCAGAGATGCAGAGATGCCATCACATCCCTAATTTACTCACACAACAGCTCAAGACTGACTGCTTTGGAGGAATGATGATGAGTGGGACAATCTGTCCTGAAGTTCTGGAAGGACAGTAGCTCCTACTGAAGCAGTGTCTGCAAGTGACATTTTGCCCAATATAATTTTCCAGAGGGAGCCGGTGCTAGCCAAAAATAGCAAAACAGACCAGAACCTTGTTCATGGTTGTCATGAGCACACATTGCCGATTCTCAAACAAGAAGCATCTTCAGGACAAGAGGAAATGGCCTCAAGTTGGAGCAGGGGAGGCTTAGGTTAGTTATTGGGAATATTTTCCTCGCTGGAAGGGTGGTCAGGCATTGTAACAGGCTGCCCAGGGAAGTGGTAGGGGCACCATGTAGGAGGGATTTATAACACTGTATATGTGGTGCCTGGGGACATGGTTATTGGTGGACTTGGCAGTGAAAGGTGAAGGGTTGGAGTGGGTGATCTTAGAAGTCTTTTCCAACCTTAATGATTCTGTGATTCTAACAATGTTCTGCTCACTGAGTACAGGGAACATAAATGTAGACATCGCACTTGGCTTGAGAATCCTACAGGACATCACTGTGCCCTCCAAGCAACACAATCCAGTAGGGAATTAGAAAACTTAAGTATTTAAAAATGTGCCTAATCTTTTTGCACACAAACTCAAAGTCATGCCACAGATAATGGGCTTTCAGTGCCAGCAGGAGATGGGTTACCAGTCCAAGTGCATAAGCAATGCACAGCAGAGCCCTTTTCTGCCTCTGTGGGCTGCTGGGCTGTAGGAGATTTAAGGTGTCAGATGTCATTGTGTGGACCTGTGATGTGTGGATACTTTTCAACACAATCTGTGCTGTTACATTGATTAAACTATTTCAGTTATCTGGGTTATCAGACCACAAGGCCAAGTCATTGATTAATTGCACAAGGGTGAAGTAAAAGGTGCAGATTTGTTTTCCCTGGTTTTATCCCCGTATCACTGCAATCAAATAAATATATTATTTTTGCATTTTCAAGACACAAAGACTTTTGCTTTTCACACAAATTTAGAGAGAAAGAGCTGGTTATATAAGGTCTGAAGGTCTTTATTCAGCTCAAAACCATGAAAATGCAATATTTTAAGTATCCTTGGGGCAAGCTGCTATAGCTCAATTTTCAAGAAAGAGTGAATTTAATTGTTACATTATTTTATATCTGATACTTCCTGAGTTCTTCTCTTGCTCAGTGAAAAAAAAAAATCTCATATTTGATTAGGTTTTCACTGATTGGACAGAATTTTTATATATCCACACAGATATATATCTCAGAAAACTAGAAAATAAATATGAAAAAAGGCAAGCAAAGGTTATTAGAATGAAAAATTCAATGGTGTTTTAAGTTTTTATAGAAAAACACAGACTAAAACAAACCTAAGTAAAGTAGTGCCATTTAGTGTAACAATTTAGAACTAGCCAAGGAAAAAAATTAGATATTTTTAATATTTTTTCTTCCTTTTTACATCTACCTGCATCCTAAGACTTCAGAGTTAGAGAGAATGATTATAACATGCAGAAACAAGGCTCCAATATATTGGCTTTGAAGTCTATGACAAATTTCCCATTAATTAATAAAATCACAGGCAGTAAGATGGCTTGGTGCTTGGTCTGGCCTGCTGAGAGTAGGGATGTCAGCTTTGTAAGATGAACCAATATAGTCAGGTTATCAAATACCTGCCTTCAACAAGTGTAAAAAAATGATTAAATTTTGAATAAAACAGTGACAATTCCCACCAAAAAGAATATCCATGAAGTTCAAATTAGGGTTACACGTGTACATCCTCACTTTCAGATAGCTGAGAAAGTATGAACTTCATCTTCAATGGAAGAAAAAGTCATGCTCGCCCTTTTCAGACTCAATTCTTACTGTCTTTATGGTGTTTTCCTTTTCAGAGAAATACTCTGAAATGATTCAGAGCTTAATCATTAGACTATGTACCTGAAGGTGGTGAGGGCACTGTCGAATCAAAACCTTCCATTTTGCAGACATGGGGCCTGGTGGTTAAGAAAATGTTGTAGGAAGTGAGAAATTTGGTTCCAGTCCACATATCATTTTCTTCTGTATTTAAGACAGTGGAAAAAGTCTCTTGTTTCACACTGGATCTTGAATATACAGTTACCTGTGCCTCTTCACATTGCACAGAAATCAAGGTAAAAAAATCTGTTCCTCCTTGGCTCAGCTGGGTACATGGTTTCCTTATCTTTCTTATGTGATGGATGGTTTTGGCTGAAGGGTTTCAAAATCTCTGCCTTCTCTTTCTGCTGTACTGATCAGTCTATGCTTTGGTAGGCAGGGGAATAGAACAGCTCCTCTCTGGGCTGGGAGGGAGATACAAGTCTCTTGCTCCCTGCAGAAATGTGCTGACTCCATGCAAAGGATGAATTGTCACTTTCTCTGACCCCCTTTCCAAATGTCCTCTCTGCNCAGGGGAATAGAACAGCTCCTCTCTGGGCTGGGAGGGAGATACAAGTCTTGCTCCCTGCAGAAATGTGCTGACTCCATGCAAAGGATGAATTGTCACTTTCTCTGACCCCCTTTCCAAATGTCCTCTCTGAGCCTGCTGCTTGACCTGCACATTTCTGATAGAGGAAGCTGTCGTTTCTTCACAGCAACAGATTGCCTTACCACTCACACTGGAGCACTTTAGAACCAACTCTAAATGTCAGAGTATCCTTGAGACTGTGCTCCAAAGCAGAGAAACTGATTAAAGCTCAGATAGTCCTAAAAAACTGGCCAAAATCCTCCCAGAGTCCTGCTTAACACAAAAAGCAAGAAATATAACCTTGAATTTCAAATATTAAAGCTGTGGGAAATGAGATTTAAAAAAAAAAAAAAA
>VXBB01020064.1:31010-46583 GCA_013399915.1 Illadopsis cleaveri
GGGAAAAAAAAATAAAAAAAAAAAAAAAAAAAAAAAAAAAAAAAAGGTGATTCCTCACTGATCTGGACTGCCCTTTAAAGCAGGAAATTCTGTAAGTATCATCCAACACCATGAAGTTTCACCAGCAAACACAGCAGAATTGGAGAGCTCTGACAACTGACTATTCACCAGCTATAGATGAACCAAGGACGGTATTCTTGCTGGAGAACTAACGAGAGACCTAGAAAATTTGTCAGTTGCTTTTTGGCCAGAAGAAGGAAAATAGGAAAATATTATTCAGAAATTATTTGTTACAAGTAACTTCCTCAGTTCTGCTTTTAATCTTTACTCTTCAAAAAGAAACCTCTGCTGCCTTTGAAGGTTTGCAGTCTATGCTGTACCCATTCCTTATGTTTACCAGTCTTTGGGTGAGTCACTGCTTAGTTACTTCAGTATTTAAATGTGTGGCTGTTAATTCTCTTGGCATCCTGCATAAAGTGAGATATGCAACAATAATCTGAGATGATCAACATATTTCACATAAGGGAGGCAGCAAAGAGGAAAGGTTAACTTACATGCACAATTTCCTTTTTTTTCATGTTTTCCTGCCCTCTGTCAGTGCCAACAGACTGTTGTCTTTTGGAAATCACTGTCTTTTTATAGCTCACTACTGCCTTACCATCATTGCTTTGCAGCCTCAGGTGTTTTTCATCTATCTGAGGGTTTGTAGCTTCACATGTACTTCTAGGTATGAAAGTGCATCTTTCAGCCAGCAGACTTGACTGTTCCATTACTCCTCATTGATACATCAGTGACACCCTTGTTACAAACATTCACCGGTCCTGCTGTGTATGCCTAGGGTTTTCTGAAAACTGCTTTGTGGAGTGAAAGAGACTCTATCAGGTACATTTTCTCCAGGATTTTATTTTTCAGTTAAATTCTGTGATCTATTATCCTTGCTGAGCTAGAATATCTCTCCTACTGATCTCCTCTCCTGCAAACTACTGGGATATTTGTTTCAGAAAACAATTTATTGTCATCATATATTCATTTCTTCAGCCTTTTAAATACTTTTCAGATATAACTATAAACTTGTTTCAGCCTTCATCCAAAGCAAAGTATTTAAAAAAGTAAAATATTTTGTACCTTGATACACAGCTTCCTTTGGATTGATATTCTTCAAAGACTGTATTATATGGAAATTCTGTCATTTTAAAAATTCAATATGCCCTTCTCTATCACTTAATCTCTATCAGATTACTTTAAGATTACAAAATAGGAGTATCCCCTGTCTTTTTCTCAACCTATGAGCTTTTCCATCTTACTTTCTACCTCTGTCCTGTTGATGAGGAGTGAGAGAGCAGCTGGGTGGACTTCTGGTAGCCAGCCAAGGTCCACTGGCCACTGGGTAAATATACTTTTAATACTTGATTAAGGAAAAAAAAGTGTGTCAGCAACAGACAATTTTGGAAGCCTTTGGAGGACTTTTAATGTGAAATAAGGAAAAAAAATTATGGGAGGTTGTTAAAATGACACAAGGTGAAGTGTTGCAGATAAACTAGTGGACACATATGTGTGTTCTACACTGCAAATTCATTTATTTATTGCTGTCAATCTTGGAAAACAATCTGTGCTCTTTAATAGAGATCTCTGTCCCTGAATCATGCAAGCAAATGTTGGTTTTTTATTACCCCTTGACAAAGAAATATATTTGCATTTAAGCATTTTTAATGTTCTTTAAACATTTTTAAATATGGGTACATTTTATTGGAAGAAAAATATTTCTTTTCTCAATAAACACAAAACTGCATTATTAATTGCAGTACTTTGTAAAATAATTTAGGACCACACATGGACTTGCTAGTAGAAAGTGGAGATTTCAAATGTTACTGTCACTAAAAGATTTGCCAATGTTCTACATTAAAAAATCAAAATACAAATGTAGGCCATCAAGAAGAAACATTGGGGACATAAAGCTAGACACATCTAGTTGTAGAACAACCTTCCAAATACTTGAAACACCTTTCAGTCTTGCAAATTATCTGCTTCCCTCAGGCAGCCACTTTTAGGGCCTTCCTGGGGGACTCATCCAATGAAAGACATCCATAAAGGAGACACACATTTGTCATTGACCTATTCTAAGCTTGGGCCAGGCAATGTCCTTGTTTGCCTTTCCTCACCCTTCTTCAGCTTTACCTGGGGGAAAATACACCATAAACTCATGAATGCTCTTTATGTGAAGCCTGGTCAGTCTCAGCAGCAGTTTAAGCCTTTCACAATTGCTGTCAAACCAGAGGCTCACAGGTGTGCACAGCTACAGGTAAACAAAACATGCATAAAATACATGCACACGTGTTCTATCAAGTCATGTCAGTGACCCCAATCCTAGAACTGTATACAATTTACAAGAGAAACAACAGTTAATTGAAACTTTAAAAACAGGAAACTCAATTGAATGGAATTTCCAAAAAAAATATTATGATTAATATCCTAATAGAATTCAGTAGAAAGAACGTTTATACTGATTCGAATAAACTGGTTCAAAGTCACGTGACATGTCTTGGCAGTTTTTTCTTTTTATCTCCTGTAAAAGGCAACAGATTGCAAAACATTAAAGTATCACTCAAAACGTGCCAGAATTGCTCCTAACAAATGGATCTGGACAGAAAGTCTTTCCTTTCCCCCTTCCATTGAGATTTAGCAGCAGGCTTTTATTAAATTACAAAGTAATCCTGTCACAAGGAGCATGGCAGTTTCTCTGTTATTGCTTATTTCCAGCAATTGACTTACCATGGATGTGTGATGGTGAAAAAAACAGGCCTTAGAAGTTTATTTTGTCTCATTAATTTTGAAATAAAATTTAAGACTGCACAGTCATATATCATAAATCAGGTGTCATACTGCATAGATCCTTTACAGAAAAGGGGGTTGATCATTCTTAGTTTATTTCACTAGAAAATTATTTGACCGGATTACTTGAATGTTTAATTAAATTGTCATATAACATGAATAAAGTATAAAATATCAAATAAAGCAGTGTTTTGCTGTGACATGACATTAATTTTCTGTCATCAGAAGTGTTTATCTTGTTAGCTGCTTAACTTAAACTTGCTCAGCACAAATTAAGTGTCATATCTGAATATCCTTAGAATACTTAAATTCCTTCTTTTATTGCCCTCTTGTTAAACTTTTAATTTTCTTTTTTCTTGCAGTTAGCATTTAGAGAGCTCAATTTCTTTAATAGGCTCCCTTTATTTACATTTTATATTACACTACTTGTTTTTCATGAGATCAGTGGAGCAACTGCAGATTTGGTTAGTGGAAAAATAATGCATAATAGTATACAGTTTATGAAATATTTAATTCACTTTTGTAAGAAGGAGAGATTCATTAATTAGTTTTTGGACTTTCTGTTTTCTGAGCCCCCATACCACTCAGGTCTGAGTTCAATATTTAGTGTTATTCAAATCTGATCGAAAGGGATAGATCTCAATGATAATTAAATTGCTATCAACAGTCCCTAGAATATTTTCTGCCCATGGCAGCATGATCTAAACCACCTCATCATGGTGCAGAAGTTAGAACAAGTTGAGGACTGTTTCCAGTGCAGAGTTTGTTGTCCCTTTTTGGAGATTAAGGAAATTCAGCAGCCACTTTAGTAGAAAACAGACTTTCATGGCCTGCTAGCCAGAGAGTTCCAGGTATATTCTGTGTACTCTTCATGTCCAATTATGCCTCAAGTATCACTGGCATTGCAAGCTCAGATCCAGGCACCTGGATAAAGAAAGAATAAGGCAGGATATGACATGTCTAAGTGACTCATGTTTCAGGGCAGCACAGAAATAAATGTGGAGAGTACATGGGCTTGTGGCTGTATGAGGTCAATATCCAGAGCAGAGTATGTTCATAGTTCTTGATGTGTCCCAAATATGCAGACAGCCCAGGTCACCATCCCTTGGTGTCAAACACAGTGTGGTAATAGGGACATCCCAGCCTTGTCTGAGGTCATCTTGCTCTTGAGTCTGGCACCCTTAAAAAGTGCAAAGTTAGACAGTGCAATTAAGATCAAGCTCTTCATTCCCACTTCTCAAGTAATAACATTTTGGAGAAATATTTGAAGCTTAATATTTTAACATACTTTGAGATCATTTGCCTTAAGTGGTGTTACTATGGCAGACAAAACACTCAGATTACATGGCTGCATTTTTCAAAGGCAGAAACACATCCATTGCTTTAAATTAACCCAAGAGCCAAAGCACTTCCATCTACTTACTGCCCACTTGTTCTAATTTATTAGGTGAACTTCTAGGGAAACTCAGTCATTTTCTCTCCATCCAGAAAGGAGCTAAACAAGAAGTCTTCCTTTAGTCATTGTCACTCACTAACTTTGTCCAAACATTTAGAATAAAGAGTTTTTGAGAGAAGTTGGCATTTGATGTGGTTAGTTTTAATTTGTTATGTGTCTTTCCCCCCAGTCACCATTATCCAAAGTAAGCACTATTAGTTTGAAATTAATGGGAGGATAATGATGCAGAACAGGTTGCAAGAGCAAGGAGTTTGATTGTGCTGGAATACCAGTTTCTTTTGCTCCTTGCTGGAGGCTAACACCTGGTTGAAGAAAAACCTGTTATGGTTTGTTTACATAACACTCAAAATTGTAGCAGTTCTGCTGGTTATGAGAAATAAGAACTTCTTGCTTCCCTTTAGCCTTTGAATGGCCTTTGATACAGGGAGAGGTGGATGTAATATGAAAAGAAACAGCAGACAGGGGCTGAGAATCAGCTCAAACACGTATTTCAGGGTGAGCTGGATAGATGTTAGATGTCCTAATCTGAACCCAACCCCTACAATCTGAAGCTGAATCCCACCCATCCAGTCTGTCAATACACCATGCACTTCAGGGAAGGAGTTCTTGATCCCCACTTGATCCTGATCCAAGTAACCTTGCAGTTTCTGTTGGCAGTGTGACAATTGCAGTAAGTGGTTATTAACCTTGGCAGCCATGGCCCCAGCCTCTTCAAACCCTAACAAAGACTTCAGGAACACCTCCCATATGGCATATTTCACACCAAAATGCCAAGCAGCACAGAGTAGAACAGCACTGAATTGCCATGCAACAGCAGCATATGAGAAAAAGACACTTAAGTGGGATTAAGTAGGATTAATTTTATTAAATGTGTTAAGTGGGATACACGATATGGGGCACAAGTGAGTGTATTGGACAATCAGTCTTAAGAACTAAAAGCTTCTACTACAAGAATCGGCAAAAACTGTGATCTTTTTTTTTTATTTCCAAATTCTAAATGATTTGTTCTAAGATGGTACTCATTTGAATTGTGATTGAACACATTTGTAGTATTTAAGTCCTAACATCATGAACAGAAGCTTCTCCATGTTGTGGCGTAACAGCTGCAGACATTGAAGAGAAAAGACAAGCTGTACTCTTAAAAAGGCAGACACTTCCATCTCTTCTATAGCATTCCTCTGGTAAAGGAAACTTTAAACCACAGGATCTCTATACAAATGTGACACTTTTCTCCTGACAATAGCTTATGATCTGTGCACAACGCTGATGGTACACACCTTGTTTCCACCTCAGATTTTTCAAGCATTAATTATAATTCAACATCCTCAAATCACCTATCAAGAGACAATAAAATGTTAATTTTTTGTTCAGAACCAGAAGCTTTCAATATTCAGCTGTGCTATAAGGTTTTTGCTATGAGTTTGCTTTCCTTTCTTATTCCAGACTCATTAAAAGGCATACGCTGCCAGGACCTTCTACTGGCGATGTATTAAGAATTATTTTACTTACCCTTGATTGTAAGCATAGTTTGAGAGCCAGAATTGTGAAAGAAAAGTGTTTCAGGGGAAAAAAAAAAAAGAAAAAAAATGGGTGTCAATTATTGGCACAACTTGATTCACAAAGCAACAAAATCACTGGTGTGTCTTAATAAAGCCATTGCCCTTATCAAGGCAATCCTCCAACAGTGTTTTTCCACCAGAGCAGACCTTATCCAAGCAGGGAGTTCTTTTAAAATATATTGAATAAACTCCCTCCCACTGCATGAAGAGGCTTATTGGTAGCTCTGAGATGGCATGATGGGGGTACAGAAAATATTTCTGCTATTGTTGCAACCCAGCTGCAAAGTTTTAACATAACTCACAGCAGTGGGTGGTACTAATACCAAAAGGTCACTGAGTCACAGGAAGCCAACTGGCCCCACTGTATCTTTTCAGCTGACAATTATTATTATCTATTATTGTTCTCTATTTATAATAAATACATCAAAATCTTGAAAAAAATAATAATCCATTCAGAGATGTAAGAATCCTTGCCAAAAATAAAGTAGGAAATTTAAATTAAACCCAGCAGCTGCTCCTAGTCAAAAGCCAAAAAGAAATAGCCAATAATAATAAACTGAAGTCCAGCCCATGCCTACATTTCATGCAAATTTCAGACCTTAATGTGTCACTTCCTGAGATACTGCCTAAAAAGACAGACCACAAGCAATTCCTTGAAGTTCCTCTTATTTAATCTGACCTGCAGTACCAACTTTCTCTTCTATTTTACAAGGATGCTTTTTCTTTTACTGCCAGATTGCATTCTGGGTCACCTCTAAGATGTAGCTTAACATGCCATTTACGTGATGCTCTGGTCCCAAGGGCACAGGAGAATAGAATATAGCAACTAAATCTGTTTTCTTTCCAAAGCTGACTTCTTTGATATTGCTGTTGTGAGACTACTGAACAGCAGCTGGGATTTCAGCAAAAAAACCCCAGAGGTCAAACTTCAGTAGCTAAACACAGGTGCTAGATTCAAGCTGCTACTTCTGTCTCCACTATAAAGTCAGTGAGGACCAGAAAATCATTGAGTGTTGTATCCTCTGTGTGACTGGTCTGATGTCTCATGTAAGGGAGATAAATGTTATTAAACCTGGGTACCAGAAGGATGTCAACATTGCAGTAAAATGTGTGCTTATTTACCTGCACCCTTATATATGTCCTGAACAGAAGGAAATGTGATACTGTTTTGAAATTTATATAGAAATGTCCCTTGGAACGAAGAGAAATTTTACAGACCTGGTTTCTGGGAATAATGAGCCAAAAAATACTCTAACCCATGCTGACAGCTGTATCACTCACTCTTCCAGTCTGGTCAAATATGTTGCCAACCATTACCACTATCAAAGGAAATAGAGGAGATCTAACACTGGCAATATAAAAATTCAGTTTAATTCATAATTGTGTTTACATTGAACATTCATACATCAGTGCAAAGCGTAAGTCCAGCAAGTGGTGATAACTTGTGCTAATGGGTTTCATAAAATACATCCATCCTATATAAATTTTTTTAATCACTTTTTCAGCTTTCTTGTTGTTGAGTTCATTAAAATTTTCTTTGGGTTTATATTATGGCAAAATATAGCAACTGTTTTCTGTGATATTTGCTCTGTTCCTTGTATTTATCTTCTGAATTACCACAACAATTGAACTGTGTTTCAAAGACTTACAAAGTACTACACCTAACAAAGCACTCCTAAATCATTTTTCATTAAACTTTCAAGGTTCACAAACCTACTCTAAAATAACTGTCAGGGGTCTTTATACTTAATAGTATATCTGATAAAGCTTGCAGAAACATTAATGAAAGAAAACAAAAAGCTCCAACGGAACTCCTGCCTTTTCACTGTGGTATGTTAGAAAATTTTCTGAAGTTTTTGGTTCAAGAAAATTTCTCATTTATGAAAACTCTTCCATAACATTTTCACTATTTCTTCATTGGTATTTATGAGAAGGATTGGCTTTATAACATTTATTTTGTTTTATGACATTCAACACTGAAAATCTTGATCTCACTCCTGGCATTTAGGGACTACTTTATTCTACAAAGCAAATCATGCAAGGAAGGAAAATTGCAGTTTTAGTAACCTTTTCCATGAAAGTTGTAAAGTGTCCAAATACATTATTAAGGTCAATGCTCCTATATTTGTTTCCTTACTAAACTGATATAAAACTTAACATTTCTCTCCTATTGTCAACCTCTTTCCACAACTTTTTGTTTATCTTTGGAACTTGTATGAAGCCATCCAAGCTCCAAATATATTTTAGTATGTATATAGACTTTGCTGGTTCTATTTAGTTGTTCCTTTAACTACCATGATTTTGGTTATTTTAATGGCCAGTGCGTTAGAGAAAACTTTTCTTCCTGTTCCATTTTAATTTTGAAATGGTCTTTCCAGGAAAACATGAGTGGTAATGAAAAAAGAGTTTGAAATTCCATGTGCCAATGGAAAATGTACATAGAATGGATGCAGCACCAACAGAGCCTGGAGCGGCAGCATTTCAACAACGGAATGAGGCAATCAACCAGCTGCTGGCAGAGTGATTCCTGATCTGATGGTATTCCAAATGCCCCCTTTTCATTTGCTGGAATCATCTGAATACCAATCTCAGATTTCACACCAGCATTTCTCCAGATATCCAACAGGAAATGGGTTGTTTTGGGTGCTTTTTTTAAGAGCATCATTCCTCTTGGAAGGGCAACGTTCATTGAATGGCAATGTGTTATCACCTTAGATAGGGATAGGGTTGTTTTCATTTTGTTGTTATGTCTATTTTCTTTTTGGTTTTTTTTTTTTTATTTATAAATTCTGTTATTTCTCCTAATTTCTGATTTTAATATTTAACTTGCTGCAGTTGCATTTCAGAAAACCCCAAATGCCTGCAAATCTTTGCTGATAGTAATGCACGTGATGGAAATTTGAACAGCCTTTGGATTCTTACCTTACAGCAAGGAATCCTTATTTTTCTTTATTTACCTTTCTTCACTCCTATTGTTTTTGTAGTGGTTGCACTTTTTTTTTGCATCTATTTTTCATTGTTACATGTATCTTAGTGTAGAAGGAAGCACTCTCAGCTCTGTTCCTGGGAAGCTGTTGACACAATCTCTGTTTACTTTACCACAAGCAGGACTTGTTTATACTGAGAGAGCATTTATTTATATTCAACTTTAGCATAAGACTCCATTTTGAAAAACACTGAAGTTTCACAATTTCAAGATTCAAGGTAGCACATGAACAGGTAATATTAACCTAAATATACTTAGCAAATACTTTGCAGGGGTAAGATTCATCAATCAATTATGTGAATTATAGATTTTGAATTTAAATTGATTAGGTACTTGTAATCAGAGTTCCTAACTGGGTACTTTTTAAGTAGAGAAAGAGGAATCAAAGTTAAGCACAATCAAGATTTGTCCCTGTCCAAGTAAAGCCAGGACAGACAAAGCATTGAAAAGATAAACTATGTTAAGATACTAAGGGAAGTTGCTCTTTCAAAAGGCAATTCTGTAAAAAATCTCTTCACAGGATAGCACTGACAGACTAGATGAATGAGCCAAGGGCTAGAATGTGAAACTTAATGGCCTGTGACATAAATGTAGCTATATCAGGAATGAATTTGGGTGAACAGAATGCATTAATACACAGATAATTCCCAAAGTAAGGTGAATCAAACCAGTATCAATAAATTAACAAGCAGACAAATTTGATATTCTGTCAGACTCGATGTTTGTGCTGGAGGAGAAGTAATAGTCCTGAAAAAGAGCAGCAGGATGTTTAAACAGGATCCACTTAAAGGACTAAGTATGTTTTGATATATCCATATAAAATAGTGTGCAGATTACAATGCTCAATTTCAGATAACTCTGAAATTGAGTTTCAGTTGAGTTTCAGAAATCGACTTGCCCACTCCACCAAAGAAGAAGAAAATAATTTTTCAGGAGCTATTCATGGGAACTCACTCCTATGATTTACCCTGCTTATTCAAGGCTTGCTGTGGCCACCTGAGAAAAAGGGAAGATGAAGCTCTGTGCAGAGGAAAGTGTGCTGACCCAGCTGATTTCTGTCTCTATGGCCTATAGGTGAAAGAAATGCAGAAGCAGGATCTGGCTCCCAGCACTGCTGAGCGTAGATAATTTGGTTTTTCTAGAAGAAATCTGAATTGGAAAAGACCACTGAATAAAGCACAACAGGAATGAAATGGGAAAACACTCAGAGCCTTTTGTAGACAAGTTATGTTTTACAAGTCATTGTTTAGTAACTTCCAGAAGAACAGACGACTCTGAAGAATCTGGCAGAACCTGGATACAGTGATAGTTCAAGATTCTTACATGTCAGCTCCTAGAAATCTTTGGGTTTGCTTGTCCCCAAACTATATAAACCATTTTTTTTAATATCATGAAGGCAATTTTTAGAAATTTTCCAACTCAGCAAAGGTGAAGGACAATATGCTAAGTATTTTTCTCTTTATTTTGTTTTGGTTTTTTTTTACTTTTTTCTCTTATCTGAAACCTCTAAACAAATTGGTGCATTTATCCATTTAGAAATCTTAATGCAGAAAGTCATTAAAACACTGGCAGAGAAGAACCCAATGAGGACAAGATGCTGCTTTTGTACCATGATTCAAAAGTGTACAGTTGGACAAGCAGTTTTGTTAAGGTTTGGTCTAATTAAGGTTTTATGGGGTTTCAGGTCATTTCAAGCCAATGTCATTTTTTAAGTCTTATTTCTCCTTTCCACCTCTTGTAATATTGAACATATATAGCAAAGGAGTTTTTGCCATTTTAGTGTAAAAAATTTCTGTGGCAGGCTGAAACAAGACATAAAGAACAGAGCGCAGTAACTTAAGAACTGATTTTGTTGACCAAAGAAACAAAAAATTTAGAGCTTTCTGTTTTCTACACAGATTTAGGAGGGCCATAAATATGGAGATATGAAAAGTTTAAAGTATGCTTTAGATAGAAAAGAAAGAGTTTTCATTACTCCAGCTCAAAAATCCCATCCTATAGGTAAAGGTCTTTTAAAATTTTCTAAAATTGACAAGCCAGAAATTTTCACTGTTGCTCAAATTAGAGGAAATTGAGAAGAAATAAAAGATTTTTACTTGCTGACTGAACTTCCACTACGGTAGTACATTGTGTTTATTTTGAGGCCATCCGACTAATATTAAAGTGAATATATTCATTTCAGTAGTGTTACCAATTAATCCTTATGCAACAATATGGGATTTCAGAATTTTTCAGAGAAGTGGCAACTTTCTTTTTTAGGGAGAAGTTCCTCTACAAAGTGGTTTCATGTATGAAAAATGCACTAAGAAAATCTAGCAAGCATTACTTTTATATAATTTATTTGTGAAATGTGCCGCAAGAACATTATCCGCATGAATATATCAACGTATTTAAGATTCTGAAAAATCCTAATAGAAAGCTAAATACTGTCTACAGACAGCTGTGTAACATTTGAGATATCAGAGTGAGTCTATAAATAGATGAAAATTCATGTTTAGAATTACTTGACATTTTAGAAATGTCTATTTGTCACTGTCAAATTTCTTTTAAGACTTCCTAAGTACTACAAATTGCAAAGAGCAGCCAGGAACTGGTTCAATATCTCTTCATTGCCATCAATGGCTCTATTTTCTTCCAGGAAAAAAAAACCCTCTTGCTAGTTTTATTCCAGTTTCAGAATAATAAAACATTATGCCTGTAGAGTGTTTGCATTAAAATTGTCTTTGTTCGTGTCTCACTGCTGTGTGTCCAGTTGAAAGTTGAAAATGACTCCTGGGTTTCTTGGTGTCTTGCATGAAATGTGGAATTCTTCATAACACCTTTAAATTAAAAAATCTCCAAACCTTTCCCTGCATGAGCCTGCAACACAGTGGGTGATATATACTACATTGCACAGATTCCCCTGACCCTCTTCAAAGCAGACAGGGCTATGAGAGCATGACAGAATAAGAAGAAAATTGCACGAGGGGAAGTTGAGAAGTTACAACAGAAAAAGGCTGTAAGGCATTGGAACCGACTGCCCTGAGAAGTGGTGGAGTGACCACCCCTGAATGAGCTAAAAATGTGTGTTTGTAGCACTTGAGGNTACCACCCCTGAATGGGCTAAAAATGTGTGTTTGTAGCACTTGAGGACATGGTTTAGTGACAAATGTGGTGGTGGGTTGATGGTCAGACTTGAAGATCTCAAAGTCTTTTCCAGCCTTAACAATCCTATGATTCTGTAATTCAGCCTAGATGGAAATTGGAAATTAGTAGCCTCCCTATGCATAATTCCTGTTATTCCATACTAGATGTCCTAGAGTATCCCACAGTTCTGTGTGTGCTGAGAGACATAACACACAACCAGCATGAAACTTATACGATGTAAGATCAGCAGTTGAATGTCATGCAGGATGACAAAGACATTTCAGACAATAAATGTTTCTGTACAATCAACTTCATCATGCTCTTTAGTTCAAAATACTTTCAAATAGCAAATAGCAGGAATACATTATGAAAATAAACACCTTTCTACCACTATAATTTGTGTGTGTGTGCGTATCTGGATTTCTAGTCACTGATATCTAAACAGGGAGTCAAAAAAACAAAAAAGAATTTGTGATGGTGTTTGCACCCCTCCAGGGACTAAGGCTCCCTGGTGAATTTGAATCTTTCTGAAAGAAAATCTAATCCAAATAGATACTGAAGCATGAGAAATCAGATAGTGAACTGCTGCACAAAACATCCAGGTCTGCTGCTGCTTGCATTGTCACCTCAAGTGGAGAGGCACTGAAGTGCCTCCATTTTCTCCTTGACCTTAGAACAGAATCAGACTTTCATTGTGCTGCATTCACAGACACCCAGAGTCAGTACTTGTAACAAAAGTGCCCCAAAAGTTCAGAACCTAAGGTTCTAATGCTATTACTGTGCCAGAATGTACTGATTCCTGCACATGAATAGCCCTGCTGAATTAGAGAACAATTATCTGCACGAAAGGATGTCTAAGCTTTCTGAGGACATAAGAAGTAATGTGACAAAAGCATTCCAATATTGCACAGGAAAGCAGAAGCACTTTTATCCATCCATCAACACAAAGGGCAAACCAAGAAGTTGTTCATTTAATCATAATAATCTTGCTGCCACTGTCATATTTATTTTTCCTCCTTTGTAAGCTTACTTGCTGCATCAGTCATTCTGATGGTGCACAAGCATGTTCCTCTCTATATTTTGTCACAGAGGAGTGCTGGCATTCTTGCCAGATGACTGTCTTTGCAGCCATGGTCTATGTGTACATCTTGAATTGTAGAGAAATGTCTGCAGCATATGGCAGTTGCCACTCAGAAACCCAGGCTGGCTTCTAAACAAATGATCATAGCATTTTATCAGTTTTGGGAAAGCTCTTATACTGAGCTCTCCCATTTTCACATAGGTTCACTGCACAAATTCTAGCATAAAGTAGCACTTATAAAAGCTTTCTGGCTTTCAAATGAGAGACTTCAAAAATATAGTGATGTGGGTGTTTTCTCTCCTCATTTAATTTTTCTGGCTGTAGTATGTTTTCTGCCATTTATATGTTTGTCTCTTTACAGAGGTTTGCAGGTCATATGCAAACAAGATTGGCTCAGAAAGAGGAGAGAAATCAGTTACAAGAAATCCCTGCACTGCTTCCTCCACATGCTTTTTTTTCAAGTTCCAACATTTCCCAAACTCTTTTCTTGTTTTCTAATTTTTCATTTTTCTCCGTCTTTTGGTATTTTCTTTCCTAGTATGAAAAAAGATTGCCCATATTCTTTTACACATCTCTGTCCTCCCCTTTTCCCCCCTTTCCCCCTGTGGAAAGCAATTAAACCTGAAACAATTTTGTTGTTTGTTTTTAATTGGTTATTTGTTAGGGTTTTTTTTTTTCTAATAGGATGAATCTTTTAAAAATCTGAACTCAGCAAGTATATCTTATGTCAGTGCACAAATGAGATTGTGGTGCTAAGTTATTCTTTGCTGCACAAACTGTCACTGAAATGTCTGTTTGTATATCATGGCTCTGAAAGTGTTAGGAAGTATAAATGAAAGGGTATACTAGAGCAGCCAAAAATTAGAATTAAGTCACTTCTTTGCTGTTACCATGCAGCATTGGTGAACTGCTGAGCACTGATGATTTTTATTTCATGTCAGATGTAGAGCTCAACATTCTGGATAAGGTATTTGCTTATATTAAATCTTGCAGTGAAAACATTGATAAATCTGTGAGAAAAGGCAGTGTTGTCACTTTATAGTAATCATTGCCTGCAGTTATTACCAGGTACCCCATGCATACAGCACTGACTTGGAAAAGGGAAAAGCCTCATGGATCAATCTGTTTGTAAAACTGTGAAAGATGTTGAAAGAAATCAACGGATCCTCTTAATTAATTTCTAAAATATAGAAATAAATGCTTAAAAACTTAAAGTGCATCATGTTAAGAACAACATTAAAATAAAATATTTCATACTTTAAGTTTGGTGATTGTCTTGGCTTTGTTCGTTATCTTTGCTCGCTTTAAAAAAAATTAAGTTAGAAAATTTCAAGAGTACTTCCACCTGCTCCAAACAGATACAAAACCTCTTCATTGTTCAGAGAATGACTACAAATCTCTGCCTGCTACAAAGAATGGAAAAAGCCAGATTTTATGCCACCTTCTCATAATCTCCTGGAGAGAAGTGGTTGGGAAACCGACAAGTAGCAACAAGAGGCTTGATTTCAAGGAGTGTGCTGAGTGGCCAACCAGATACTCATGGCTGAAGCTGTGTTCAATTGCATTTTGAGAAGCAGTTATGGAAAAAGGTAACAACAGATAAAGGTACTTGGCATCTCTTACAAAAGAAGAAATAGGAGCATAAGGTATTCTGAGGAGAATGTGGGGCAGCAAGACACAGGAATCTCTCTCAGTAGTCCACTAAGGATATGGTAGTATTCTTTCCTCAGTCGTAACTCCCTCCTGTCTATAATTATTACAGAAGTCTGAACTTATTAAAGGAAGTTCCTTTTTGTTTGCTGACTGATACTTTTGCTGATATGTTACTTCCAGCAGGATTTTCTCCTTTGTTCCCAAATTCAATGGCTGTGAGATAAATTTCTTCACATGTCCTCCTTTTATTCTATAAAATTTTATCTCTTCAGTAATTCAAGAGAACAGTCAAGATATGGGTTTGTTTTTCTGTCTAAGGCCAGCTCTGCAGTGCAAATAAAATATTATCAAATTCCTTTTTTCTTGTTACATAGAGTGATTACACTAAATCCACTAAATCATTCAGATGAGGAATGTTAGCAGAGGATATGTAATGTAAATATATGCACAGTGCAATCACAGATTTGCCTCTTCTCTCAGCAGTCAGACAAGTAGAATTTGCTGACAGAACTATCTTGGTCCTTTTTATTTATTTCTTTTTTTTGCTAAAGTTATTTTTTAGTTGGAACCTTCAAATCCAAATCACGGTAAAGGTACGCAATAAAGAGTCTTCCAGGAGAGTCACACTTCCTCTGTTCATTGTGAATCTCCAACATCCTTCAGCAGCCACTACTGCCTTAAGTTTTCTCTGGCATGTTGAATCCTATTTAAATTAAAAACTCTCTAGGGTACAGATGCCAGGAGTAGAAGTGGAGTGCCTACCATACCACATATGTCTTCAATGTGTTGAGTTGCTATCCATCCAACCATTTCACCAGATGCAAGAATGTTGCAGTCAGACTGTGCAAATCCTAAAAATCCATAGAGAGAGAAAAAAAAAAAA
>VXBB01020064.1:55152-70342 GCA_013399915.1 Illadopsis cleaveri
CTTTCTTTCTTTCTTTCTTTCTTTCTTTCTTTCTTCTTTCTTTCTTTCTTTCTTTCTTTTCTCTTCTCTTTTTTTCTGCTGTAATTTTTGCTCTGTCTGCTGCAAACAGGTGTTTAAGTTGATGGTAACTGTTCACTTTCTCCTGAATGTATTCAACAGAGTTCATTGAGTTGGATTTCTGTATTTTATTACAATTACAAGACTTCTCTACTTTATAAATCCTTTTTTTTTTTAAAAAAGAAGTAATTGCCAAAATGTCTGTGACAAATAAAAAACTATGCTTTGTCAGGCCCTGGTGGACACCCTTCCCAAGTCACTCTTGAAGCAAAGAGAGAGGATTTTCTTGGACAAGGTAGTCAAACAGCAGTGCAACTCCTGAAATGGGGTGAATTGGATAAAACATGATTTTCTCTCTCACTTATTTTATGAACTACAAGTTTTAAGGAGAGCTGAAATATCCACCCCAGGCACAGAAGTGGCAAGTAGCTGCCATAAAGCACATGGAGGGTGAAGGGTTCGTTGTGAGAATCTGAACATAGCAGGCATGGGTAATGTGCTAAAGTTGTGGTACTCACAGGAAAAACAAGACAGTTTTCCTTTAAAAACAGTTGTGAGGGAAGAAAACTATTTCCATACTGAAACAGTGGACAAATACTCCTGGTGTCTCAGCCTTGTGTGGTCAGAGACAAATGCTTCCAGAGAGCAGCTCAGGGGGCCCTGAAAAGGGCTCCCAGGGTGTGATAAATCAGGTTCCAGAGCTGAGTTTTACCTTTGACTTCAGAGACATATCAAGGGGGTTTGGGTTTCTTTCTGGCTGCATGCCCACTTCATTGACTTTTAAACCTGTCACCATCCAGCACCGTGTCAAATACCCTGGGGTGTAGAAGTAGAAGGCTCATGGAGAGAAACTGTTGGGAGGCCTTGGCCCTTTTGGACAAGGCAGAGGGACTGTAACTTGAAATATCTGAAATAATTACAGATGCCTCTGTGTGAGCACATTATTCAATAACTTAACAGTATGGAAGACAAGTTCCACCCTAACTGCAGCATTTCACATGAACAAAAATACAGGCATTTAATAATACTGTGGTTTATAAGGCAACAAATAGGGATGCAGTGTACAGCTGAGATTCAGTATTACAATAATGGATTTAGTTTTTTATATAAGTACAATTTTATTTCAGATTCATTTGCATTTTCATTTATTCATATGGAAGCAATTGGGTAGATTTTACTCACATCCCTAATTAGAGCCACTTCATATTTTGAGCAGTGGAGAACTACTAAACAGTATGCAGACCATTTGACCTGAGTATAAACTGCCTGATTTAACACTATGAAAATAGCTGCTTAATTCTCTGTGGGTGACCTTTGTCTGATTCAGTAAAATTGCACTCAGACAGATGAGAAAAGTTATGCATTCAAAAGCTTTCCTGAAAAGAGATTAAACCAGACTTATTAATTTTCTTGGTTCCTGGGCGATTGAAGTGGCTTTTAACACCTAGTCATTGGTGTTTATTTTTTCAATATGTATTTGCATTTTGCAAATAATTTGCAGAAATATTTATAAATTTATGGCCATCATTGAAACTACCTCGTGAAAAATGGGAAAAAATTCCTGTAAGCCTGGTACAAATGAAAAAAATAACAAATGCCAGCAGAAGAAATAAAGCACTAACACCTCTACAAGATTGCAGCCTGGTTTTTAACCTGAAATGGAGGAATGGAGTTGGAGAAGGGGCTTAAGATTGCAAAGCTATCTGGCTTCTTTCTTTTTGCTGGTTATAGCAATAGAAAATACTTTTAAAGAATCTTTTTGACTTGCTTCACCGAACTCACTGAACTTCTCATTAGCGTTTCCTGAATTACACAAAGACAATTTATAATAGCGAGTGGAGATTTAAAATAAATGTGCCCTGTTCTTTGTCTTTACAAATGTGTCCCGCTGTGCTGTGGAGTTTGCTCTGTTCCAGCTTCATGGAATATAAGCAACAAACTGTCTCTATTCATTTACCTTTTATCTCAAAGTTACAGCATGTGACAGAATCTTGTTCTGTGACCTACAGCAAAATAGTTGGGGCTAGATTTTCAAGTGCTCAGCGCCCTATGTTCCATTACAGTTTTTTACACCCTTTCAAAAAAAACAAAAGGGTTTTATCTATGAATAACTCACTGATATCTGTATGATGGAAAGTTGTCTTTTCAGGAAAAACTATAAGAAAATTACTTGAAAAAAATGTGGGTGGTTCTGAAAAGTTTCAGCCGGAAGGAAAGATTTGCAACAAAAATGTAGCTCTTTTTGGATTTGTACACATTCCCCATGGACTCATTAGTGTCAGCTGAAGAGATCACTGGATAGGTTATATCTCCTGCAGTCCCAATTTTTTGCTTGTTTGTGTTTTGGAGGATTGAAAGTTGCACCACAGGAGTTTATGAACCTTGATTTATACTGGCAGATAATACTTCACCTCAGGTCATGGCCTATCAAAAGTGAAGGTGAAAGGAATGAATTACTTTCTCCATGATTTTCTACAACTTCGTTTTGAAGAAAAAATCATTCCCTTACGTTGCCATTTTTGTGGGGGAAATATAAATATTTAAAATAAATAGTGATATCAAAAATGCTGGAAATAAAAAATGCTCTTGATAGACTATGAAACACTGTGTTGCTGTGGGCTGTTGAAAACCACAACCACAAGTTCTACATTCCTACAGAAAATGTGGAACTATTTAGGCAGTTCAAGACGAGAAATCCCTCCCTACCTCGCTATTGCTTGTTGTTCTTCCCACCTGCCTTTGCACAATTCCTGTCATTTGCCATATACTTGTATTGTGTACTCAGCTTGCAGGGACACAGAGCTTACAGGGCACACAGAACTGCAGAGGATTGCTCTATGGCTGTGGTCACTATAGAATACACTAATTAGAAAGGCATAAAACTATTTAGCAAGCTGTGAAATGTGTACAGCCAAACATATCTGTCCCAATGGCATCCTACAAGAATTAATTCATTTATTCTGTTTGATGTGTTAAGAACTGCTCTGATAGAAGGCGCTACATAAGACCTAAGAATTAGCTATTTATTATTTATTAGTCATGTTACCTCAGTTAATTATATGTGGAGAGAAAACAGATAATGAAAGCCTGATTCTTTAAGCTTAGCATTGCTCAGTTTGCACTTTAGACAGTTCTTGCAGATTCCCTGGATTTATTTGTAAGCACGAAGAAAATGTCACGTAGAAACAGATCAATGGACTAGCTGGAACAAGTAGCTGTCTTAAAGTTTTCAGTACAGCTGCTTCAGGAGAAGCAAAATTATTGCAGTGAATCTAATTGTGTGGTGTAAGATGTTGCAGGACAATTTTGCCTAACCTCAGCAGGTCATGCTATTCCTTAAAAATAGATTGCATAGCTCTTATAATTGTACTCTTGTAGTTGTACTGCTGTTATTTGTGTTTATGGCACAGTCCAGGTCTATTCTTAAACCTACAAAGCTACCCAGTGGTATTGACACACCACCCTTCTGTAGCAACAAATGACAATGGTGAGTTATCCAGTTTTCACTTCAACACATTATTCTTTGAGCAAATTTTTAAAAAGGATATGCTTTTGATGCTCTCCCTGAATTTGTTTTGTTTACTTTCAGGAAAAAGGGGAAAAGGAGAATCTCAGTGTGTCTTTTATGCACATCTTTCTGTAGGATCCTCCTGAGTGGAAGTTCACTAAGTTTCCTCCACACATCTCTGCTCAAGTTTGGAAACTCAGCAGCAGGGAGTTTCTTTTGATCCTGAGCACAACTTTCTAATTGCCCTGAACCACTGCACTATGGAACATCTGATGGAGACAAACTCACCAGAGGAATGGATTTGCAATGCCAGACTCATTTTATCTCAGCCAGGTGTGACGTTGGGTCTCCTGGGCTGCAGCTTCCATGCATTATCTTGGTCTTAAGAGAAGCCAATGTTCTACATCTCCATGGAATATTCTTCACAGCCGTTTTCTTAATATGCTCTGAATTTTCTCACAGCACTCCTTGCTGTTCACTTTGCTAAAGCCTGTGCCTAGATGCTTTTTGGCAAGCCCATTAAATTTGTCCTTTAAGTGACTTCCTGTGTATTTCCTGCTTGGCATCCTTTCTGTCCCAGAGAGGCTGGCACATGCTCAACCTCATGTTCCTCCCTAGTCTCTGCCTCTACATCTTTTACTCCCATACTCCCTTACATGTGACAGACAGAGAGGCCACTGCAGCAGTTTATCTTTCTGAAGATGTATTACTTGAGTGTGTCATCAAGCAAGGTCATTTAACAGCATAACACAGCCATATATTATCAAAGAAATGGTACTTTTGTGATGTATTGCTGGGGTTCACCAGAGAAATGCAAAATGGCAGAAAGGCTGTACATGTGGTGATCCTTATGAATGCAAACTAACAAGAGCATGTCTTCAGCCAACTGAAATCTGGGAATCTCAGGAGGTTTTTTCAAGACTAATGGATGGTTATTTTATGGATTTCTCTATGCACCTATGTACACACCTTCCCTTTTCTACTGTCTCCATGTCCTGTTCTTTTCATGTGTAATAATTTCGTTAAAATTATTCCAGAATCTTGGTTCTGCCTACTAAAAGTCTTGTGTTTGTGGAATTGTACTAATTTCTTCAGCAACGTACAATGAAGACTCAATCAAGCCAAGGAAGCAAACCCCACTGATAATTGCACAGATCTTTACAAACTGAAAATGATGAAATTTTGTGTAAGATCAGTTTTAGATTTTCTTTCTTTTCTGTAAAGCCTGGCTTGTTGTTTCCAGAGGAATAGTGAGGATTGTGTCTCTGTGAGGCAGAGACTTCATTTTTCTATCATTCTCCCTCTGTCATCTGGCCATGGATGCCTTTCCTTCTGTCTGTCCTTCCTTGTCCCATGCTAGACAGAGCACCATTCTCACCATCAGCATAACTGTACCCCATTGAACCCCTCTTTTGAAATAGCTAAGGTTGCTCTACACAACTGCCTGGAAAATCAGAGATCAAACACTCCAGACATCATATCTGTGTTCACATGGCTACAGGAAGAAAGAGTAGAGTGATTCCTGTAACTGCAAATTAAGTCTTTGGACTTATGCCAGTGTCATTCATGCTTGAAAGAAAAGAAGAACAAAATAAATAAGAACAACTGATTTTCAGGGTTGACTCTTAATACACAGAGTTTTTCAAAATTTTTTATTCCCATTAAAGGAGTCTGGAGCTTGGCTGTGGAACAGGTTTTTGTTCTACTGCTACATAAAAGATCTCTATTTTCTTTAGGTAGTTTTGGCACCCAGACTGCCATATCAAGACCCTTGCTTAGCACAAAATAATACTTCATATGAAACAGGAGGTATGAATCACTGCATTATCAGAATAGCTTCCTCACCAAAAGCTCCACAGTAAGTAGGTTTTCTTGATGTCAGATTGTAAAGCAAGAGGAAAAGGCACTCTGACTCACAGAGTGGAACCAAACTCAGCCTTATATTTCTAGCAATATTTAAAAGGCATTATCGGATTATTCCTTACTGCTTTCCTGCAATTTATCAGAAAAAATCTTGTTGTCACTTTGCCCTTACAATGCCTGTTTTGGGTTACCTTTACATGGTGTAAATCCAGCATATGGCCTCTGAAGTCAGTGCAAGTACACAGAAGCAAAATGAGAGGAAGGTAAGAACTTGAGCTTCAGTTTGTTCACTCCACATAATTTTAGAAAGATTCCCATGATTCAAAATATTCTGTCTCATTTATGCATAGATATCTTTTCAAAGCTTATTACAGGATAACTGTTGAATCTGTTTAACCAGCTTCCATAGCATCAGAAGGTACACTTTGATGTACTTCTTTGATGTTCAAGAAGAAGAGTTTTACCATTTTATGAGACATCATGACTGGACTTCAACAAGCTTTGTATTCATGCAAAATCTCTCAGCTGATATCCTTGCAATTTTGCACCTTTCCTGCACATGGGAAAAAAAAAGTTCTAGAGCATGCACAAGCATGTGTGAAGGTTAATTGCAGACATACAAACACAATACAAAACAGCTTGATATTTCAAGTGCTCTGTCTCTCCCTTTGCATTTGTGCATAGCTCAGAGCATCTTTTTCCAATGCCTGTTAAATCAACTCCTGTACTGATGTATATTGGTCTTACTCTATTGACTTCAATGGGACTATGCCAATATACACTGGCAGAGAGTCCTCCATCATGTCTAAGTCTATAATTAATTCCAACTATTGCTTTTTCACTCTCATATATTACTTTTTCAGAGCTTAAGGTCAATAGAACACCATCTTTTTAATACATTACACACAATAATAAATAAGCCAATGAGATAATACAACTTCAGAACACTGAGCAGAGATTATAATAAACTAGCAGATTATGAAGATGTTTGAATCCATCATTTTAGATGCTAGCAAAACAACAAGTTCAAAAGATGAATACGTTTTATGCAGTTTAAGTATTCTGCGATCATGAATCACCAAGTTTAAATATTACAGCTTGAAATGCCTTTTAGCCTGTTCCCAAGAAATATTCATCATGTTCTAACTGCACTTTTTCATTTCTTATGGAACAGATTAGTCCTTAAAAAAGATTTCTCCATTCCAATTATGGGTACCCATCTAAAAGCAAACAGCATCAGAAAAATGCTGGTGATCTGTTAACAACTTCCTCTCAGAAGGTTACATTTGTTCAAAGATAGATCTGTTTATCTAGTATATAGTCTCCTTTAAACTGGCAGAGGAAAACTGACTGTGAACAAATTGTGGTTTGTAAGGTTTTGAGCAGCATCACCACTAACATTTCCCTGAGAGAGACTATCATGCTAAGGCACCAGGATGAATTTGGGTGGGTAGGATGCTGTACCTTCAGAACCAGAGAATGTGGTTGGTCCACTCCCCTCTCACCCTGGGAAACCTCTGAATTTCATTGTCAAAGGAAGGTCAGTGGCCTTGCCACACCAGAATTCCCCTTTAAAAAAGAAGAACAAATATGTGGGAGGGTATTTCCAGCCAGGTTACCCAACAAACACAAGCATTTCCACCCTTGAAGCTCTACTCTGCTGCTGTGGACTTCAGAGCTCCTCAGAAACACTGGGCAGGAGTAACCAGAGACATTAGTCAGACTTTGAATTTGCTTTTTCCCCCCAAAATGCCATTAGTGACCATCATAATTCAAGCAAGTACATCTGTATTTTTGATTTATTTATACTTAACGTAATATTGCATTACTTGTCAAGAGGGCAACATAATACTTCACCGTAAATGGATCTGCAAGAAAAATATTTTTACAATGTCATGAATTGTTGATGGCTTCCTCTGTCAAAGCTGACATCTGGAAGTTTAATATAGCAGTATGTTGCCAACAGCATTTACACTCCATAATGACCTTTTTTCAATTTGAAAAGCAGTAGGCCATATTAAGATTAGCTACATCTGGTGCCCAAGGGAAAAGAAAAAAATCCTAATTTGAAGAAAAAAGCAATGAGTTTAAGGTGTCTGTTGTTGCCTGTGCAAAGAGTCTGCTCTATTTTCTTTTAAAATTTGTGCATGATGTTGTGTTAATTGGCAGGTGTGGAAAAAAGATGGAGGAAGATACTTGGCCAAACATACACTGATCATGTAAATGCAATAGCACATGCAATACAATGCAATATACAATTCTGCACTGAACTGGGTAGATTGCAAGTACTCTGTGCATGAACATGTGCAATTTCTGAGGCAAGCAAAATCTAGTTGTTCTTCCTGGCTATGTGAGTAGGTACAGCATAAAGAGAATCAATGCACAAGAAGCAGATTTTCTCAGCTGTTACTGAGGAAAATCAGTTTCTAAAAGCAATATATTGAACTGGCTGACAGCATTCAGCCAGCCAGCCAGCCCCTGGCTGTAGGTATTCACCTGATTAAACATACCTGCCTACAGCAGAGATATCTATACTTGAGTAGCTTCTGGTTTCCTTTACAATCAAACAAGATCTAGTCAGCTTGTTTACTGTGTTCAACTCTCCTCATCTTAAGGATGAAATTTAAAGAAAATTTCTCCACATGACAGAGAGTTGTTACCCAAACTTCTACATATGTTTACCAGCTATAGAAACCCGTATTGGTTTAATAGTTACTGGTCACAATGTTGATTTGTTTGCTTTCGCAGTTGTTGGACTTGTTTTCAGAATTCAAAAGAAAATTAAAACTCTATCCCAGCTGAAGCCAGGACAAGAAGTATTCAGAGCTGCAGAGTTTTTACACAGTTTAGTGTAGAATTGAACTCCCATCTCTCTGAAGTCTAATTCACAGCCCGTCAACAAGGCTGGCTCACCAGACAGCTCAGGGGACGGAAGATTCATCTGCTTGATGAAGGGCTGGATGCTGAACATAGCAGGATGAAATATCCTGGCACAGCAAATGGATATTCTGGGGTTTTCAATGGCTTCTAAATAGTTTTGTGTATCCACTTGAATTTTACTTTTAAGAAAATGAGGCAAAAGAAATGTTCTTTCTGATAGTTTTCTCTTTCTCCTAAAATATGTTTGAAAAACAAAAAAGATTTTTGACAGCAACTATACATCCATCCTAGTTTGTCTTAAAAGATCACTTCTTCCCTGAACCATGAGAATTAAATGCATAAGCCCTTTCATGGCAAGATATGTTGGAGATTAAAGAAATAACTATCTTTCATAATTCAGATATAGCAGGAGTGAAAAATAATCTGTTATTATCTACAGCAAAGAAAGTAATTTTTATCCAGACATGAATACTTAATCATTAGACCAAGTGATGTTACCCATATTAATACAGACAAAATAAATCAGCCTTCAATTCTACTGCAGCCCTTAAAATAAAAGGAAGATAAATCATCTGATTGCCATCACAAAAAAAATCTTTTACAGAATGAGCGTGCAGTGACTGTCCCCCAAAACTAGAAAGGAGGATTAGTTTGATTCAGATAGGAAAAATTAATTATACAAGTTTTGCTGATACCTGCTGGTCTGCCAGAGCAACGTGATAGAAGGACAGTTTCTTGGGTTTGGGGGAATAGACAGGCTTGACTTTATTTTTTGTCTTTTATTCTTTTCGAAACAAAATGTCCTGGAGTGGTGTGACAAAACATTATTTTCTGAGATCTCCAAGTCCTGCTCAGTGCTATGGTTCACATGGTAGCTCATCAGCATCAATGAAAGTAAAGGGCTTCCAGAAGTCTTATAGTCAAACCAAATTAAAGATACCTTACCCTGGCCCTCAGTGGTAAATGTATAGGTCACCTCCTTCAGCAGCAGACAGCCTGGGAGAGGGAATGAATTCAGCAGTCATGCAGGAGATGAATATGAATGTGTTTGTTTGTGGTTGTTTTTACCAAAATTTATGTTCATATTATTCCACCTTACTGATAGAAGGGATCAGGAATTCACGGGAAAGGGGATTTCATGGAATTGTTTTGCTTTGCTCCTCTTGTGAGTCACACGTCAGGAATATTAATGTCTTGGAAATGCTATTCTTTAAATGCTTGTGTAACCAAAAGATATCATAACTCGGTACCTACTGTTCATGCACCCAAGTAGTCAAAATTTAATATATATTCTTGGTGTATTTGTTTTCAAATTTGGACTTTTGGCTGGGAACAGATTGCAGGCTTGCCAAATATGTCTAACTGACTGAGAGCAGCCATGGGGGCTTTAGTCATTTTCATACACAGTGACCAAATATAATATGTTGTATTTCCTCTGTGTTCTTTGCCAGGCATAGTTCAATCAGAGTGAAAAGTATAACACAAACTATCAGTGAATCTCTAATGTGTCATTTCAACCACATCTGACACTTATAATTTTCAGCAAACTGATCCAGCTATACCAGTATGAGGTTTGGCTGCAGATCATGGTGCAACACAGACGTGCACACAGAGGTGTGTGTGAAACTCAAATATGTTGCATGTCCTGTCCAACCTTTATTAAAAAAAAATAAATATATGAAGTTTGTAGGAGGAGATTTAGAGATCTCTAGGAAGGGAATAGACCTACCACATTTATAGTGAAGGCTGTAGTGTAATTTTTACAGAAGTAACAACCTCAGTGTAGAGCTTCCTTCAGTTATTTCAGTGTCTCTTGATCAAGATGATAACAGATGAAAAGTCATGAGAATGGAAAATATTTAATGCATATCCACTCACTACTCTGCTGAGGGTCACAGATAAGATACTGCTAAATTTGTACCTGCCTTTGTGGAACCCTTTTTACCTGTGTTCATAAAGTACCTGCAACAGTATGTCCTCGTAATGGAGTGGTTCCTCTTAATAAACAAGATTCTGACAGGATAAGGCAATTCTGGGAAAACGGAGACAGCCCAGTGATGAAGTTTCCAGACTGGACAAGAGGAAATATTTCTCTTGAATCTATGCCATGGATGGAAAGTCAATAGATTAATAAAACAAGATAATAGTAAAGATGAATTCTAAAAAACATTCTTAGTTGATGCAAAATACTTCTAGTCAAGGTGTGAGAGCAAACTGCCAAAATATCAGAAAATTGTAGTGTTTTTTAACAAGTAAACATTGTTATGTGGATAAGATCCAAATTGAATACATGCTTGAGTATGTATATGAAATCAATCATACAATTTTATCTATTTTATACTTACGCGACTTAAAATTAATGTGTCTGCAGTATTTTGATAATGTGCAACAAAATAATGGGTTCCCAGAGCACAATGGAGCAGAGTTTTTTAAGGTAATCTGTGAGTTTAAACATATTTATAGTAGTAAAAAACCAAACATAGCCTACAAGCATACAAAAATAAGAGTGAGGAATTTAATGCATAACAGTTATTTTTTTCTTACAGTATCTAAACTAAGCTTGCAATGCCTACATATGCTTGGAAAGAAAGACATGCCATTAGAAAACAGAGAAGAAACATTAAAGAAAAATAGCTAGCCAAGAAAGAATTCATACTACAAATAATTTCATTATTAAACCTCAATATTTGGACCTTAAGCATTATTTCATTATGTTGAAAAGTTCATCATCAAGAGACCAAGGGGGCACTTTGAAGGCATTCTGCTGCTGAAAGAGAAATCTGGTACAGTTTAACTTCACAGAATTCATTCTCAGTTATTTTTTAAAGATTAGTTAGAAACACTCCTATTACAGTCTTTGGGGAATTTTAGCAGAGTGGAACCAAAGACCTGCTTTAAGCAATTCACTTACTTCAGAAGAGCTCAGCAGATAACAAGGACTCAGGGGTTTGACCTTTGCCCTGTAAGAAGAGGAAGAATATTTGGGATCAACTTGCCTGCTTAGCAAAAATGTGCCTGGGATACCTCCTCATCAGGAAAGGAAAGGAGAATGTGACCTCTGCCCATATACAAATTAATGTTTTGTGTTTCCTTAAATTATACTTAAACTTTGTTGAAAAATGTGTATATTTATAATATTTATTACAATGTAACATGTATATATGAGTACTGTCTTCACAGTCCTTTCTCACCCTTCAACTCCTACATCTCTGCTTCAGGAGTGCATTTATTTTTTATCACTGTAAGCATAAGATTTGACTTCTAGATCCAAAGAGAATTTTACTTTCTAGCTCTCAACAAAACTGTGAACATTAAATCTTGTTCTGCCTTTGAAAAAAACCTTATTCAGTTTATTTTTGTCTTATGTATTTGTGAGAAAGCTGTGTATCTATAACTGATACTTTAAGTAACTGAAAAAGAAACTGGTTTCCACTGGGGGCTAGTTAATTTACAAAACCACTGATACTTTAATGGGGGGGGGAGGTGTTTCTTTAATTGTGACTTCTGAATTTCCAAAGATAATATGTGGTGATTTTTGGTTTGTTTTCTTTGGGGGTGTTTAATTGGGTTCTTTAGTTGGTTTTGTTGTTGTTGTCTATTGTTTGGGGTTTTTTACTTTGTGGGGGTGTGGTGTGGTAGCTGCTCTTTTTTTGTTATTGTTTCTCTTCCAGAGATGCTAATTCAATTCACACACTGGAATGGAATGGAATGGAATGGAATGGAATGGAATGGAATGGAATGGAATGGAATGGAATGGAACAGAATAGAATAATTTCAGTTGGAAGGAATTTGCAAGGATGATCTAGTCCAACTGCCTGACCCCTTCAGGGCATCATCATGACTAAGTTAAAGTGTATTATTAAGGACATCGTCTATATGTCTCTTGAACACTGATGGACACAAGGCATCAACCATTTCTCTAGGAAGCCTTTTCCAGTCACTCAGGGACTTTGAAACTGAATATTCCAATTACTTCATCTATAGCCTCTAAATTCACCTTAAACTGAAATTTACAACAGGAAAAAGGAAANTCCTCTAAATTCGCCTTAAACTGAAGAAATGATGAAAATTTACAACAGGAAAAAGGAAACTGTGACACAAAACCATCTTTGAAGATCCCATGAGAGGCATATACCACATGTATATCACGAGTGTAAAACACTCAGTAGATTCTCCCAGACACAGTGTACCATTCTGATGTCACAATTTTAAAGACCCAAGAATACCCTAAAAATACAAAACAGCCTCTTCACATGATCTCCTCAGGTGTTTGTTCAATAGAAAAGGCTTTCAGTGGGTTAATCAGAAGAAAAATAAGGTTTGTTTCCTAGACTGGGTAAAGGAAGAGATGGAGAAGGAAGAGGCAGAGCCCTCTGAGGAAAGCTGCTGTGCCATGAGCATTCCTGTTGCTGATCCAATCTGAAAGAACCTCTGCTCCACACAATACATGAATTACTAGAGTCTTACCCATCAGTGTAACTCAAATGCCCCAAACTTTAAGGACATTCCAAAGTGTAAGTTAAGGAAGACTGCGGGGGTGGAGGGGGCGGTGGGGAGTGTTTCTGGTTTTATATACCAAAGTTTAGGAAAGTTTCTGTAGAATCCCAAAATAGAGGAGGCAATAAGGTGGAATAAAATCATTCTTCCCACATTTTCATCCACTCCTAGCACAAGAGAGAAATAAAACTACTGAGCATCTGCCATCAGAGAGAACTCCTCCATTAAACATTCCTGGCAAACTCACTGTCCTGGTGGTTATGTCTCTAGGAATATATCCAGAAGAAAAATGGCCTTGTGTGTGCATCCTGTGAAACCAAATGTCACAGTGAAACCTTGGATCAGTACATTTTTTCAGGTAATACTGAACTCATTGTTACTAGCTAAGGAAATCTGACTGTCTCCAAGCCTGCTAGGGTCTAGGCTGCTGTTCTTTGCAGGGATCATGCTGACATCCCTCCCACAGTTTGCTGAGAAAGCAGATGAAATCTTTGTCACAAACCACAACACCTGCCATAACTCCCTATCTAAAATTAAAATCTGAACCTTGTAGTTCATCTTTTTCTTCTCTTTTGTTTTATACATCAGGGGATGACATCAGTAATTCAGACTATTTGACTGTTTTACTGGAGCTTGCCAAAAATCTGGCTTCTCACACCTTTTCTAAAAAGAAAAAACACTCAGAGATTTTGGTGAAGTAAACAGGCTAGAGTCTCAGGCACACAGCACTGCACATTACATAGTGGCGGGGAGAAGAAAGGAGAGGATAAATAGGCAGGAAAGGCTTTTGTGAATAATAAAGAGTGAAATGGATAACTGATCTCATACAGATCCAGAGGAAGAAATCATGTTAGTTGCATGAAAGAAAGAAAAAAAGAGAGAATAATAACTATTATTTTATTCAAAATGGTAAATTCCTGTTTTACTGTTCATTTCTCCTCTCTCCAAACGTGGCACACTGGTGCAATAAAAAGCATGAATCCAAAATTAATAGAGCAAGAAGGTATTTTCATATCTATCCACCATGACAAATTAACAGACTTATAAACAACTAAAAGAAAAAAAAAAACAAGAAAATAAAATCTTAAGTATAGAAGGTCTTCTCCATCTGTACAGTACAGACATCAGATTCTGATTAACTGTGATACAGAACTAATCTTTTCAATTAATGCAAATGAGCTGCACTTTTATGTAGACTGTTACCAGAGGGCATTCAATGATATTTTTATTCACTACATTTGACCTTAAAAATGTTTTGTAGTCATCAAGGATACAATTTTTCACACAGTGGGGATGTAGAAACAGCTAATTAAGTGGTGTTTAATGACATTTGTTCCTTAAAGGAGGGCTGATTAAATGTAGCATGTAATTTTTTACCAAATCAAGCAATTCAGCCAATTTCCACATGTGCTTAATAAGCTAGGCCTTAATGATTACACCTCAGTCACAAAGATTTGTGGGAAGCTAAATGTAATGTTACACATTTGCAAGGCTTAGTTGATTAGAATGCAGAATTCTGATTTCTTTTTCCAACTGTATTGGTTTTTGAGAATAAAGGAAATTTCGTCAGTTCTAGCAAGTGGAATATATTCTATATTCACTTGTGAGCAGTTACTGCAAAGAAACTGAGAAAGAATTTCTCAAACGCAGAGTTTTCTGAGATCTTACTCTGGCAATCTTAAACCACCCACTGAAGGCAAAAACACAGCTTCCCTTGGCTTTGAGCTCTGACCAGCATGGCCAGTTTTGAAAACCCTGGTTTTGCAAATCAACCTGTCTGCATGTCAGCACAGCATACATGATCTGAGAGAAACTGAAGAAAGTAACAAGGGTGAGTGAGCAGGTGAGTAAGCTCAAACACTAGGAAAGCTGGAAGAGGTAGAACAGGTTTTGGTTTTTTTCCCCACTGAAAATCAAGCACATTGTTTTCACCGTATTTAGGAGAGTTGAATAATTGCATTTGCCAGGAACTGCTGACCTCACTTGTTTACTGTATTACACATACTAGGATGTGTATTGTCTTGATGCCTTACAGCTGGGTGCCTCCTAGGAGATCATTGCTACAACCACAGCACTGCACTCAAATATCCTGCCTGTTTCTCCAGAGGGACACTGATGTTCTGCAGGTTTCCTATCCCATCTGCTGTGAAGGTGTCATGTTAGGATTCCCAAACAGCACCAACACTTCTGTTTGGGCAGAGAGTTGCACCCTACAAGCTAATGTGAGGTGACTTGAGCCCTCTGGCACAGGTTGCAGCCCCACCTCGAGTACTCTGGGTAGCTTTGGGCACGTCAACATGAGAAGAACATGAAAATGTGTGTCCAGAGGAGGGCAACCAATATGGTGAAAGGCCCCAAGGGGAAGAATGGAGAGGAGAGGAGAGG
>VXBB01020066.1:0-16572 GCA_013399915.1 Illadopsis cleaveri
TCTGTGGGGGGAGATAAATCACTTATGCATATGGCTATGGTCAAAGCAAAGAAACAGGAAAAGCTCATCTCCATGGTTAAGCACTGAGACTACACTGTGGGGACCAAACACTCCTCTTTAGAGGCAAAATTGCCCAACAGAGATCTGAAGGTTTGTGGTATACATTTGACACTCCTCAAGCTATTTTCTGCTCTGTTTCTCAAAAGAACTCTACTGGCTTTTCTGATGTCAAAGGCATATGATGTAGTACAGTCATTCAGTCAGGTTCTCAGCAGTCATTATGTCTTTGTAAATTATCTTTGCTCTTCTCTGGGACAGATTTATCCAGAATTTGCTCTTCACTGTTGATAATATATGATTACATATTTCATATACAGACAGCAATATGCCTTTGGTAATTTTAAAGTTTCATATTAAATTATAAAATTATATGAATTCTAAAATTCATCCATTGACGATTTATATATTATTTTGATCACAGCTCTGCAAAAATCTGTTGACTTTTCCTTTATGCTTTTTCATTATATAAGTTTTTATTTCCCTAATTATTAATATTTTTAGAACCTTTTTATTTTATAAATGTTCCTTATTCATTTATTTTGATGTGTATAAACCGACAATAGCAGAGCAAAACAAAGCTGGGGAACTTACATTATCAACAGCTTTTGATTCAGCATGAGGAAAAACATGTTTCCTTTAATGAGGATAACTCCAGTCAGAAGGAGATAGGAGGACAGATTGCAACACCAGGAGGGAAAAGAGATGTCAGTTATAGTGCAGGTGGTAAATGAAATGTTTCCCTTGACTACTGGTAAGATAGTTTGGATGTATGGTTCTGGGATAAATGGAGGCTAATTGAAGGCAAATTTGTTCTTACTAATCCCCAAAAATTCACTTTGCTTTTGGACATCCTGTTCCACTGAGACCCAGTTCTCTAAAATGTGTGAGAGTGAGGGATGCAGACAGAAATTTTCTGTTAGGTGTATAGGTACAGTTTAGTAACTATTTCTAGATTTTTAAATGAGTTTCTGTATGTAATTGTACATGTCTGTTAATGCCAACAGATGTGTGTGCGTTGAGTGTTTGTATGCATGCTTGTGTTTTCATGCTTTGGAAATAATCTGTGATACTTTGTTTTTTGTCCTGTTTACTTCCTTTTTAGTGTCTTGGAACCTTCTTTCCTAGGAGACAACCAAAATCATCTTCTTCAAAGACTGTGCCTTGTGATGTTTTACACCAGAATTCACTTTGGCCAACCTCCAAACATGAAAGTAGTCCCTGTTTCACAACACACATGTCTGATATCCATTCAACTGCTGTCTTTGTCACTCCACGTAATGGAACCACATCACATTCCTTTATTCCTGTGGTTTCATTTTCGACATGACTTTAGAATCTCTTTTAAAGATTCATATATAGGTATGCATGTAAGTAATAAGTACCAACAAACGTGACAAGTGCACAGCCAGCTGTCTCCATCCCAGACATGTGTTCCAGACACTTATATGACACAGAAACTGAAAATAAAAAGGTAGCATGTACACCATTAAACAGCCCAATCATATATACAATTAATGCAGATTTTCACTGGGACTAAAGCTGTGGCCCTAAACCATGATCCGTGCCTAATGCAGCAGTAGGTAATTTGTCATGTGATGCAGCACTGCTTGTAATCTAGATTATTCCCATTCTACCTGGTTATATCTAACATTTACCCATCCAAATGTTGCTCATCCAGAAAATGCAAAATTGTTTTACTTATTTGCATGAATACACAGTAAAATAGTGCAGTCAAGCAACATTCAGAGAGCAGCTCCAGAGAGCCTGCACCCATATTGCACACAAAGCACAATCATCCTGCAATGACAAACACACTCCACCTGCAGGCAGAGAACTGACATTCTTACAAACTTCTGTAAGACTCATACTCCTCAGTTCATAGCTCTGGTAAATGGGCTGCTGCAGACATATGTTAAATCCAAATCCATTTATTATCCTATGCATATATATTTCATTAAAAGGTGCTATGCTATTCATGGCCGGGCTATTCATGTATTCATGTGTCTCTCTCAGTTTTGTGATTTGGTTTCTTTTTTCAATTTTTCCCAATTTATTTTTGATTGTTTTCTATTCCTCAGAGTTCAAAATTCAATATGTAAAAATGCTTTTAAAAAGGTAAATCAACTTCTAATGTCAAATTCAATAAGGTCAGCTACCACAATCTCATCACTTAACAATATAAAGAGAAAAGACAATGATGTCCCACATTTCTGCTATTTTTAGAGACACTCTGAGTTGAAAAGTAAGGATAATTTACTGCAGTTCTTAGAATCCAAACCAATATTCAGAAAATAGACATCTTACAATGATTTTTCTATCCAGTTTATTTATTCTGAATCCTATAGCCATTAATACACTCTAAACTCAAGGAAAGTGAAGGCAGAAATGTGGAGTTATTTTCCTTACCTTGTTTGCAGGGGAAAGCTGGATTTCAGGTGCTCATAAAGTAGTATAATTAGTTATTGTGAAACTGCTTCTTTCATTTTTTTTGCATTTGCATTGGTGCATTGCATGCCTGCAATTATGGCACAGATTGAGGGTCTGATAGAAGGGGGCACCACTAGAAAGCACCATCTTCAGTAGGCAAAGCTCCTCCTCAGATTCATCATAGCTCAAAAGATGGCTCTGACAGCTGCAACTCCATGAAGACTGCAGCCCTGCTGTGTGGCTGGCAATGTCCCACTCCAGGGATGGATAGTTGCAATTCCTTTACAGGTGAAATCATCCATGCAGTCTCAATATGACTGTTCAATTCTTGCCAATAAACCTGGGTAAGCAATTTTAAAAAAAAAAAAAAAAATCAGTATGAATTTACAAATATTATGGAGAAAGAGTTTTGAATAAATGGAGATAGTTTCATTTTAGGTTATCAAAAATAATTTTTCAATTTTCAAAGTTAATATTTCATTTAAGAAAAAAATTGGGTTTTTTTTTTTTTAATCTAATATCAAATAGTATGGAGTTTTTTCTTGTGTTTCCCAAAATAAATTATTTAGGATTAAATTTCATCCACTTCAGATATTGAACAATAAAACCTATCCTAAACCTATAAACATACTTATCCTCCAGTTAGGATTCATGAATAAGCAGGTACTCTTTGCCAAAAAAACCAAAGAAATTATTTTTAAATATCATAGGGCAGGTTTAATCTAAGTCAAAGTTAGTCTAGAGAAACAGACACTTTGAATAACTAATTGACAAGGTAATATCTTATTCCCTAGGGTTCCCTGTTTCTTTCTTAACTTTCCATGAAGGGAGACTAGAATGATGACCTTACTCTCAAACTTGGAGCTCTTTACATCCGTATAAGCACAGGTGTTTTCCACTCCTCAAGATTTCAATACTCTTTTCCCAATCTTCTAAGGCATGCATTATTTACAGAATTTAAAGATTACTTTGCTCCCTGTACTGTATTTCACTTCAGTCAAAACATTTTCTCTGGTGGGTTCATTTTCTCATCTGATGCAGTGCAGCATGAAGCATCTGCCTAAGTCAAACCTTGTGAATATTCTACTTGAGGGCAAGAACTTTTATTTGCAGTGTTTACATTTTTGAGTTCTTTGCTGAATGCTGTTCATAGCATGGATGTTATTAAGAAAACAGTCCAGACAGTTCACATGCTGTTTGTATATAATTTATTCAACCCTTGCTCTGATATTTTTTATTAACAATGCCCCGCATGTCATTTCTTTGTGTACTTCTCAGTCTCATAGTGGATATTTATCTATTAAGTGCTCTAAATAAAGCCAGCCTAAAATTTTATTTGAGAATTGAGCATTCAGTTGAGTTCTGTAAAAAATATTGTATTAACATTATCAGAAACTGGTTTTATTTTGCTCTTTCTCTTTAAGTGATACTCCTAATTTCAGTGGCCTTAGTTCTAATTTGTATGTATGTGAGGGATATGAAAAGAATAAGATGTGAATTATTGTATGGCGGGATGGAAATTGAATTAATTTTTAACCGTAAAAGAATCTCTACCAGTCATTGGAAGCTATTATGTATATTACTTCAAAAAATTTAGATGGCTTACAAGAAATAATTAACATTACAAAATTATGTTCAATCCTTGGAAAATTGGTATTTTCTTACCAGTACAGTTGAGCTCAGGTAGCAAAAGCCCCACCTCCCCTTCTGCATTTGATTTTAGTGTCTTAATATCAGATGACTTGATAAAGAATTGTATAGAAAGAATTGTATCAGATGCTGTAGAAAATCAATACTATAACAGTTGGATTGTTTAAGACAACATAGACTAAGGCTGAATAATTATGCAAAAGATAAATCATCTAGCCATGTAACTAATTTGGAATTACAATGACAATAAAGGTACAGTTAAATTCTTACTGATACATTAAAATTGTGATAAATGTTAATATATTTAATTGGTATTTAACAAGATAGCTGTAGCAAGTTAATTAGATATCCATTTACATACTTCATAAATGTCAGCATTTTTAACAATTCAGCCCACGTTTAGAATACAGCCTTGAATATTCCTGGATACAATAGGTGTGATAAGTAACACTAGCTCCATTTCCCTTCTGATCCTTTTATCATGGGCAAGATGAAATTAGAATTAAATTTCCCTTCCTCTTACCCTTCTTTTTCCCATTAACTATCAAGACTTCATAAGTATAGAGACAAACTAGACACTAATAGCTTCTGGGCAATTTTGGTGTTAGTCTGTGCCTCCTCTTCAAGAGTCTAAATTATTGTTAAGATTCAAGCTGACTATTTACAAATGAAAGAGATCTATGTTCACCACACTTATAACATGCCTTGATAAATTTGTGAACTGATGATGCTAGAAAGTAGAACTGAATTAAACCCAGAAGCTCTGTCAGCCTTTAACTAACTACCCCACATAAAGTGCAAGAATGTAAAAAGTTATGTATGGGAACTTAAGAGTCATTTTAAAAAGCCAGCTGCAAGCAGAAAATGTCAAAATAGTTTGTCAAGTAAGTTTATAACACTTCTTCATTATCTTAATCATAAGGATGCATAAAAATGGCTATGAAGATAAGCAGATCTGCTCTCTCCCCACCCCGCCCCTTCAGCCCTTTTTTCTCCCATACACTAAGATAAAAGGAAACTGGTGAGGTTTTTAAAGACACCCTTAAATGAAGAGTGATGATGGGTCTCTTGGATTTTCTTTGAAGAACGTATTATATAATGCCTGAATTACAATGAGAGAGAGAGACTCGGATGGGAAGAGCGGGAGATCGAACAGGAGACATGGAACAGAGGAAGGCTAAGTTGGGTGAAAATTTTTGATTAGTCCCAGGCATTTTATTCTGATTTATTCTCATGTAACCTAATTGGAGAATATTTCCTGTCAGAGATGTTCAATCTCATGGGCAGGATTTCCAGATCTATTTGAGATTTTAGTTAAAATATGACTAAAAATATTAAAATGGTATAGTGAAAATATATAAAGTCTACATGTTCCAATCTTTTTAATTTATTCTGACATTTTATTTAAGACAATCACAGCATGCTTTCACTATGTTTTCTGGTCTGCTTCTGGGAAGACACTGCTCCCCCATCCCCAGAAGAGCACTGGGCTACTCTTCAGAGTTTCCAGGAGGTGGACTGTTGAAATAATTCCTCTACTTGGCTAGCAGTTAATATTAAGTAGCACTGAGGAACAGAGGATTAAAATGTTTTACTTTGGGATGCAGAAGACTTACCCAAAATCTTCAATAAAGTCCATTTATTTTCTACTAAGAATTTCAGTGGTTTCCAATGGTTTTAGCACATGGACTGTCTTGCCCTATTGATCAACCAAAAGCAAGAATACAGGATTTATGATACTAGTAAGACAAGGCACCACACATATAAAACAAACCGGCCATAAAAAATATTAATCTCAGTAGTATTTTTAAGAGCAAAGAGAATCACAATATTGTTCTGAAAATTTCCCAGAATTTGTTTAGTTTTGCAAATATTTCTAAATTCAGATAAACAAAATTCCACCATGGCAACATGCTGGCAGTTAGTATGCTGACTGTGTTCTTATTTTCTGCTTCTTTCTCAGCCAGGTTTTACCTGGCTTAGTGACTGAACAGCTCTTTCATCACTTCCCTCTTGAAAGCATTCAACACATATACAAGTTCCAATCCACAAAATTTCACCTGATATTTCTTGTATATTTTCCCACTGCTAGGTTTACTCTAATAAAAATAATGACCCAATTTCTATTTGAAACATCCACTACATCCTTCTTCTACTAAACCTGGGACCAAAAATTTCAGCAAGTGAACGCCGTTCTTTCCAATAACTGTGTTGTAGTAACACCAATGTTGATTCCTGTTAATCTTTCATGGATTCTTCCTTCAGGTTCATAACAATTTTTAATGTACTTTTCCTTATTTCCTTAGATTCTAAGATCATCTCAATGTCAGAAATTATAGAAATTATTACCAGAAGTATTATTATTATTAATTATTATGAAGTAAGCTAATTTGCACTTCCATCTAGAAATCTATAAATCTGAAAAACAGGTCATTTGTTATGTGGCTACTGATGAGTGGATTTAGTCCAAATCACAGCCAATGTAATTGAGGGAAGAATTGTCCTGTAAAATACATTTTAAGCAACCAAGGATTAAATGTACTAATTAAGATTATTTTTTGAGTAACTGTACCAGTTATATTTTCTAGGTAGAAGTGAAAAACAGTATAATCAATGAAACTTAAATCTGCAAATTTTTTTTCAGAAGGAACACTTGAAAATTTCTAAGATAAAAAGGATTGTTTAGAGTCACTAAAATTCTTTAATACATATTTTAAAAAATAAATATGGACAGTGCGTTTTATATCCAATTAATAGGAGTGTCATAAAAATATCCTTTTGAATTCTTTAATCCATGGTCACAATTAAAATACCTGTGATCAGTGCAAATATCAATTAGACAATGATCTGCATGAGGGAGGGACATTTTTAGCCCTATATTTTTCAGGCAGCCTTGGTCATATGCTGTGAACATGATACTTGAACAAGTCAAATGCTGGCAGGAAAGTATTGGAACTCAAATGCATAAATTATTCAATTTAGACAGAAGTTATTTTTACACTATTTCAGAAGCCATTGAAAATTGTATGCAACCATAGCGGTAATTTCATGCATTTAAAAATAAATAAATTTTTAAAAGGCATGTCTGCAGACATATAAAGATATTTTGCCTTTTTCAGACAATAGAACCCCATGATACTGTCAATGGAGCTGATGTTTGTGTTAGCTATATGTTTCTCTGTACTTTAGCAACACTTGGTCTTTTCAATTAGCAGGTTTTCTCTAAATTCAGACAAGACAAGGAGATTATCTATGTAGAGAGGATAGTTTGTGCATGTATCCTGAGCTTGAGAACTAAAGCGCCTTCTTAAAAGAAGTGCTGGGATCATGCAAGTTGTTAAGATCCTTGCTACCCATCATTCAGTACCTGCAGGGTGATTCTGTGCTGCTGTTATGAGTGTTTAGAAAGGTACTGATGGGCTATACAGGAAGAACAGCTCTAGTATTCTGTAGATTGTGTCTGTGTGGTTTCATAACTGTTGAATTATACAGCTGAAATTTGACTATTACCTTCCAAGCTCCAGTTTTGGTTGACTGTTATAGCTGAAATTGTCCAATAGACTCAGAAACTCAGAACCTGGCAGATGTGTACACAGGAGAATGATTTCAAAGACTTCACCTGCTTATAAATATGAAGAATCAACATTTTTGTTCCTGGTCACATGTAAAGAGCAGAAATTATTCTTTCCTGGGATACTTATTTAGGACATTCAATGTACTTCACTGAACACACTGATTTTGAGTAAATTCTTCTTTAAAAAGATAGGTTGTATACTAAGTTTTCTTAGCCTGTGCAAGGAAAAAAGCCCATGTGGCAGGAAAAAAGAGATCCAGATTACAACCCAGGTGTTGTATGCTTCTCTCTAAATAGTGGAAAAAGATCAGCGTTTTAAGAGCGGGAGTTACATTTCGGGGAAGCAGGTTCACCTGCTAGGGTGTCTCACTCTGCTAACAATGCAGGGAATTAACAGCCTACTCACATTCTAATTCAGTTTTTTCAGTTAAAGGACTAAAGTAAGAATGGATGAGCCAAGCCTAGAAACCACAAGACTCCAGGCTTTTCAAAAGCTTATTCTAACAATTTTTTTGCCTCCATTTAATTTTTCCAGGTTCATGGCCCACAGGTGTAGGCAACAGCAAACGCTATATTTTGGCACATTTCTTTTCGTTTCCTTTCTAAAATGTGATTACAAATGCTTCAGAATTCCTTCAGAGAACAAACTACTGGTCATCATCCAGACAATATATTCTTGTCAGCTTGTGCTAGTGGTCAAGATTCAGAAGAATCATTGTTCAGGGCTGGCTGAAAGAAGCATTTACAATTCTAGGAGATTTCAGAGACAGTTGAAATTAGCCAGAGTTCTGATGTGGTATGGTTATCATAAAAGCTTTAACTAAATAACATTTTTCCTCTCAGATTGCAAAAAAATAGCTGCACAGAAATATTGAGAAAGTTTCCTCTGAACATATGCATCTAAAAAAAACCTTTTATTTGGTATTGGTATTTGGTGTTTATTTGTATGTTGGAGAAACCTTGTTTTCTTCCAACCAGGCCCCTTAATCCCTGTTATGCAACCTCTGTATTTAGTTTAGAAAAGGTATTCTTGGGAGAAAAGTGATAATATCCATAAGAACTATTGCACCTTTACAGTTCAACTCATTTTTTCCCACTTATTTAAATTATTATTTTCTTGTAATCTGTTCCTAGATTTTTATTTACCATTATTCAATTCTCAACATACTAGTAAGTAGAGAGAATCATCCCCCTTCCAACACTAATTGGTGAGTGGAATTTTTGATCTGATATGCTTTGAAACCAGGTCGTATTAAACAAATTAGATTTTTTTAATTGATTTTTGCATTTTATGCAGTAAGGGAAATTCATTGATGTTCATTTTGGAAATGAGATAACAATGACTTTTGAAACATTGCCAGCTCACAAAATGTAAAGTCAATATCAATTCATTAGCAAATTAATGGGACTGATTTTATTGTAAATAACTAGCAACTGTGCAGTTGGCAGGTCTGAGTAATTATTCAGAGCATCACATGCAAATTCTGAAAGTAATGGAACAGTTCAGAAATGAACTTTTTAATCCATGTACTGTCTTTGGGAGTTAAATATTTTTCACCTTAAAACAAAGTGTGTTACAATGACCTTATGGTGTGAGTAGAAAAGTTTATATCATACTTAGTCTGTGTCTTTAAACACAGGCCTAAATACAGTTGGGTGAGTAATCACATTTCAAATTGAAAAAAACCCCAACAAAATTGTGATCATTTCAGTTTGCTGTCAAACAATTTGTCTTCACTTTTTTTCATGCAGGAAAGTTCTTGAAGTAAAATGTTGAAAGGAATTGTGGGTTTTCTTATAAATAATGGTTTAGTCTGAGCCTTTTTTATTTCTTTTGCAAAAAAATACTTTGTTCTCCTTATTAAACTGAAGTACAGTTGGAATTGAAACATCATTTTGAATTGGTAAGTGGAAGCTCATAGCTTTTTCTTGTTTTCCACCCATTTTTCTAGCTTAAACACTATGAAAAATTCAAAATGAATTTGTGAATTGTTTTGGGCAGATGCATTTTTCACTGAGAAAAGCTTTTGCCTGAAGAGTTTCCCCTATCTACAGTCCTGAATAATGCATTGCAGGTAGCTTTGCCCATGAGATCTATAGGCAATTGTACATTTTACAGGTGTTCCTCAGGATGTAATACATCCAGAGTTCTCTTCAGAACAAATTCCCTCCTTAGTCCTTAAAAAGCTCTGCATGTTCTGTGTCATCACCATGTGTAGGTGCTGAACTGGGCAATAAGTGAAACAAAGGCTCCTTCTCTTTCCTAGTGCTTCTAATCCCTTTTTCAGTGAAATTATTTAGCCTCCAATCCTAACCAAACCCTTGTACCTCCAGCATGATATATTGTTATAAGAACCTGATTCTGTTTAACTTCTCTCATAAAAGTGTTGAAAAGTAGTCAAAAGGGAGAAAATCTGTGTCAGGACTGTATTTTTTTTTATGTAGTCATCTATGGGGTCTCAAAACCTCTTTCCCATCCAAGTCTGGTCACTCCTGTAGCATCCATTACTGTACTTTAACATAGCCCAGTCACTATGAAATGCTGTTTGGGTTTGTCACTTATGTAACCTGTGTCTCCTCTTTATTTTGACTGTACACAAGTGAAGGCATAATTTAACTTTTTGATTTTGTATCAAAATTTAAATGCTATATGTTCTTCTGCAGCATTTCTGGTATTATAAAGAAAGCATAAAACTTCTGGAAAACCTAAATGCTTTGAAAATATTGTATTTAGATAAGAGTTATTTTTCTGGCTGTTCCATATGTCAGTAGATTTGTTTTAGTCAATAACTGAAGTGTTTGCAGGACTAAAATTTTTTATATCTACTAGAATTTGGGAAAGAATAAGGTAGTCATTGATATTTGGTATTCTTCCATTTATCAATTTTCTGTTCTTAAACATGAAAATGTATAGTATATCTAAGTATCGATTCAGTTCCCAGTACCAAACCTTCTTACTTACTACTAAGACCTTAAAAATTTTTTTTGGGCTCAAATTTCGTTTAGCAGATCCTAGAGAGCTCAATAGGTGAGGTTAACCTTAAACATAGAACCCAGATCCTCACAAGCATTTAGATGCTTATCTCACATCCACATTGAAATATTTTTAAAGATATGAGCCTTGAAGGATATCTTGACTTCTGAATAATAAAGCAGAACATGACAGACACTCTGCTTTATTTAAAAATGGTGCTGTAAAAGTGTATTGTACAGGTTACTCCAGAAATCTGATGGGTTATAGGCAAGCCAAGATTTTCCAGGCAGACCAAGAATATTGACTTTCTGAAGCTGACTAGATGATGTGAACCACTTCCAGCAATTCAGTCTACTCCATTCAGAGCATAGCCAGTTTATAAAGGCATGCAATTTGTAGAGGACTGCTTCAGGGTCACTCTGCTACAGCCCTCTTGACATAGCCAAAAGAAAGTCCTGAATAGAGGATGAGAAATCTGGTTGCTCATTATCTTCAGTGTTATTTCAATCAATTCCCAGAGGGAAGTTAGCAATCTGCTCAGCATGCAACAAATGATTGCTATTAAAGGGCCTTTATGATGGGAACATTCAATTCAGAAAGGTTAGGGGTTTTGGGTTTTTTGGTGGGTTTTTTGGTTTGTTGTTGTTCTTGTTGATTTTTGATAAATCTGGGTTTTGAGGAGGGTTTTTCTCTTGGGTTTTTTGTTCTTTTTATCAGCTTGAGTTCTATTTAAGGACTTCTTTATTACAAGACTGTTTTTACTGAATTTATGACTTTTTTCATATACACTTACTATGGGCAAGATACATGGATTATTTAAAACTAAATACTCAGAGGAATTTTCTCAAAGGCAGTCCTCCTCCCACAGATAAAGTGCTGCTAAATTCAATTGACTAATGAGCATCTTATTATTTCTTTTGAAGCTAAAAAGATCAAAAGGTTATTATATCTATTTTCATAATAACACAAAAACATCTTTAATGGGCCTACCCTAAACAGTACAGGTGCTCCTCACCATCTAAATGCACAAAGAAACAAAAGCTTCCTTCACTGTGATTCAAAATTAAACCTTTCTCTTCTTTTAACATGATAAAAGTGAACTAAAGAAGGATGGAATAACCATCAGACTATTCATATGGAACATATTCACAGGATGAGGTATAATGTTTTTAAATTTAGGAAGGATCCATTTAGATTAAATATATGGAAAATGTCTTTTGCAATGAAGGTGGTGAGAAAATATTGGAACAGGTTTTCCAGAGAAGTAGTACATGACTGATTCCTGGAACTATTCAAGGTCAGGTTTAATGGGGCCATGAGAAACTTGATCTAGTTTAAAATGTCCCTGTTCATTGCAAGGGGGTTGGACTAGATGACCTTTAAAGGTCCCTTCCAACCCAATCAATTCTATGATTCTGTGAATCTAGAAACCTGGTAGAAGAAGCAAGTATCCTGATTTTCTCTTTAATTTTTAGGAAAATATTTAATATTTTTATCTTGCTTTTATTCCCCCAGAATAGCAGAGAGCTATTATATTCCTTCTCAGGAGGATGAGGAAGATTAACACATTAATACATCAGTACACTGAGGCATTCAGATACAGTGGTAGTAAAAGAAATATAAATATCTTACATGATTACAAAGATTTACAACTTCAAAAGTATGAAGAAACCTACTAAAAATGCAGATGCATTCAGTGTATGCATATTCTTAAACATATTAACTTGTACAGTTCAATATTCAGTTCCTTCTAGTTGCTATTGGATCAGATTCATGCATTCCAGAAGTAAAAAGCTGGCCTTTCTCATTATCAGTGTTGCAGGTCTGGCCTGATGGTATCTGAACATCTATGACACTTGTGAATCTAAAATCACTACTGGTATTGTAGAACCCCCAGGTGAAACACAGCAAACTTTTCCATCAATGATCCCTGTAGCAATGCTAACAAGTGTAAGTTAGTAAGTGCTCTGAACTACAAAAAAACAACCAAAATCGTTTTTGCCAGTACAGGGATTAACTCTGACTTGAAAATATGGAAGCAAGTTATACTAAGCTAGAAATTACTCTTCTTCTGTTACTTCCCTGTTTTTGTTTGTATTGCATTTAGAAAGACATAAAAGTATATAGTCAAACAAAGAAAGTCAAGAGCACATTGTATGGGGAAAAGGAGTTTAAGGGGAGCTGCAGTATAAATGTTAATGTAATACTGAAGAGTTATACTCATAATTAATTATCACCAGGTATAAATGCCATCACTGAGCTTTACTGCCTTTCAAAGGTAACAGTTGAGAAGAAATGCTGCTCTGGGCATGTATGCAGACCCTGCAGAGACTTGGCAACTCCAGGTATGGTCAGAAGTGATATTTGAGACCTAAATGTGCATTTTAGCAGTGGAAAGATTAGCACGATGAGATTTTAATCACATCCAAAACCATGCAAGTTTTGATGATCTAAATTAGAGACTTAAGTGTCCAGAACAGCAACCCTTAGGGGTATTCTCTGCTTCTTTTTGTACAAACGTACCTCTTAATTGACAACTAAGATCTATTTGGAGCTTTCTGGGGGAAATTAAAGCACAGTTACAAGTTACAATAGTTACAGTAGTGTTGTGGTGCAAAATTAGGGTTTTCTAAAGTTCTGTATTTTTTGTTATCTGTCTTGTAATGGTTTAATCCTGTAATCCCCCATCCCCAATCCCCATGGTCTTTCCCTAAAATAAATCCTGTCAATCACACTGTTAACCACATCCCAGGCCAGAACAGTTCTGGTAAAGACCCCAAGGTGACTAGCAAGGTATCATGCTTCCCACTCCCCTTTCTTTCCCTATACGGCTATGCCCATTGTTCCCTGTCCTTGGTCACTCCCCCCTCACCTGAGAAGCCTCCTCCTTACCTGGGACACACCCCTGATATATAATGGGCTGTCCATCCCCCAGATCCTCACTCTGTGGCACTGGGAACTCCAGATAAACACTCTCTGGCACGGGGAAGCCAGGCATGTCACTCAATATTTTCCCTGGAATAAACATCTTCAACCCACGCCAAGAGTCCTCTCCTCCTTCCTCGCCTTCTAACACATTCCAGCCTGAGGTTCAGACCCACAAAACATCAGAGGCTCCAAGCCTTCATCTTATGTTGAACCTGAGGAAGAGCTGGCCGGTGAAGCAGCTCAGGGAACCGATATACAGTAGTTTCACTACTACTCCACCCTATAGTCATAGAGCCATTACTTTGTCAGTTTAACTCCAAAAATCTTTCAGTTTCAGTCCTTTCATCTGTCATATAAATAAAAAATAGGTTTTACCGTAAGATCATAAGGAAGTTTGAATCATTAATACCTGCACAGTCTAGTTAGATGCTAAGGATAAAATCACTAAAAATGTTCCAAAAATTTACAGTACATATTAAAAATATTATACTAGAAACCTTTCACAAATAGTCTTACACACTATTATGGCAAAACTTCCACTTAACAGCCACATTTAACAGCTAAATGTTAGCTAACAGAAAAATTTCTCCCTCAGCCTTGTACTCAGGTTTGTGGAAAAGCACACACAAAATGCAGTTATCAAAGCTGTGGGATCTCTGGTTGCAGATGAAAGAGNCTTAAAATAAATCCTGTCGATCACACTGTTAACCACATCCCAGGCCAGAACAGTTCTGGTAAAGACCCCAAGGTGACTAGCAAGGTATCATGCTTCNTAAGGAAGTTTGAATCATTAATACCTGCACAGTCTAGTTAGATGCTAAGGATAAAATCACTAAAAATGTTCCAAAAATTTATAGTACATATTAAAAATATTATACTAGAAACCTTTCACAAATAGTCTTACACACTATTATGGCAAAACTTCCACTTAACAGCCACATTTAACAGCTAAATGTTAGCTAACAGAAAAATTTCTCCCTCAGCCTTGTACTCAGGTTTGTGGAAAAGCACACACAAAATGCAGTTATCAAAGCTGTGGGATCTCTGGTTGCAGATGAAAGAGGGTGTGTTTGTTTAGAGATATTTTCCATTCTAGAGCTTTGCATTATAAATATTTGTTTCATCTGTAATTGCCAGAAGTCTACATATTGGGAGCACTGTGAACAAGTCAGCAAATGAGAAAATAAAAGCTTTTCTTTGTTGCTAGTTGAGATGAGGTATTCCACTAGAAGCAAAGGATTTTTGGAAGATATTGAAGGTTAATTGTGAATTATGCAGAAAATTATCTAATAATAAGAATAAAACCACAATTGAAAGTACAATTGAGTAGTACATTCAAACCATTGGAACATCACAGAACTTGTTTAGTTACTGTCATTTTTGTTGAAATGTTTGATGGTTTGTGAAACAGGAAACCACTACAGTGGCACTTGAATTGAAAAAAAATGTCATAAGCAAGGGTAGAGGAGACTGAAAGCTGCATCTTCTGTTTCTTTCTGTTTCTGATTTCACTTCCAATTATGCCACCACAGAATTAAACTGCTCATTATTATTGTTATTCATTAGCACGTGGCTCTGATGTGTGACGATTGCTTTCAGAGGAAGAATTTTGAAACAAGGAAGTTTCACACATGAGAAAGTGAACTACTGTGCTGCTGTCTAGAATTAAATGCAGTGTATGAGAGGAAACATTTCTGCCAGTGCCCCAGCTCATCTGAAGTGTTCTCTCTCCTTTGAGAGAGCATCAGATCAAATCTTTCACTACAGGCACTCTGTCATTCATATGGAGAAGAGTTTTAAAGGTCTAAGTCACACATTTTATCCAATCCTGATAGCCTTCCGATAAGGTTTTTCTGTCCAGCTTCATCCTGAATTTGCACCACATTTAGGAGCTCCCCACAAGTCTCAGGAGATTTGTCTGCAAACTCATTATATTGTCTCACCATACTTAATAAACGCTTCCTGAGATAGTAAAAATCAAAGAAAAAAAAAATAAATAAACTTGATGACCAGGGTTCCATCTGCATTCTGTGTTGCAATAGGAGATGTAATCTCTCCCCTTAATGAAGACAATAGAAGTAATTGAAATCACAAGGACTCAGTGTGCAATGCTAATATGGAATAAAACTTACCTTCATTTGCAGTTATCCTGAAATTCTAAGTCCTCAATGAGAAACATATCCAGTCACATTTATCTATTTATTTGACAACATATTCCGTAATAAGAAGTATTTCTGAGCAATCCTCACAAGTAAAGGACTGTCACTGAACTTGCCTATGGGGCAGCTTTTATTAAAGCAGTGTTGGGACACAAGAACCTCAGGCAATGTTACAGACTGGGGAAGAAGTGGCTTGAGAACTGCTTGGCAGAATGGGACTGGGGTGTTGGTTTGCAGTCAGCTCAATGTGAGCCAAAAGGTGCCCAGGTGGCCAAGAAGTCCAATGGCATCCAATCAAATCTTGCTATAAATGTACAGGTATATGATATTTTCCCACATTTTGCTATTGAAACTTCAGCCATAAAGCAAAATTGCCAACGTTATATATTAATACATTATCCCATTTGACAGAAAGTCAATAAATAGATGGCCAGATGGCTTGCTTTATCTTATACCTGACAAGTATGTATGGACGCTTGCAGCTAAGGGATAACTTAAATGATCAGCAGCCATTGAGAAACCATTATGTCTGTCAATGTTTTTTAATTGCTGGAAATGTGGATGTGAGCATTGGGTTGCTGTCATTAATAAATCAATGTCTTTCCCACTTTCATCTTTTTTGTCTCTCTGTGTAGAAAACCTATGTTGTAACTGGAAAGTGCCTACTCAGATTTGTATGTTATTGTTGTAGTTTTGGTTTGGTTTTTTTGGCTAATGCACCATTTATGTGGTGGTTTTACATTTGTTGATTGAGAGATAGGATTTTGGGAGGAAAAAAAGGTGAAACAGGCTCAACTTAG
>VXBB01020066.1:17241-31373 GCA_013399915.1 Illadopsis cleaveri
TTCCCAGAGGTGGATCCGTACATGCAATTGGCTATTTTGGTTGTCAGTTTAAAGGAATTCACCTATTGCACTTCACTATCTGTGCTAAACTAGCACAGTTATCATTCACAATATCAATCAAGCTGAGATAAAAGCAGTTTTTTAAATTTTCTGAACTCTTTTCTGAGATAGTGACTTTGCTATTACAGTCTTCCCATCCATGAGATGTATATGAAAAGTTATGTATATTCCCTTACGGAGGTAGGACAAGTCAATAAACTATATCTAACACAGTTCACAACCTGGAAATCAAGCTGGATTTGCAACCCCATGCACTCCTTTAGTTTAAGTAGAGGAAAAGATATGAGGTCTTTTTTGATCTTGTATTAAGAAAAGAGACACTGATTTTTTTTGTTTCAATATTCAGTATTTTTAAAGATACATTTATTAATATTTGAGTTGAGATTAGCTTTATGGATCTGGAGCTTCATAATGTTTTTTTATATGCCCTTTGAATAGTATTCAGGTAAATAAAAACAATTTAAAATGTCAAATGTTATTCCTTAGTAGAATTTGCTACTCAGGTATTAAAATATTTAATTAATCTTGCAAGAAAGCAAAAACACATTCCACGCAATTTAAGTGAGAAATTGCACATCTTGTATAGTGATTATGTGATGTATGTATTTAATGAATTACAGTCAAGGCCATATCACAGTACATATTCATAAATTAAAAATGCATAAAAAAGGATTCTTTGTGAATAATTCATAAATAAAACCTCAAAACAGTAGTACCATGCCAGAGCAATAAGATCTCATACTCTACACACTGGGCACTATCTGTGTTGTCTCCCTCCAACAGGCAAAATTAAATTAAAAATTAAACTAAAAATTAACTTAAAAATTATGAAGCAGGTCTATCTCAATGCAGAGGAACTCAAGTGCTAATTCTGTCACCTGCTGTCTTTGAAAAACCAAAACAAATATTCTCATGAATACAATTCAAGTATTCAAAAGCAAACTGGGATAGCATACTTCCCTATTTCCACATATATGTCAGTGCTAAACTTGGACAAATAGAATAAAATCGAGCAACATTATAGTCACTGTATAGCTCCAATATATAATCCCTGAATTAAAGCTTTTTTTTTTTCTGGTTTGCCTATCTGACGTACCAAACCTATTGCAAAGGTTCACATTGTTTCTTCTTTTACGAACCTTGCCTCTCTCAATGCATTAATCAGAGCCATTATTCCTAAATATACTTCATCAGTGTGTAAAAGCACCTGACTCCTATTTACAGTGTGCCATTAACAGTGTTCTATTTACAGTCTGCTATTAACACCCTACTTTGATGACAGAATTTTTGTTTTCTTCATGGTTTTCTTCCTAATGCTCACTAGAAACTTTTTTTAGCTGATCTCCCACAACTCTGGAAGATAGTACAAGTTTGACTTTGTGTATGTTCATACTCTGCATGAAGTCTGGACTTGTATCCAGGTCTTGGCCTGGCCAGTATAATGATTCCGTGATAAAAATATATACACTATATGATGATGATTTCAGTTTGCTTATGACTCTTCTTCTTCTCTCTGTTCCCAGATCCTACATCAACGAAATAGAGTTCTGAAACCAGAGCTAGGGAAAGAAATCTTCGCAGCAAGAAAAAAATAGTTTCTCTTCCTTCTGCTGCCTTCTGCAGTCAGGGGCTCAGAATCAGACTTCTTAGACTGTCTTTCAGCTGTGGTTTAAATCATTATCTGTTCAAATTATAAAATTCAGTAGATCAACCTTCAGTTTATATTCCAAAATATCCCACTTGACAAGACAAACCCAAAGGTAATGAAAGCCTAATATTTGTGTTCCTTGAATGTGAACAGAAATGAGTTAGGGATCATCCAAGTGGTTCACACTAAACTACAGAGTGAATTTAACCACTAGTTAAATTTTATTGATAAAGACTCAAGATCAAGGTTAAAAAGTGTACTAACAAGCACCCAATATTCTTTGAACCTCATTTTTTTGGTGTACACAACAAAGTACAACAGTACATGTCACCTACTATGTGACAAGTACTATTGATTTTGGGGTGTATTTCTGACAGTTCAGCTTTAAATCACTATTTAGACTCCCAGACACTTCATAATGTGCCACAAAAAAATCTTTAATATGAATATTTTTCATCTAAGCAACCTTCACAGTGACAGGAGAGTTGAGGCAGGACAGTTCTCTGCTACTTTTAGTGGGGGAGGCTCTTGGCAATCTCTTGTCTCAGCATCACCAAAACACGGGGGATCCAGTCGCAGACCAACTGTGCACTGAATGTGTAAGGAGTTCTGAGAAAGAAAAATGGGATTTTTTAAAAAGAATGATGTTGGAATCAGGTTTCCAGACTTCAGAGAGAAGCAATTTAGGCATAATTTGTCATTCTAGCCCAAACTATTAGGTCAATTGGTTAAAGCATGGTGCTGACAATGCCAGAGTCGTGGATTTGACCTGTGTATGGTCCATTCACTTAAGACTTGGACTTGATGATCCTCGTGTGTCCCTTCCAACTCAGAATATTCTGTGACTCTGTGATTTTAAAAAAGAAATAAATAGGGGGAAAAATCCATTCCTGGCATCAAACTGACACACAGTTCAGCAGTGTAGTTGTAACTAATTCTTTTAAGAGCTTTGGAAAGAAAAGCAGCACCTCAAAAGCAATGAATAAAAATAGTAGTTACCTTTTTTTGACAGAGATAGACTTTTGACTTGAGCAAAGAAATATAGATACTTTCCCCATCAATTCTTCCATATACTCTATTTTAGTTGGTACAGTACTTTTTGTTACATTAAGAAAGGAACAGAGTTATAAACTGCAGTTCAGGGTTGTCAGTAATAACCCCTCAAAAACACTACAGCCAGCCAGGTGGAACACTGATTCACTCTCTTGGGTTTGTATCCATAATGTCCAAGGAATGGCAAATAGGGTTGCAGTGTTCAGAGACACCCGCAGCCTCAGTTCCACGGATGTTTCCATATACTGAACACCAAAGTGTAGATGACCAGCACCAATTTGTTCCTTCCCACTCCCAGCCTGCAATGTTCAGCATCTACCATGCTCCTGTTTTTGGTATGATATTTTTCCATGATAAGGCACTTGAAAAGCAGAAACTTAAGTGCTGCTCTTGAAGTATTCATGTTGTAATTCTTCAAAAAGGCTTCCATTACAGACGCTTTAATATCCAAAGTGTGAATGAAAAATATGATGTATAATTCAAATCTAAGAAAATATTAGGGAGGTAAGGTGCAGCTACTTATAGGATAACCTGGGAGTTAACCCATTACCATAGATATCATATTGTGATCTTCTAAAATGGTAAACTGGGTCATCTTATTTTTTTACTTCTCAAACTATATAGTACAATGCTGGAGAGAAAAATGTAGAGGAAATATGGAACCATGGAAGGAAAATATGGAACACAGACAAACAAAATAAGGTAAATGTACGGAAATACTTTGTATAATAACTTTTCCTCCTATTTTCTATTTGTGATGTGATTCAAGTATTTATCATGTTTTGCATGTCTTGTCTTTCATTTTCAGAAAGAACCAGCACCTTTGACATGTCAGTAAACTTAGAAGATACTATCTTTAAAATTATGTAGAAGTGGTTTTCTGTTTCTGTTTCAGCAAATTCAAACTATCTTTTCATTAATCATTATTCTTATAAGTGATACTTGAAAATTACCAGAGAATATTTAAGTTTTCATCTAGGAAATATGTACACAGCTTTACTATGTGACTGTGTCAAGCCATCAGAAGCATTAAAAGGTTTCCATTTGTATGACCTTTTCATATCCACAACCCAGAATGCATTTTTTTGTTTACCACATGACAACTCAGGTCATCTTTAATGCATTTCATAGGACTCACAGTCTTAAATTATCTCAGTCAGCATACTCTTTCCTGACAGCTGAAGGAAATGGCCAGACACTAAATTCAGTGCAAACATTACATATTTACTATTTTAATTCTCACCACAGCCACAATAAGCAGTCATCAGCAAAGATGTAAAAAGCTTAGACCATCTCCTCTTGACCTGAAACAGGTTTTTTATGATACGTCAGATGCTTCTTCCAGCACTACTGTCTGTTCTTTATGAGTTCAAGGAATTTACAGAATTTACGTTAAACTTCTGTTTCAGTCAAAATGGTTTTAGAATGCAAACACTCTGACGTAATTAAGACTGAGGTTGTTTTATCTAAACTGCTGTTGTCGAATTTTGTTCTTTTCTTCCTCTTAGCAAAAGTTAGCTACAACTGGCAATTAATCTTCAAACCCCTCTGGGTCTTCTGTCCAATGGCGCTGTCTCTGGAAGAGTTAAGAATTAATCTGCACAGGAAGAAGGAAGGAAGTACCCTCTCTATGAAGCTGTTCAAACCATTAACTGTGTGACTAATTAAAACCTCTGACAGCACATTTCTATTAAAACTGATTCAGTGGAATGAGTCAGAAAGACATCAAGGTAAATGGGTTCTTTTTTTTCCAGAATTTCACCTATGGAGCCTGGATAAGGTCACTGACTTTCTCAGTCATTCTCTAGCTTTATGCTGGAACCAGCAGAGTTGATTAAAGTCTCTACAGAGTTCAAGTCTCAAGCAAAATCACTAGGACATGTCATAGTTTCTTTTAAAAGGTCAAAAGCAAATCTAAAAAATAAAAAAGTGACCAGATTGTAACAATCTACCAAAAAAAATGCAGTATCGATGGTATCTATATTATTTCAAGGCATTACAGTCTGTTAAAGTCTGAGTATGTCTTGGTACATCAACTATTCACTAAAATAAATTTTTAAAAAAGGCAAAACCCAGAGCTACTACGTCACAGTTCCTCCCACATTTTTCCTCTGTCTGCCAGGTCTTTCTGAGTTAATCCCACAGACTTTTGGACTGATTTTTCAGTTAATCAGCAATTCTGGGAAATTAGAAACAAAAATATGTTTAGGGGCAAGAGTTTGTTTTATATACAGCCTTGCAAAAGTTTGTTCTAAGAGAACTGAAGGACATTTTGATTAAAAAATTTAATTTGAATTTAAAGTAAACCAAAAATATTTCCAGTAGCAAATTCAATTTAAAAGTTTTTTTTTTTTTTTTTTTTTTTTTTTTTCCAGTTAGAAGCAACTTGGAAAAGCTACAATGAACTTACAAAATATTTTGTTACTGAAAATTATCCACCAACAAATATTTCACACAGATTTTCTAATAATCCTGTTCCTAGATTCTACCATTAATGTTGACTTTCATATGTATTTTAAATTTCTATTTGATCAAATCCATGAAAATAAGTAATCATTCTTCCTTTTCTGAGAGTTCATTTTATCTTTAAAATACCTTTTGTATATTTTATATCTACACAGACATGACACATCAGGCTTAGAGCATGAAAAAATAAGAACTGCCCAAGCAAACTCATTTATTATCATGACATTTATTGGTGTCCAGACAGTAACTACAATATTATTAATAATTAGATCACTACGGTTGACTGGACTTGAGGAAGGTCCGGCATATTCATACAATGAGAGATGTCTAATTCTTGTCTCTGTGTACAGTGTATTATCCCACCAAGAAGCCTGGTTTCCTAAGGACTTGGTCTTGCAGTTAACCAGACATGTCAAATCTTCACTATGAATGAAGTTGGAACCAGATATTACAGCATATGTGAGAGATAAAGCGGATCTTACTGAACAAAATGTTCCAGCATTCACATAATCATGCACCCAAAAATCCTCAAAAGGGGAAAATGACCATGCAGTGAACTCTAACCCCAACTCATTAGAGGAAAGAAACACCTCTCCTATGAGAGAAAGAGAAGAGAATGATGAATTACGACGTGCGAGAAATTGGGCAAAGGGGGCAAGAAACCCACATGGGTGTACAAGGAGCTCTTGTCATTACTCAAGCATAGCAGGAAATGCACAGGTGATGGAAACAGGGTCAGACCATTTGCAATTTACACAGAGAGGTTGTCAGAGAATGTAGAAATGAGACAAGGAAGGTCCAGTCCCATCTGTTCTGTGAAAATCCATTCTTATACATGTAAGTGCTTACAGAGTTTGTGTGTGCTGACAACATATTCTCTCAGCAGGGATAGGCAGTGTTCTGCTGTCTCCTGACACCCAAGCCTGGAAAACAAGGTTTCCTGCAAAGATTTAAAGATTTCCGTTCAATGTTGGCATATTGTCAATCCAAGACTATCCTACTCTGGCAAATAATGACCAACCATTCTTGTTCTTCTGAGTAAAGCATTAACAAAATCAAGGGAACAAAGACATGTCTTAGTTCACATAATTGCTCCCTGAAGTGCTAAGTGATTCCCATATACCACTTGTTTTGTGTAATTGTGTTGAACTTCATTAATCAAAATAAATGGCAAGCACGAGTTCTACTTGATTCTCTTATTTTTTCTCTTATGCTGCCCTTGCCCTGCAGTGCATCTGAGAAAAAGTCTGAAGTAAAGCTGAAGGCCTTGAGGAAAAAGGCAAAAGGATGCAGGTGAGAGTTTTGAAAAATCACATAGAGAAATAGATTTATATATAGAGAAAATAAATAAAGATTCTGTCTGGGCTTAGGACGTACATTTTAACAGTTTGATGTTTGGAGCACACATCACATTACTTTTCAAGGTTTGCCTTTACTAACGTGACTTCTTGACAAATGCCACGATACTAAAATACATGGAATTTTCAAGAGAAAATTACTACACCTCCTTGGGGCAGGCTTTTTGGTACCTGTCAGCTGGTCTGGTTTTACTTGACTTAGTGATGAACCGCTAAGAGTGGAAGGAGTGCAGAATAGCATTTACTTTAATCAGGTTCTAACATCAGAAAGAAATGGTTTTCTGCTGGCCTCAGAGGAAAGAAACACTTAACTACTCCAGGAGATTTTTCAGACAAGCCTTGCAACAGCAAGAAAATCAGGGGCAGAAGCAATGCAATACTGCTTGATATTAAGGATGACATCAGTACAGCATTGACAGTTGTCTGGAAAACCATAAATAACAGGGTATGAAGCTTAGAGGCAGTAGGAAGAAAAATCAGACAAATCAAAAAACTCAACTACCCAGTACCTCAGAAGAGCTGTGACAATATTATGAGAAGTCACTCTGTATCTAGTATGAGAGACATTCAAAAAGAGGAACCACTTTTTCTTGATTACCAATTAGCCAATTTAATATCAATAAATCTTTTCATAGCTTTCCTCCACTGAACTTTTAGTGCTTTATGGCCGTATTTAACCTCAACCTGTGGAGTAAAACAGCAGACAGATGTTACTTTCCAGAATAAATAAAATATTGCAGGAAACCCTATGATATCTCTACCAATTTATTGACAAGGTGCACATGGAAACAGTTTGTCCATGGTTTGCCTCGCAGCCTGACACAGAAATAAGGCTTAAGAGGTACAATGTTCTTATAGCAACTCCTGCAGCAAGGCCTGGAAGTATACTTAGTTTGTGGACCTCCATAAATTATGGATGATCTTAATACAACAAGTAATTGAGACTTAATTAAAATTTGCCATACAAACAAAAGGTCTAAAATAATATATAAATGTTGAGCAACACTATTAGTGACTGTATTGCTTGCTTGTTTATGATTTTTTGTTGTGCGCAGCAAAAAAACAAAGGAATGGGTATTAAATTATAATTATGTTCATTAATTTTATCAATTTATTTTGTTGTAAAACTTTTTTTTTTTAAAAATAGAAAGCTAGAATGAAGAAGAGGATGTATAGGACCAACAGTTATGTCCCTAGGGAAAAAAAAAAATTTGATGAGGCATTTTATTTTGTGTTTCCTGTGTTTAAAATTTCATTTAACTCTGTCCTAATTTCCAGTGATAGTAGATAAAAAACAAACTTAAATTCAGCAGAAAATTTAAATGTCATTTCACATTGACAGATCTGCTGTCAATGGATGAGCTGAAGTAGTTAAAGTAACGGCTGTACCTCTGTCAGTGGAACGTGTCCAACCTGATGACCTGGTCAGAAGACTAATAGCAGATATCAATTTAGGCCTCAGGTATTCAGGAAACAATTATCCAGCATTACGAATAAATTATTTTGATGAGAAAATTAAAACAGTATTGTTCTGGGCAAATAAGGAAGTCTATTAAAAAAAATAAAAAGCTCAACAAAGCAGCAGTTAATATTTAGCAATTAGAATTTTATTTTTTAAAATTATCTACGACATATTGCGCAAATTGTGCCCTGGCCCAATCCTCCACTCTCACTGTAGTTATATCTGCTTGTAGGATTTAGCCTTTCATTGAAAAAATAAAAATACAGAATTATTTAACTCAAGGGCTAGCTGTGGCCTTTGATACGTAAACATCCTATGGATTACAACTGTTCTGTTTTACTTAGCAAGGAATTAGGGGAAGAAAAGGAGAAGGTCAATAAAGGAAATGTACACTGACAAAGTGACCTGATATTTTAGTGCTGGTGCCAGGCAAAACTGTTGATGGTAAATGGAGAAGTAAAGAACAGACCAAGCAGAACCTTGCCTGCCTCACTGTTGCTTTTAGCAGTCTCTGGTCTTTCTAGCAATGTGCTCATCACTCAGCAAAATCCACCATGAATAATTGCTTTACTGTTCTTTCATACCTTAAAAATGAAGTGACAGACAAGCCATTAGAGGATATGAATATAAAGGAAATACCTCTGAAAGAAGTTGTTTTTCTTTTTTCCCTGAGATTTAGGTAGTTGTGCTCTTGGTCATTTGTATCCCCTTCTGCGTCCAGCTCTAAGTACTTGGATAGGTCGAGCAGTACAACTGGTGTCAATAAAACCTGTGCCTTCTGATGAGCTGCCCAGGAGGACAGGATGGGACTGCTCTGGTGCTTATGCTTGTGCATCTGCTCAAGTGCTTTGACAGTTTCAATAAAAGGTATAAAGTACTTTTACAGGCATCAATGTGAATTAGGGAAGTAGTGCCAGGACAGTGACAGACTGATGAAAGTAACAGGAAGGAACACACTGAAATAAAGAGTTATCTTGCAATACAAGAAATATGCTTGTGGGGGCATTCCATTTAGGCATGTGTGAAAGAAGTCACTTAAAGACAAATATATATCACCAAGTCAGATACAAAATGAGATATCTGGCTTTACAGAAAATAAATTCTGATCCTGGATTAAAAAGCAAAGCCTTTGCTCCTGCTCTTAGCAGCCTGATTCAACTCATTGACTTCATGGAAGTTTCAGCCATGCATTAGGATTTGAGGAACCAAAGTTACTACCCACCCTTTTGTACTGAAATTATTTTACTCGAATATTTGGCCCTGTGATACAGGATACAAAAGTCACTGTACTCAATAGCCTGTTGCTGTAGGTCTATTGAGATTTCTGACTGCATTTTTCCTTAGGGTCAGTATTTCCTTAAAGTAGTTTTCCTAGTTTATTAATTAGCATATTTTTGGTTAGTTTCTTCCTTGTGATCTTTATCCTATTGCTGTGTATGCATGTGTTGGTGTATATGCTGCGTTTGGTAGCAGTTTTTCTCCCTGCTGAGACACACACTTGTTACTTGGCAGATGAATGCTGGCATGCAGAATGATTTCCCTGAACTTTTCAGGAGTCCAATTAGCATATGACAATGGTACAGGGGGTTCCACTCTAGCGAACCCCCTGAGCCACTCTTCCCCAATGTGCAAATGTGCAGACAGCTTGGCATAATTACAGTTTTGTATAATTACAAATAATTTTTGTTTATGGAGGATTAATGCACGAGATGCTATTAGCGTTTGCAAAGGGTTACTTTTCCAGTGGAAAGGAGATAAATGTTTATGAAGGCGCATTGTATGGGTTTGGTAAATATTTGCCAGAAGATGAATATGTATAATTCCCAGCGCGCAGTGCAACGAACATTCAGAGATTCTAATCAGTCATGGTGACAGTACGGGACTAATGACATTTCACTTGCTATGAGTTGTAAAGGCAAACCCTATGCACAGAAGCACCTGCTACTGAAAATATAGAGGTAGTGTAAAGATTACAAGCAAGATTGTGGTATAAAGTGGAAGAGCTCTATTAGATGATTGCATCTTAGCTTCCATTTTAATTTGATTTAGAGAACAAACCTTTCTTCTTGCATTTTAGTTACATGATTTGTGCTGTAATAAATGGTCAGATGATATGTGAGGGAATTCTTAGTGAGGTCTGGTTTTCTCTTATACTATCTTTAAATCAGAAATTGAAATCAATGCACTGTAGTTTGACTGTGATTTCTTCTGTGCTGATGGCAGTCATAAAAGTCTTTTTTGTGAGGGCAATTGCTCTCCAATGAGCTAAGTACTAAATTAATATTTGTCTTGTTCTCTGCATCCTAAGTTTGTTCATCTTGATAGCTGATCTTTCTAGTACCTAAAGTGGGCGTACTAGAAATCTGAAGAAGGACTTTTCACAAGAGTATGTGGTGACAGGACAAGGGGGAATGGTTTTAAACTGAAAGAGCGTAGGTCTAGATAAGGTATTAGGAAGAAATTCTTCACCCAGGGAAGGGTGAAGTACTGGAACAGGTTTCATAGAAAAGTTGTGAATTCTCCATCCCTGATATTGTTCAAGGCAAGGTTGAATGGGGACCTCACCATGGTGAGGGGAGCTGGATTTTCATGATCTTTAAGGTCCCTTCCAACCCAAAACTTTCTTTGAATCTTTGATTCTATACTCTGTCAATCACTTCATTCAGCCTCTGCAGTATCTTTTCTCTGCCTAGGGAAACAAAGTTCAAGATATTGCTTTGAAGAAATGTGTTTCTACGTTCGTCTGTAAATCTCTCTCAGCCTCACACAGCTAAATCTGAAACCTTAGTCCATGTCAATTCAGTCTGACATAGGGCTGTCAGACCCAGAGTACAGTTTACTTATACCTCTCATAATAAGGTGTGTAGAGGAAGAGAGCTTCCTCTTGCTTACTGTAAGACAAAAGCTTGAGCATGACCTCAGCCTTTATTGAACAATAAAGAATCAAAACAGGAGTGGGAAAAAACCAGTAAATACTTCAATTGTCAGATAAATCATACAATCATATATTCATAGAATGTCTTGGGTTGGAAGGGACCTTAAAGTTCCAACCCAGACCACTGAAAATTTAGGGCCGAACCTAAAAAGCCATCAGGACTAAACCCAACAAGTCATCAGAGTTTAAATTTCTTTAACATGGACAAAACCAGCATTTCCTTAACTCCATAAAATAAATGTTCAAGATCTCATGATCTGCAAAACCAAGCTTGTGACTTGTATTAAAACAGCCTGTCTATGGATAGAAGGAACAGGTAGTGAATTAAAAGATGTGATTTAACATAAATTTGCCTGGTACCTTTTGTGATTAAATTGAGGAATTTAATTTCCAGAATCTACTGGCTCATGTCTTAACAGAACTAAAACAATCTAAAATTGTTCATCAAAAATGGGGGAGAAAAGTAAATACAGTAGTTTAGATTAACTGATATAAAATTACTTTTGATTAAAAATGTTAATGGCTTTCATTGCCTTTCTTACATCCCAATAAATGTAGGTAAAGTTGGTATTTATGCTAGAGATACACAAATGAAGATAAATTACAAGAACTTTATATATGGTCTTTCTATCGATTAAAAAAAAAGGAGGCAGAGGCATAGTTGCTTTGGAAGCTTCATATATTTTCTATATAGAAAATATATGTCTTCAGCAGAAGAGTGAAAGGGCTGGATTTGTAATTTTGGAGGGCTCATAAAGAAGAAAACTGTTTCTTTGTTCAAGACAAGCACTGTATCTCCTAGGTTTACCAAAGACAAAATCCATAAGTTCTTCTTAAAGTCAATGGGCCTTTGCTATCATGACTAACTACATCTGACAGCTAACTGACTCTGAGACAGCAAATTTATTGTAAGGTTTAAAGAACCCTCCTGTCCCACAGTTAGCAAAACTAATGCATCAGATGTTCAATAACTGCTGTGTGGAACTAATGACAGCCATCATGGTAACACGTAAAACTTCATATTTTGCCTGATTATGATCACAAAAGATAGTACAAAAAAGCAGTATGGCACATCCTTACAATGGGTAAAATGATCTTTCTCCTCTAAAGTACATGGGGTTACACTGAATTGGATAATCTGAGAGCAATAAACTTTGACTTTAAACACAGCTGCCAAAGACTACTTTCCTGGGGAGATTTTTTTGTTGCCACTGAATTCTGGGGCTTTTGTTTGGTTGTTTGGGTTTTTCCCCGTGGTGGAGTTAGGTCATTCATCTCATTAGAATTTACTTTAGTCTTCAATCTCATACTGAAGAGCTTACAAAGAGGTATTGGATTGTTGTGTATTTTGTTTATATTTCAGTTGGCTAGAGAAACTACAAAGAGGAAGGAAGTTCATCAGTTCCATTGTAGGGGTTTTCAACATTCTTTTTTATTTCACTGCTTCCCTGTAACATTGAGACTCATTAACACTGCAATCCTATGCATACCCAGAGATCATACATAGATCAGCAGCACTGTGAAAGGCCACAGGTAGGGTGACTTGCTCCAAAACATTGAATGGCCATTTCAGGGTACTATATTAATCAAAACACTTTACTTGGTGTTCTTTTTGACACTTAAATAACTGCTTAAAACCTAGCCTAAGTTAAAAGACAGTGATGTCTTCAGCGATTCATCATAATTTGTGAACCTCTAACTAATATACCATGAACAAGTTTCTCTCTAATAAACAGGTGCTAATTAATTAGTGCCTGTCATCTTTATTCCTTTCAATCTCATTTCAGCCAATTCTAGGAGAAAGAGCAAAAAAAACACTTTGTGGGTAAAGAGTCACAGCATGGCATACCCAGTCTGAAGCAAGCTTTGCAGACCAAACTATCAAGTGCACCAAGAAGACTGGTGTAGTATTTATAAATTAAGGTTGTGATAGGGGCAGAGACACAAGGAAAGGTGGCATTTTAAGCACACAACTTTTATTCCCAAGGCATCCAGTTTTTATGTTTTCAAAAGTAACGTGATCTTTAAAATTGTTGAGTTTCTACAGATCCCGTAAAATTCTGCTTGAAACCTTTAGAACGGGGCCTAAATAATAAAGTCCTCTTAACACTTGAAACTATGCTAATTTGCATATTACACAACTACAAACCTCTTTTTGATGACCTTTTAGAATATATTTTATTTTTGCTGTTTAAGTTTTCTTTCCAAATACAACAAAAAACTATTGTGAAAATTAGAATTTCTTACTTCATATAGCAAACAAAAAACTTTCAGAAATCCTGACCACATCCTCAAAAACCTAAATGAAGTGATTATGCAGTAATTCCTAATCTGAACAGCACCATTCAATGACAGTTATTTCCCCATAATCCCTGAATTATAAACTTTTAATTTCCTAAAATTTTTCATCATTACAATTAGACACACAATATTGCTCTCAGTAGTCACTTTTGATCCATGCCTTTGAAAGCAATTAATAAAACAGAGTTCTAATGCCTCAAGATGGAAAAAGATAAAGAAAGGCAATGTGTCAAAACAAAGAGCACTAAACAAGTTCATTACCAAGGCAGGAATAAAACTGAGATAGAGGTCCAGCATGCTCAAATACTGGACTACCCCTCTCTCTTTTGTTGTGGTGCATTTTGGGTTTNACTCTTCCATGTATATATGGCAGAAAAACAGCTTTTGAATAGTCTTGAGTGTCCTATTATATAATTAGGTAAGTCCCTCCTTTGCTGCCATTGAGAACAGAAATAATCCTATTAGAAATAATAGAGTTTATCGTTGTGAGGGCATATGAAATCCTTGTGAAGGGCATTGGTAAACCTGTTCTGTCATCCTCTTTTAACCCTCATCCTCCAAAAGAGAAAGAGATCATTTCAGGTTTAGAGGAGGATAATCATGAAACCAGTAAAAAGTCTGCTTTACTTGACATCAGTGTTTGTTGATTAGTACTGAGAAAGTCCTTCAAGATTGATTGAATGGCTTTCTTACTTGGCAATGTAGGAGGTAAACAGCAAGCAACCAAATTGGAAAAGTGCATAACGCCTTTATTAAAAAAAAAGAAAAAGAAATGGAAAAAAAAAAAGTATAATGAGCCAGTGCAAATAAGGATCAATTTCAGCAAAATTTATGAATGTGACTCGATAA
>VXBB01020066.1:31587-66135 GCA_013399915.1 Illadopsis cleaveri
CCCTGAGGTCTGGAAGATTCCAGGAAGGCCCTCGAGTGATTAGCAGGATCACGGTCCTTCCCTCCCCTTTTTATGTATTTTCTGCTGTCTGTCTTTATGTTCTGAGTCACTCCTCCTCCCTTTGGGATTGGTTCCAAGTTGCCCCATCCCATTTCCCCACCCCCAATACTTAAGGTTCGGTACCAGAAGGAAATCTCACTTTTCATGGGTCCGTCTGGGTGTGTACAAGTCCCACAAGGACTTAATAAACACCAAATTGAGGCTCTCACAAGGGCCCTCTCTTCTTCCTTGCCACTGCCACACTTCTGCCCAAGGCAAGGACTCACAGGATCAGAAAGGTATCTCAGCATACCAAACTGTACCTTTTAATGCAAGCTCGGTGCCAGAGCTAGCCGGAAAGCAGCACCGCACCCCCGCACTCTTCCATGTATATATGGCAGAAAAACAGCTTTTGAATAGTCTTGAGTGTCCTATTATATAATTAGGTAAGTCCCTCCTTTGCTGCCATTGAGAACAGAAATAATCCTATTAGAAATAATAGAGTTTATCGAGCTGTTGTGAGGGCATATGAAATCCTTGTGAAGGGCATTGGTAAACCTGTTCTGTCATCCTCTTTTAACCCTCATCCTCCAAAAGAGAAAGAGATCATTTCAGGTTTAGAGGAGGATAATCATGAAACCAGTAAAAAGTCTGCTTTACTTGACATCAGTGTTTGTTGATTAGTACTGAGAAAGTCCTTCAAGATTGATTGAATGGCTTTCTTACTTGGCAATGTAGGAGGTAAACAGCAAGCAACCAAATTGGAAAAGTGCATAACGCCTCTATTAAAAAAAAAGAAAAAGAAATAGAAAAAAAAAAGTATAATGAGCCAGTGCAAATAAGGATCAATTTCAGCAAAATTTATGAATGTGACTCTGATAAGAGCTCAATATGCAGGTTAAAAGCTTATGATTCAGGACTAGTTTTAGCTGGAACAATAGGAGGAAGTGCTTAAAATGGAACATTTTCCAAAATGGAGGACATTATTTTTCTTACAGGGAAGTAATTCACCTTCCTCTGAAATACCAAGTCTCAGGTGAAGGCAGAATGCCTGATCTAAATAGTGATAGATTACTGTCAAACATTATGTCTTCAGACTCTTACTAGTGTAAAGTATTTTAAATTAAAAGCCTCACTGCTATGAGCAAAGAAGTTTCATTCATATTTTCCTCATTCATATTCAGCTCAAATAGGCTGTTGAGGTCTCAGGAAGTGAGAAAAGGAAAGAGGAGTTAAATCCATTAAAATTAACTCAACTAATGCATGTTGGACAACCTCAGATTATTAAGAAGCATTACTGTATTGTCTGTTCCCTCTTAACTGAAGAGATTTCATAAAGCCTAGGTTAAGAGCATTCTCCATCTCTCCCCTTTCTTCTCTTTGAATGTCACTCTATAAAGCACCATAAATGCACTAAGATGGCATGTAGAAAAATTAAGTGAGGTCAAAATAAAGAGAAAAGGCAGGAAACATGAGCCTTTTCTATATCCTCACTGCAAAATAATGTCAGTCCTTTTTAAAATACATTTTTGTACATGGAACTTGTTTTGTCCTTTACTGAAGGTGCAAAGCATTAAAAAAATATCATGCTTCTTATATTTTCTGTCTTTGATATAGGTTGCTGCTTCTAGATGATCTTTCAGTGACAAGTATGAGCTTATGCTGATGTGCTTTGCACTTGGGAAAACTGTAAAGAAGAAGGGAGTTTTTGTGAATAACAGAGGACACCTCTGCTGAAAGTGAAGAAGTGAAAAACTAAACAATAATGAAGTAAGAGAGGCAGGAAACAGTAGAGAAGTAAGTGTAATCAAACATCTCGGGTAACAGGGCCCCTGGTTGTGTGACCTTTAAAAAGTATGGAATGGAATTAGAAATTAAAGAAGTACTAAAATGACTAGAAGTATTAGAATTTACATATAAAATTTCAAGTGATTGTACCAAACTTCCTTAAAATTGTTTAGTTTGTGCAACCTGTAAAGAAATTGGAGAAAATATTACATAATTAAGATTTGCAGTCTTTCTGCATGATCTTCCCTTACTTCTGAAGTGAAAGACTTTTCCATACACTCAAGTCAATAGACCATATTTCATTTCTTGGATTGCTGGATGATCTCCATCCTTTTGACCCTCCAGTCTACATTTGAGAGGGGCACACTGAAGTCAAAGTGCAATGTACTCTCTGCTTTCCTTCCATTGTCCATCTGTCTGCTGAAATAGAAAGGAACAATGGTCTTCCAAATCCCAAAGAAATCAGTCAGTTGAAAAGCACACAAACAGGTAACTAGAATTTTAGTCCCCTTTATCAACACACAGCTCTAAAGTTAATCTCAAAGGCCATTCTTCAGTCAAAGTCAAATGGCATGTTTTTTAGAAAAATTTTTCTCCACCTCTTCAGGTTCACTGGCCTAAGTGTGTTCAAAATGTCTTATTTTGTATTTCTTGATCTTTTTTCACCATATTCTCTGATCACTTCTTTTTCGCTAAGCGTTGAGCAATAGGTCTGCAGCATGCAAGCAGGCACATCTGAACACAGGCTTTTGTAGAGTGAATTACACATACTGCTTTCTGAATTTTCCCTATTACTTCTTTCAAGAAGAAAAAAAAGGAAATGACATGATGTCACAATCTATAAGTCACATCTTTTTAGTCACAATTATTACAAGGTCTTTGATAGCACTTTGACATTTATGTGGTGTATTATATACAACAATTCCCTGTTTGGAATACATTATGGAGCATAGAATAATCCTTAGCTTGGCCTTTTTTGAAATACTTTTTAATTTCTTTCTCAAAGCTCTAGATATCATCACAGAAAAACACTTCTGCTTTAGACAAACAAAGAAAAGTCACTCCCTTCTCTGCCAACGTCTATTTGCACTGCAAATAAAATGTAAAAATGCATGGTGATTAAATAAAGGTGTCATGTCTTGCACAGTGTCCACAGTGTTAACTTCGTTTATCACAAAGCTTTTCATTCCAGTGACATTCATCCATGGGACAGTCTAACTGGAAAAGACCTACCTATGTAAGCAGACTTTCTAAACTATTAACCCTTCAGTCCATTGTACCTTATGAAACAATAATCAAAAAAATGGCAAATGATGAAATGCAGATGATTACAGTATTTTCATTGTTTATTTAAGCAGTATAGATCTTGTCCCTGCAGGACTAATGTTGTACTTTTAAAAGATGTTAGGAGTCATAGTCTTGGCCAGATATTCCTTAATTATCCACAAATTATCAGGATTACTAAAAGTACCTTTGAAAAATGCCTGACTTTCCTTAAAATGCTGAGGAAGCTTCTTCTGGGAGGAAGATAACTGTTTAAGCACTGTCTCTACTAGGAGGAAAATCTTGGAAAGATTGCCCAGAACATTTTTTTGTCTCTTTATTTGTATACAGTATGACTCTAAGGAAATTTGTTCAAGACCCATCACTCTCGTTGTCTGGCTAAGCTGTTTTATCTTTACTATTTCCTAATGAGTAAAGCTAGTCAGCATCTGATAGTCTGTGGGGTCTTTTTCCCTCACAGAAGATGTTATAAGAGTGATCACTTATGATTATTTTTGTTTTGGCCAGAAGTTTTAGGGGACTATTTTAGCTTTCTTTCAAAATTAAGTATTTTTCAGATTAGAAATTCTAAGCAGAGATATTTTAAATTGGAAAAGAGATTATGGGTTTTCACTTGCATGTGAAAGCTTTCATATATAAGCCGTGTCATTACTTCTGGCAGTGGTATTCATTCAGCTGGAAGACTCCTCCACTTCAAGGAAAAAAAAAGTTTTAAGGTTATCTCCTTATATTTCTTTCCATTTGAAGCTACATTCTCTGTAGTACAGGTTTGCTACCTGTAGTACAGGTTTTTTGGTTTTCCTGCACTAAACACATTAACATTGAAATCTGGTTTTGAAATTCCTGGTGCTTTGCTAACAAAAATAATTCCTACAGTGTCCACTGTGAAGCTAGAAAACTGCAAGGACATCTGAAATGGAATCACTAGCTAAGTGTTCAAAGCATATTAAGCCTTATTTGCAACCCTAGCACTACATTTTTTAAAATCATGTAATTAGAGTAAGGACGGCATCCTTTCTGAATTGCTGTAAGGTTTTGTTTATTGTAGTCCTTATGTTGTTTTGTTTTAAATAAAAATCTCAAAATATAACAGTCATTAGAGAATCTAAAAGCAAGTGTGGCACGCAGGATGAACATGTTCACTTATTTATTAGAAATTATAGACTTTTTAACCTTTTTTTCTCTTGTGGCAATGTTTTGCTTTATTTTATCCTTAACAAATGTGATCATGTAAATAAATCCTTTCCAGAATGACTTACAGGTTTTCAGTCCTTTCTTCTTCCCTAAGTAACCTCTCTTTCTCCTACTTATAACCTTCAGAAAAATTGAGTTTGGGATAGAGAGAAATGTAATCAGCTTAAGGCAAGCAGAAAGATGAAATTTTGGATTGTCCTGCTATATTTTTGCCACAGGTCCCAGTCTGGAAGTTCACATCACTTCTTTGATTTCTGAAATACAATCTGTTAATTTAAATTATCCTTAGAGAGTATTCCCCTAAGTGACAGTGCCTCAAATTTTCTTAAGGCATGGGAGTTCTAAACCAGGAAGATTTTATTTGGGTGACTTTATGTCTTACTAGTAGCAAGGAAGGTAAATTGCTCACATTTGGAGTGTGTTTGGAGTGATGGCTTTTGTCTTCCCACATCACTCTTACACATGATCAGGCCTGTCCTGGAGATGGCTGAACACCTACATCCCCATGGGAAGCAGTGAATTAATTCTTTGTTTTGCTTTGCTTGCATGTGCATCTTTTGCTTTCTCTATTAAATTGTCTTTAGCTCAACCTATGAGTTCTCCAGCTTTTACCTTTCCAATTCTCTCCCTGATACCTCTGGTGGGATCTCCTCACAAGTGAGCAGCTGCATGGGGCTTGGCTGTGATATTAGGCTATCCCACTTGTCTTTCCAACTTCCGAAATTAAGATGCCATTCAAGGTCATGTAGGGATGAGGCACCACCTGACCATGCAGCAGGAAACAAATATGGGGATAACAACCATTTTTCTAATTGAAACTAAGTCTGAAGGGGAATTTTCAGTTCACATGGAGACCATATAAGTACTGCCTGTAATCACATTTCAGAACCCTGAGTGTTAAATATGATCTAAATATTGTCAAATATCCTTTTCCAGAGATGAGAGTTACTTATGAATTAAGTTATATTTTTCTAGGATTTTTTTCTTCACATCTCAGAGCAAGATTTATCATGCATTTTAGAATATTTTATATTATTATCAAGTCAATTATGAATTTTAAAAACTTTAGAAAAGTACATCATTGTACAGTTAAATAAATTATTTATTGAAAAATAATTATACAAGCAAGTGGATCTAGTTCTCATGAGTTGAGCTAAAGACAGATTAATAGGGAAAACAAAAGATGCACATGCAAGCAAAGCAAAACAAGGAATTAATCCACTGCTTTCCATGGGCAGGTAGGTGTTCAGCCGTCTCCAGGACAGCAGGGCCTGATCATGTGACAGTGATGTGGGAAGACAAATGCTATCACTCCAAACCCCACCCTTCTTTCTTCTTTTCCCAGAATGATTTTATTTGGTATGAAATGTCCCTTTGGTCACCCTTTGGTAACCCTAACCCTAGGCAGAGCAGGAAAAGCAGCAGGGGGTGAGGCTGGTGCCAAGGAGAAAAGCATGGAGGGAACCATGTTGGGGCAGCACCGTGCAGGCCTTGGCAGGCCTTTTGCAGCTGCAGCGTCCCTGCAGCTCTGGGCTTTGTGGTTTTCTGAACCTAATCCTAAGTGTAACCTTAACCCTAGGTGGAGCAGGAAAAGCAGCATGGGGGTGAGGCTGGTGCCAAGGAGAAAAGCATGGAGGGAGCCGTGTTGGGGCAGCGCTGCACTCCCTTGGATCACCTGTCCCAGCCGTGTCTCCTTCCAATCTCCTGTGCACCCCTAGTTTCCTCACCATCATGGCAGTACAAAAAGCAAAAAAGTCCTTGGCCCTGTGTAAGACCTGTTCAGCAATGAAGAAACCCATCAGCAATGATGAAGTATTATCAACACTGTTTCTAGTTCACATCCAAAACACAGCAGCATACCAGCTGCTGTGAAGAAAATTACCACAGCCGAAAGAAGTATGCCTAAAAAACCTGTTCATATCCCAAAGATAGTACCGCTTTTTGACCCACTGGACAGGAGGTGCCAAAATAAACAGGACAGCTTAACATAGCATAATGACCAGATAACTGTTACTTTTTAGATAACAAAGACCTTTAATCTCCCTTGCTGGCCATCAAATTTAACAAAAAGGAACATTTAAACATTTGACAATAGAATGAAGAGGTAATAAACAAAAGGCAGCTACAAGGAGCATCATCTGCCAAAAAGAATCTGCACTGGCCAGAAGAATGGGACTCCACTGGAGACCAGTTATCATATTTTTAAGTTTATTAAATCTCTTCACTCACACATAAAGGCAATTTATATGTTTTTAAAAGCAGCAGACTGTTGTGTTTTACATGATATTCAGGACAAATAAAATTAGTCCTGCCCATATTAAAGGTTTAATTCCAGTTACTCAATAATTTCATCCTTGTCAGGGTTAATGCACAAAATTCACTTTACTGCTTACAAGCAATCACTAACACATTATGAAACTGGAGTATTGGCTTGAAACCTAAATAACTAAAGAAAAACTGCAGCTTTTATGGAGAAAAGGATGTTACAATTTGTCAGTCAAATGAATTATGCCAATGCACACCAGTAGACAATAAAACACAAAGTATTCTACTGTTGGATCATTTCTCACATATTACTGCCTGGCTCACAGCCTCAAGAGTCTGATAATGCTGAGGAAAGCTGTGAGATAAACTCAGTTTCTTTTGTTAAGGCTCAGCATGAAAACGATTTTTTTAAATTCTAATTCACTTGGAGGTGCTTCTAAAGAAACTTGATTGTAATTAAAATCTGAAGTGAAATTCATACCATTGGCTTATAGACTTACAGTCTGTGACAAAATGACTTGGGAATAGAAATGGATTTCATACCCTGAAAATTATTTTCCCATTCTTCCTCATAATTAACCTGAAGTGGATCAATTCCTCTTGTGAAAAAGCAGACAGAATCCCTGTTCCAGTTACTATTCCAACAGGCCCTGGCATACTGTAGAGGAGCTTCAATTTCTCAGACATCAGCTTCTTAATGACAAAAATGTTTCTTAGTCAATTGCCTTTTCATATGATTGAAGGGGAAAATAAAATCTTTTCAGAACATTTCTATCTATTTGTGTTTGAAACTGTCTTGTGGTTGTCTTCAAACTTCCACACTTGGACTGCTGAACTGTGCCCCACATACAAGCAGATTGTTCTGGATTCATTCAAAAGGAATTTACTTAAAAAACTAGTCTGGGCAGCTGACTAGAAAATCAGATTCAGGCTGAACAATAATACAAAGAGACTAAGATTTTGGGAAAATTCACTAAGTTTCTACCCAAAGATAGATAATATTTTCTTTCAATTCTGACTAGATTTGACCTGATCAGAGGTCAATCAGTTCAGTTCAGGTCAAAGTATTAGTAATGCTATTTTAAAATATGTAGGAATGTATTAATGAGGAAAAAAATCCCTAGAATCAGGAAAATTAAACACAATTGGTACATCTCAAGTAAATACACAAATATGCTGGCCTCTTCTCAGCAAGGTTTTAAAAGAACCTGCTGCTCGTACATTATGCAAATGTAAGCTCACTGTTTAAATTACCTATGGTGATCTTCAGCCAACAGTGAATAAAATGTGGTAATTATATCATATTGATATGCACACTCCAAGAGCAAGAGTTATTTTCAAAGGTTAATTATTTACCTAACCCCTCTCTCTTCATCTTTCCTGTTCACACAGCTCAGTCTCTGCAAAAACCACATGGAATAAGGCTTATTTTCTTTACTAGTGAAGTTACACCATCAAAGAATACATTTTGCATTCTACAAAAAGTTACTAAGGATGACTATTGAACATGGAATATATTCAAAATAATGCAGGTGGGAACAGTACTTGAATTTGCACATAGTCTGGTAGCATCAGATATTTAAACATAGGCTGCTAACATAAGGTATTGAAATTACCTTACTCTTTAACCTATTGAATACCGCATCTGTGAATGTATATCCAGTTTTTGCATGCACTTTTCTGACACTAGTCTGAAAGAGTATTTACAAAAGTGACGACAGGAAAGCTGCTGTCTAGGAAACTGGAATTCAGAATGTATTTAAGACAACTATCAGAATTTTATTTCCACAAATGAAGGTTTAATATTCACTACTTTTAGTCAAGGGTTTTGACACAGTACAGTGTACTTAGTCTTATGAATCAATGCTCTTGTGAGGGTTCTTTTTCTTGGCATTTAAGATCATAGGATCATAGAATAGTTTGGGTTGGAAAAAACCTTTAAAGGTCATCTAGTCCAAAGCCCCTAGCAATGAGCAAGGACATCTTTCACTAGACCAGGTTGCTCACAGCACCATTCAACCGGACCTTAAATGTTGCCAGGGATGGGGCATCAACCACCTCTCTGGACAACCTGTTCCAGTGTTTCACCACTCTCATGGTAAAAAATTTCTTGCTTATGTCTAGGCTGAAGCTACCCACTTTTAGTTTAAAACCATTACTCCTCGTATCACAGCAGGACCTGCTAAAATATTTGTCTGCATCTTTTTTACAAGCACCCTTTAAATATTTGAAGGCTAGAGTAAGGTCTCCCCAGAATCTTCTCTTCTCAAGGCTGTAAACCCCAAGCCTCCCAGCCAGTCCTCATTGGAAAGATGTTCCATTCCTCTGATAATTTTTGTAGCCCTCCTCTGGACCCACTCCAACTTTCTAGTACTGAGGACCCCTGAGCAGGATACAATACCCCAGGTGGGGACTCATGAGAGCAGAATATAGGGAAGAATCACCTCCCTTGGCATGCTGTTTTGGATGCAGCCCTTTCTGGAACTATGGTTCCCTTTCTGTGCTTTGCATGTTCATGCACACTGCCAGCTTATATCCAGGTTTTCCATCCATCAGCACCCTGGTGTCCTCTGCAGGCTTGCTTTTAATCCCTTCATCTCCCAACTGGTATTGATATTGGGGGTTACCTAACCCAGGTGCAAGACCTTGCACTGTAGTTGCATTGAGGTTACAAAAGCAGATGAAATATGAAAGATATTTTAAAGACAGTGAAGGAGAAGGAAAGAAGTTTTGAAATATTTTAGACTTATTTCCATCATTTCCAGAAAATGAATAATTTTTCTTTTAAAGGAAATAATTGTTCTTTTCTCATGGAAAGAACAAACATGTATATTGTACATATCTTCCTCAAATTTCAGAGAAGGAAAAAAAAAAGGGTTTTCATCCCAAGAATTTAAGAAGACAAGAAGATACATTAAACTTTTCAAAACTTTTACTTCTATTCCCAGTGGCTTACAAAAGTGAATCTCTCACTAGTTTGGCATGAAAGAAATCCTTTTTTTCCCCTCTTTTGAGGGTAGCAGATGGAACATCAGTTTATTTTCTATGATTCTATATCTTTTTTAGTCTTTTTGGGAGGTGTTGGAAGAATAGCTCTTCAGGATTTTTTCTCCTGGCTCAGCATAGTTCCAATGTTCTTTTAATAGTTTTTGACAATCATTTTTCAAAGGACAATAAATTTAAAGTCACTTTTTTCTTTACAGGTATGCTGACAAAATGAGTTCAAGGATTCTGGAGCCGAAATCCATGCTAGAATTTCAAAGGCAAGAGTGGCATTTAGACACTTCAGTTTCATTGAAAGTCCATAGGAGTTATTCATCTCTATCTCTTATCTCTAAAGGCTACTTGAATGTCCATCCTGTAATCTTAATAGAGACAAACTACATCATGCAATTCCTCCCCATTTTCTCATCATGCAGATCATTTCTCTTCCACATCAATAAGTTTAAGCCTTGGTAGTACCACTCCTGCAGTACATATTGTGTGCAAAACTTATGCTTTCTCTTTTAAATCTCAGGCTAGATTTTGAAATATTAACATCATTTCTAGTAAGCCCAGCAAAATGCAAATAAGTGCATTGCTATTTTATAATTTTTTTCTGAAGAATCTTAATTAAGGCCAATATAAATGAACTGACTTGCAGTTTTAGAAGCCATTTAGTATACTTTGGATGTTATTAATTTAAAATGTACATTTCTCACAATCAAAGTTATCTGACCAAACACAGAATATTAGAAATATTGACTGGAAGAGACCTCTGCAAACCTCTCATCCAACCTTTCCCTTTAAATGTGACCATGTCCAACACTAGAATAGATCAGACATGGCTATGTCTATCTGAGTGTAGAAAAGTTCTGAGTAAAAAGACTCCACAATTCTCTTTCAGGAACCTGCCACTACTGCACTACTTTGGCTCTAAAAAATAGATTGACTCCATCCACTTTTTAATGCACATTCAGATACTTATAGACCCTGTTGACTTCTCTTTAGCAGATTAAACAATTTACCTTCTGTTTTGCCATATTCCCATAATTCCTGATTGTTTTAGTAGCCTTCCACTGAATCTTGTCCATTTCCCAATAATTTTTTATTGAACTAGGCAACCAGATTTTGGCTAGGTTTTCCTAAATGTCATGTCACTACCTCTAAGCAGAATGGTGTAATATAGCTCTTTGTTCTGCTAACCACACTTCTGCTAACATTTCCACAGCTGTGGTTGCCTTTCACATGTTCGTTTATATTCGGCTTGTTTTTCACCTTAACACCTGGGTCCTGTCTCCTATTGGGTCAGTTGCATCCCAGCTGGTATCATCAATATATTTGGGAGTTTTCTGCCTCTCCTACAGAAATGTTCACTTTCTCTCTTGAGCTTTATGGATCTTCTGCTGGCCTAATTCTCTAGTCTTGCAAGATCCCTTTGATCTGAAGCTTTGCCATTTGTTGCAGGGCAATCTGTGTCATCACACAGGTCACTGATAAAGGTGTTGAGAAATAAGGGCCTCCTGGTTTTTCCTATTTGTTATCAATCATCAGCTGGACATGGAGTGCATTTTAACTGTGGGGCATATTCTGTATTTACTAGTTGTCTATATAGTTATTACTATAAGTCTTGGCAAACTCACCAAATATCTTCCTTCTGTTCTTCTCCCTGCTTAAAGCCAGTTGATATCATCTAGACTTCTGGCAGAAAGATTATGGGTATTATCCAAATTTCTTGGAGGAACCTCTTCTTCCTTCCGAATAAATGTTTCCAATTTTCTAGTTATTGGCAAGGTTAGCAAGTTGTAGACCAAAGAAATGTTATTTGTTTTTCATCTTTAAAGGAAACTAATTAGGTATAAATTATGTAGAAAATCCAGGACAACATGACCTTTTGTTTGACTCAATTAGACAGGCTCCAAAGAGAAAAGTTTGAGAATTTCTGAACTTTCTTAAAGCTGATTAAATTTACCGAAGAGATAAAATACTACATATTTTCATTTTCAGAAACCTAATAAACAGAGCTGAAACAATTCAAACTGATTTGTCAAAGAAAAAAACATTTTTAAAAGTGTGAAAAACCTCAAGAATAACTGAATCCAACTGTAACTAGTGATCTCTTTGATCATATTAATTATATGGTTTATAAAGGGAAATGAAAATAAAAACTCATTTTGTTTCCCAAGTAGTTGGACAGGTGAGACCTCAAAATGTGAACAGTGTGCATGCTCCACATGAGGACTTTAAAATGCAATTTAGACTAATAATAGTTTGCTTTCCCCAAATGGACAGGGACTGACTATACAGAGGCTTGACATAAGGGAGTTAGAGAAAGTACCAAAATTAAATATAATAGTGTTTTATTTTCAGAGAGAGAAAAGCTTCATCATTTAGTGTCTCATTACCAAAGTCAGAATTAGAAGGGCAGTGAATCCACCCCATAATGGCACCTGCAAATACTAGGAAAACTCTTACTACCAGCAGACATCCTTGTACCAGAGCTAAAATGAAAATTGTCTCTGAACTTCTGTAATTAAGGTAAAACATATAAGAACTCTATTAGGAGGTTTATAGTCCACAGAATTATAGATATGTTCATGATAAGCTTTTTATTTTGATGGATTCTTCTGATATTGCAACCTCTGAATTTGCAAATAAGAGCATAATTTGCTAATTATTAGGTTCTACAGAATGAAATAAAGAAGATGAAGATATACTTAATGTATTTTCTGTTATCATGACTTTTAAAGTTCAAGGATTCAAGCCTTAAATCATCAAAATTAAGGTAATAAACTTTGTTAAAATTGAAGGTCAGTTACTTAAGCACCTGAATCTAAGCAATAAGGCTCTAAGAATCTAGATTGCAGCATCATTGTGGGGTCATATCTGCACAAGCACTCATAATTAAGATCAAGGCTTAACTTGCCTTGGATCAAATGCTGATGTCTGTCATTAAGACTCTACAGATGTGCAAATACTTGTGCATGTATATTAAGCTCATTGGTATTGTAAGTGTCTCTTTAACCAAACCAAGTGATGTTCATGGCCACGATTTGCATACATGCTTGATAAAAGGACAGAGATATTGCATTAAATAAGTGCATCATTCATTGATGAATCTATCTATCAAGAGCACACATGATACAAGAGAAAGAGAACAGATGGGCAACTACAGTAAGGAGAAAGACTGGAGAACAGATGTGGGTTCTTAGGTTACTGTTGCTCTCTGATACACTTGATATCTATCTGAGGAACAGAATAAAGAAGTATGTTGGACAAATACTGAATAAAATTGGAATAGTCAGAAAGGATGACTGAGACTAGTTCCTGAAATTCATAAAAAACTGTCTATGGAGCAGTGAGCTGGGAGACAAAGCTTACTACTCCAGGTGGAGGTGGGGCTACAAAGCACCAAAAAAAAAGAAAGAGGGCTAGACCCATAATTCTTTCCTGACAGAGGATATGGCTAATTTCATCCTACTCTGAGACTTAGGAATAGAATTAGCTTTAGGGTCATGTCTAGGGGTCAGAGAGAGACAAAGCCTGGAGCTCCAGTTACAGTGCGACTGAAAAAGGGATGCCGGAAGAAGGGTGAGCTCTACTAAGAATTCTCTCTGTCTTTTTCCTCTAGTTTATGGAAGCAGGTTTTGTATTAAGCTTCAGCTCACCTGAAGTCTTTAGGTTAGCATTAGCATTAGTAGTGATATAAAGACAGAAGTTATAGATGCAATGGGATTGCAAGGGAGTTGCCAAAGTCAGGACTAGATTGCATCAGGAATTGTCCCTAACAACTTCTTCTGGGTCATAGTTTGTCTTATGATTTAAATCTTAGTCCAGATCTAAATTTAAGGTAAGGTTTGAGGGTTAGGAGAAGGAAAAATACTAGAATTCCAGGTGGTATGGGTATGCAAAGGGGCTTCCAGGTAGCAAAAATATTTTCCACTAGAATCTTACGTCTCTAGGAAATTACTCAGATTAGATTTAAGACTAATCTAGAGCTTCAGGTGAAGTGGAGCGGGAAAGGTGATGAGAGAAACCCTACAAGTTAGGGTTTCTGCTTGACTTCTAATCTGCCTCTTCACTAAGGACTTGCTGGGGCTTTACTGTACTGTTTGTACATGGCTTCCGTCCTGAGATGGGGGTTCCATCCTTGCCCATTGCTGTATTGTGGGTCTGGGCCCCACAATGGGGGGCAATGCTACTGCCCCTCCCTGCCTTGTTGTCACACCTAGCTTTTCTCTCCCTTTAACTTAAGTAACTACTGCTCAGTGCAGCTCCATGAATGTTTTGAGGTTTATCCCAAGGCCAAGGACAGGGCCTCAATTAATATTTTCAAATATTTTTTGTAGCATTCTTCATGGATCTCATTCTCTCCTTTGGAAGATCTCATTGCATTTAGAGCAGGCAGCTTTCCTTTGGTCTCCCAAGATTGCCCTCGGCTGGGTAGCTACAGCCTGAAGTTTCAGTAACAGCTGCTGGACCATACTGGGAATTCATCATTGGGACTAAGAGATAGTCTGGACACAATAATCCACTTCCTGGATCATTAGGGCATGCTAACCATTTTGACCCTAGTCATGCCTGAAAATAGTGGCTTTCTGCAAAGAGGTACGGACAGAAAACAAACCAACCACTGGTCCTTCTCAAAGTGCTGAAGGGTTGCCAGATCCACTGAAGGAAGAGAAAGTCTCCTTTGTCCTTTGCTTCTCCTGGTTTCTCATTAAGTCCTAAGTAGAACAGCAGGGGAAGAGTCACACAGAGTACTCAGCTAAGCTTAAACAAGGAAGCAAGGAGAATCCAGGAGGGGATAAGCTTTGTGATTTGTGAGTTTCCCTGAGGTGTCCAGTGATAGATGGAAGGTTTACAGTTATCAGGGTAGGGCAGACCTTGTGTCCTGAATATCGATCTCCACTTGCTTGAGAATTAAGTGCGCTATAAATCTACAGCTTCTCTGCCTTTTGCATGCTCAGCAAAGGTACACATTGAGGAGAGGAAACACGAGCAGGAAAGATGGAACTTAGAAGAGAATGGAGCATCTGAATTAAAAGACCTGCTTGAAAATAATTTCAAGCAGCTTCCCCATCCTTCCCTCTAAACATTTTAAGTGTATTAATGGAGTAATTAACAGTAGAGAAAGAGAAGAATATTCCCCAGGCACATAAGACAAACCATTCACATTACTGAAGAGGAAGAAAAGGTGCTGTAGCATGCATTTAAACAGCCTTTCTTTTGCTGCGCTCTGTTCACTCACAATTTAACTATTTACTTTGGGTTTTTTTCTCTCCCCGGCCTCCAACCTATCTAAATATGGTGCCTTTCAGAACAATATTTATTTTACTGTGAAGCCTTTATAGATGTTAGCATTAGTTTCCCTTTGCAAATGGTTTCAGTTAGAAGAAGTTTTATTTCAGTGTGGGGAACTCCTGTGTATTTCTTTTTCTGAAGGAGATACTTGGTAAGAGGCAATATGTGTGTGAAATTAATAGACTTTTGAGCTGTCTTTGACATGTTGTTATCTATGCTGTAGTATGCATGCCTTTGCATTTGCCATTGAGCTCTTCCAATCAAATAACTGAGTGACAATATCATGATAGCTGTGTTCACAGAAAAATAATCTACATTTAAGGCCTAGTGGGAGATTTTTATTGCTGAATAAGCAAAATTCTTTAGCTTGGTGTTCACACCAAAGTAGAAATGCATTTAATAATACAATTTTGTTATAAAACAATGAGAAAATCACTTTGAAAATGACGGATTTCTCAGAAAACTCAAATTTTAAATAAGGAAATAGAAGTCAAATCTGTGACAGAAATTAATAGATACCTGATGAGATGGTTTGACCTTGGCTGGATGTCAGGTGTCCACTAAAGCCATTCTGTCACTAACCTGCTCTGCAGGATGAGGTAGAGAAACTATCAAACAAAAGGCTCGTGGGTTAAGATAAGGGCAGGGAAAGGTCACTCTCCAATTACTGTCACAGGCTAAAGAGATTGGACTTCTTGAAATAAATTATATTTATTATCAACCAAATCAGAGTAGAATAATGGGAAATAAACTCAAATCTTAAAAATACTTTCCTCCCACTCCTCTCTTTCTCAGACTCAACTTCAGTCCTGTTTGTCTACCTTTTCCCCATCAACAGTGTTAGGGGTACAGGGAATGGGGTTTAAGGTCAGTTCATCACGTACTGTTTCTGCCACTGCTTCCTCCTCAAGGGGAGAACTGCTTTCTCAGCTCCCACATGGGGTCCCTCCCATGGGAAACAGGCTTCTGTTGACTTCTTCAATGTTAGTTCTTCCCATGGGCTGCAGTTCTTCATGAGCTGTTGCACTGCGGGCCCTTTCTGTAGCATGTGGTCCTTCAGGAACATACTTCCCCAGTGTGGGTTCCCCAAGGGGTGACATGTCCTGCCAGAAAATCTGCTACACTGGGGGCTTCCAGAGTCACAGCTTACTTTGGACACACCTGCCAGCTCCACTATTGGCCTCCATGGGCTGCAGGGGCACAACTGCCTCACCATGGTCTTCACCACAGGCTGAAGAGAAATCCCTGCTCTGGCAACTGTAGTATCTCCTCCCCTTCCTTCTTCATCAACCTTGTCTCTCAAGATATTTCAGATGAACAGATGGTGGAAGCACTCTTTACTCTACCCCCAGTCCTGATGTGCTGGCTTGGCACAGGCCTATTATAATTTAAGCTAAACACTACTACAGCTGGTTAAGGTCCATTCACAAGATTGTCTCTTACAATGCAACACCACGTTTCTGCAGGGGCAGGCACGAAAGCAATGCTGGGACAGTAAAAACATGTTCTAGAGACAGCAACGTTTTACAGCTTCTGGGGTTATTCTTTTACAAAGGATAAGGCCAGTCTTAGGCTTAATGTCATCCTATATGTCATTTCACCTACTGAAGCTGTATCACAGCTTCCTTCCATTATTAAATTTTACTGGAAATCTCAGCAAGTCAGATAAAATTCACAAGCCACAGAAACCAAAAAAAAAGGAAAAAAATATCTCTCCTCTCTCTTACTTCCTTTCAAAGATACAGACTTCTTTTTGGAGATGTAAAAGTACTTTCTCATAATTTGTAAGTGCCAGAATTCCTGGCAATACTGGACGTATTTACTAAAAAAAGCATTTAATTTTCATGATTCTTTAAAATTATAATTTCATTAATATTACTAAATATGTAAGTCAGAATTTCTTTTCTAAACTATTCAAACATGCCAAAAAGAATTCTGTGAGGTAGAGGGTAAGAGAACAAAGGAAAGGAACATTCATTTTGATTAGTAAATGGAAAGAGCTGTTATACATTGAATAAGCATGGCAAGTAGGACAAGGAAAGATACTCCAATATTTCAGCAGTCTAATATAATATGAAAAACTAAGATACTAATAAACTTAATATTGAAGAAAATTGAGAAGTCGAGCTACTACAGTCTCCCACTCACGGAGTAATGTTTTTAACACTTTCTAGAGAAACTTGAGGAGTACACAGACCTGACTCTGCTTTGCAAAACACCCCATATTTAATGGGTAAATATAGGAAAATGCTTTGTATTCTTTCAAAATACAGAATGGTCTTTTTCTTGACGTAAAAGCCATGCTGTTTTCCAGAGTATTTCCAAGCTCCCATTTCTGTTTGATTTAAATAGTTCTTTCTATCAGTCAAAATCAAAGCTAATCAACGCTTTTCTAATGCAGTAAGAGTTATTCCAGGACAATATTTGGAGAGAAAATAAAAATGAAAATGCAGTTATTTTTTTGTTTTTAAGGCAAGAGAGAATGGCAAATATTCATTATTTTATTTATTTATGTATTTGTTTACTATGACAGCACTTAATATATTCATTGGTTGGTTGTGTGAAAATCCTCCCAGACCCTTTACTTTTAAAAGGAATTTCTTCTTACTGATTTCCTGCAATCAGGTATAAAACAAATTCTATGATTCCTAATCATATACACACTAAGGAAATTTGGACAATAAAAGGGTTTATTATGTTGTAGTATGAGGAACGAGACTAAAAGGATCTCAATTCAATCATAAGGGTATTCCGAATATAACACCTATGGTAAATCCAGAGAAGAAATAGAAGATTAATTCATAGAGAGAAATGGCAGTTTGGCAGCAGCACATTATTGTCAGATCATTATTTTTGCAATAATATTTTTTGTTATGCTTCTGCACACAGACTTGCATTTGCATGAGGTTGCTGCATTGCAAATGGATTCCCTGATTTTCTTTTTCTATATTTACCAGAAGTTTCCTCTCATACAAGATTAATACCAGCAATAATAATAATAATAACAACAACAGCAATAATAATTAATTAAATTTCTCTTGCCTCTTTCATATAGCAGGTTCCCAAGATACCTTTCATCACTACTGTGGAATGATATAGAAAATGAATATATCTTTCTGCGCAGAAACACAGAATAATTTAGCTTGGAAGGGGCCTCTGGAGGTCACCAAGTTCCTGCCCACAACAGATCTAGAAAATCAAAGTCTTGTCCAATCAAATCTTAAACATCTCCAAAGTCAGAGACTATACATTTCTGGGAAAAAATTTCCTCAGCCTTCTAGCTTTCCTCACCACAGCAGCTACCCTGCTCCTTAGACACTTGTGAGTCTGTGGGGCCAGACAGGATTCACCCAAGTGGTTCTGAAGATGCTGGTGGAAGAGTTCACCAAGCCACTCTCCATTCTCACGAGGGGAAGCAGAGGGGCAGCTACTGATCTCGTCATTCTCGTGGTCAGTGACAGGACTCGAGCAAACAGCATGAAGCTGAGCTGGAGGAGGTTTTGGTTGGATATAAGGAAAAGGTTTTTCATCCAGAAGGTGGTTGAGCACAGAAACAGGCTGCCCATTGAAGCAGTCACAGCACCAAGGCTGAGAGAGTTCAAGTGTTTGGACAATGTCCTTGGGCACACGGTATGATTCTTGAGGTATCCTGTGCAGGCCAGGAGTTGGACTCAATGATCCTTAAAGGTCCCTTCTAACTCAGTATATTCTATGATTCCATGATTCTCATCAGTCCTGGTTAACCAGAGAGGTCCCAGATATCTGGAGGCTAGCCAAGGTGATGCACATCTACAGGGAGAGTTGGGAGGAGGGTTTGGAAAGTTACAGGCCTGACAGCATGCCCTTGCTGCCAGAGAAGGTTATGGAAGAGATTATCTTGAGTGTGATCACATGGATGTACAGGACAACCAGGGGATCAGGCCTAGCCAGCGTGAGTTTTGGAAAGGCAGGTGCTTGACCAAACTGATTTTCTTTTATTACCAGGTAACTTGACTAGTGAATGGAGGAAAGGCTGTGGATATTTCCACCTGGACTTCAGCAAAGCCTTTTACACTGTCTCCCACAGCATACTCCTGGACAAGTTGACAGCCCATGGCTTGGACAGATGCACTCTTCACTGGGTTAAAAAATATCTGGAGGATCAGGTCCAGAGAGTGGTGGTCAATGGAATTACATCTAGCTGGTGGTGTGACAGGAGGGGTTCCCCAGGGCTCAGTGTTGGCGCCAGTCTTGTGTTTTGTACCAGGTCAAGTAAGTCAGGAGCAGATAAACCATTGGCAGAGGGGATGGGTGGCAAAGGACAGCATGAGTGTACCCGTGATCTCTATAACCTCCAACTCACTTCCATTCCTATTTCTTATCCAGCTCAATCATGCCATTTTCCAGGTAGCTGAAGCGAGCTTCCAAACAGTAGAACCCAATAATGAAAATAAAAATAAGACAAGGGTCATCCAAACTACACCACACATTTAGATGCAGGACAGCAAGAGAGCTGCACAAATCTCAATCTTGGCGATAATCCATTTACCACCACTGGAATATGGAAAAATTGAAGACCAGAAATTTGGAACAAAATTGATCAGCAGTGTTAATGCAAACACCTCGTTCCTTGACATGGAGGGGAAAGCAGTGGGTCCTCAGTTTTCATGCCTTCTATCATTAGAGGAGGAACTGCAAGATCATAGGTATAGGACAGCACGGATGGATAAAGCAAGAAAACACCTTCCCACATACATACATTCACAGATGGGAGAAATATGTAGTAGGACTAGAAAGATGAGTGGAGCAAAGACACAGATGAACATTGCTGTTGATGGGGCAGCATCTGGCAGAGTGAAGATACCAGGAGTATCACTCTGATTCTGGAACATGAGCAGGGAGTGGAAATAGCAGAAAAGCAGAAAAGTACTGTTTTCCTCTTCACACACACAGCTGTTTAGAGCTACCAGAGGGAGTTGAGAACCAAAAGAAGGGCTGCTCCTGTGAGCCGTGCTGTCATGAGTGAAGGATTAGCACTGGAGAGCTGCACACAGTAAAATATATGCCAGTAATCATCTGCATGCTGCAGTCTATTGTCAAGACATCATTGCACAGAGAAAATTACACATTCTGAGCTAAGAAGAGCTGCATCTAGTGTCATTTTTTTCCCCCCACTATTCCATCAGGAGAAGAGTCAGAAAACTGTCCTTGGTCTAATGCAAGGCTTGACATTCAACATACTTGAGAGAAATGCCACCAATTTTCAGGCCTCAATGTTCCTTTAGTGTTGTGAAGTTTGGGGGCTTTTTCTATAGAAGGCACGATATCATTCATTCTGTGTAAAGCTTGAGGGTACCTCTTTGCTTAATGATAGAATTGCTAAGCCAGCAAGAGGACTTACTGTTGGATAGGCCTGTGAAATAAACCAAGACAGACAGACCTCAGTAACAAAATGTATTTCACTCTAAGTGGCCCGGCAAACCTCCAGGAGTCTTAGTCGACATTGGGGAATTTGTAAATCTGATAAATAGCTAGAGGTAAAAGCATAATTAGAAGATTCAAAGCTAAAGGTTACAGATATTCAGCCATTGAATTCCTGCTGGTTTAGGAGATTACTGACATCATATATAACATTTCAGAAGTATTTCTGGGGTAGAAGATTAGTGGAGGGAATAATTTTCTTTCTTTGAAATTATTTAGCTGCACAAAAAGTACAATTTTGTTTCTTTAGGTGGTACTTCAGCTGTCACTCTCAGAAACACTGAATTCCAGAGCAGCAGCAGCTAGCTTGGGTTCTTAAAGAACATATTTGATCTTTAATGACTTTTTTCTTTCCTCATCAAGACTCTGATCTCGATTCAACTGTTCTTTTAAGGCTTCTCACTTCCTGGAACAAACAGAGTGGGACTGTGTAAAAAGTCTTCCTTCAGTTTAGTTTGCTGCTTTTTCTTATGTTATCTACAGATCTGACAAAGGTGACAATTTAGGATAAGGCTTGCCAATGCCCCACTTAGTAAATAAAAGCTTAATTTTACTTTACATGGATAAATTGGTGTACTGGATTTTGACTTGTTTGCGGTAGCAAAAATTTCTGCATCTTTTGAACTTTAAAATACATTTCAGGATATTTAAGACATATTTTAGGAAGACAGCTAAAAGATGAAACAAATTACTTCTGGGCATTATAGGCCTCCTTAGCTTTACTCTTTTTTATTATGTATGCAAAAGTACAAACCATAATGTTGTTGATGCAGCTCCGCTATCCATTATATATATAATATATGTTCATTGATGATGCTCAAGTTATCTTTGGCAAGCAGTATCCATTGCCGAGATAATATTTTCAGGAACATAGGTATTTCATTTTCTGTCCAGTGCTTATTGACAGACAAAACTGGTTACAATAAGATGTATGTTAAACCTTGAGACAACCTTAAAAAAGACATTATTGATAGCATGCTCACCAACACTGTTGGCGCAACGTAAGTAACAAACCAATTTTAAACCCATCTCTTGTAAAAAGAATCCTCTATCATTATTACTTTATCATGGGGAATAAAAGGGACTATACAGTTGAAAGAGAAGAGTATGAATTGCCACTTATCCTGTTGATACCCTAAGGATGACGAGCAATGTAAGGACAATCTTCAGTTGTCTTGAGGATTTCAACATTTCAGCACATTCTGAGAATGGATGGCTAGTCCTTTTACCATTCCATGGGCATTTCTGGGATTTCAAAATTTCAAGTTATCTTGTATATCTGTGATAACTAAATATTCTCCTGGTGTTTTGCTGCACCACTCACCTGGGAAAATATGATGTGCCTGGATTAGGTGTAGGTTGACAAGTGCATTGCTTTCTAATCAGACAGGATCGAGGGATTTTATGCTGATTTTGCAATGGCTATAGGAGGCCAGATGACACATTATTCAGATTCACTTTAAACTGGCACTAGGAAGGTTAAAAAATGGATTTACTATACCATTTATTAAAGCCTAGGTTTCCTAGGGAAAGAAGTCTTTACTGAGAAAGTCATGCTGCAGAATTGCTTTCAGTGATTTTACAACTTAGTTAGCAAATTCTAGCTCTCTTTTGCCACGTGTTGAACAGGATTTGATCCTTGTTTCCACACAAAGAAGTGAATAAATTACCTTCAAACACATTTGTTATTATGCAATAGATTTTTTTTTCAATCCTCTCTGCTAGAGTAGCTATGTTTTACATGAATATTAATTGACTGAGCCCAAGAGAGTAAGAAAAGAAGGGTGCAAAATTGCCTATATATCCTAGTGATTATAATACCAGGAATTATGGTTCAAGACTTTGTTTCAGAGGAAACTTAATTATTCAGTGTGCAGTGAAAACTTTTCAGTACTCTCTGGAAATTTCCAACCAGTTCTCACTTAGATTTGTGTTTCTGCTCTCTACATTATAACAGCATGTTGTAAGATTAAAAAACATACATTGTTTTTTTTAAATAAAACCTGTATCTACATTGCTTATAATGTAGACAGCACAAGTTGTTAAAAATCTTTTTCTCTCATGTTATTATTGTTTATACATCAAAAGTCTCTGTGCTCACTTAGGCTGTGTACAGATGCATCATGATAAAATCCAGTCAAATGAGGGCATCATGGAAACAATTCCAGATTAGTCAGAAGGAAATACTCAAATGTATGTCAAAATCTACTTCTATAGAAGGTTTTAAGGACTGTGAGATATAAATCATAACCTTCTTCCATAGCATTAGGTTTCTACAACAAATCTTTCATATGAAAATGCTTTCCCTCTCAGCATTCATGTATCCACTCCCCAAACAATATCTGAATAAGTGATGAGCAAGAGAAGAAAGGTTTCCGGTACATTAATCCACTAAACCACCATACCATGATTGCTACTCACAGGATGCCATCAGTCTGTGTCATTTCCCTGATTTCAAACTTCCAGCTAAGGTGCTCCACAGCTCTCTCCTGAGCTGTCCTCTCTTTCTGACCTAGAACCTATGCACTTTTTCCAGATCTGAGATTAATTCTCCAGATTACAACCTCTTAACTGGATTTTGAACCCTAGAACTGGATTTTCTTCCCACAGTTAAATAAAATTAGAGTGTAATAATATGTTATGACAAAGAACTAGGAAGAGCATTGTTGTGTACCTATACTCACATATTTTACCTCTCTCTGCTGCTGAATAAAGTCAGTTCCTGCTGCTTTAGAAACCCCATGCACAACACACTCCCTGCTGGAGTGTATGGAAGGATACTTCATTTGCTCAGTGCACTGCTGTAAGCCCAAGACTTCTGCCTGTTTTTTTAGTGAGCCTTCTAGCAGGTAATTCAAAATTGTAGAAATCATTACAAAAATTTAATTTGGACAGGAGCTTGATAATTATGGAAGCAACTTCTTCCCCCAATGCTGTGCCCTGAAAATAATAAATACAGGCCTATTCTATTCAGAGTTGCTTAAGCTAGAACAGTTTTGGACTTCTACAGCAACAGAATTCCAAGTTTATAACACTTTACAAAGTGCTTCATAAATTTATGGTTCCTGACTTTGGTGGCAAATAAGTAGAAAAGTTGGATCACAACTCTAGATATTTTTGCTTAACTATCAGCAACTCTATTGTATTTAAGTTCTCAAACTCTGTGTCTCAGGCTAACCTCAACAAAAATAAACATCTAAAAATAAATATAATTGGAAGACACTATTGTTCTGGTATTCAACTGTTGTGGAGGTCACAGTAGACTGACATTGATCACCTTTTATATGAAAAAGCAGAAGAAAAATGCATAAATAATGGCATTTCCTGCTTCACTATAGTGCTCGTCTGAGGAAAAAATAAAAATGGACCCATTGGAAGAAATCAACGCAGAGAAAGAGGTAGATATGCATAAAGCCATACAGCAAAACAGGCTCTATCCTGAGTGCTTGGCCGTGATCACAGTGTTGTTAAACATCACAGACACCATGGGTCAAGAATGGACTAACAGACTGTACCAGGGTACACACACCTGTGACACAGAAGATATTTGGGAGGCAGCTCTGCCCATGCACCTGTCCATGCACCTGGAATTGTGTGCTGTATTAGGCAATGTTAACTGTGAGGTTATTGCAGCAAGCCCCATTGTGGTAAATACCCAAGACATCCTGGGCCAAACTCTAACTAGACATCCAAGTACAAGCATCATTTCTTTCCTTCCCTTAGAGATAGAGGTTTATGGGTTTTCCACACAGTAAAATGAAATAAAGCTTTGTTTAGAACTCCCTATCATTTCCCAGTGACCAGATTAAGGTTTTAGTGTATTTGTGACCTGCAAATGCTTTGAGACCTTTTTGTTACTTATTTTTAAAGTATAAAATTGTTGTACTTTTGCTGGCATTTGTGTGACAGGGCAACATTTGAAGGTAGTATGAGGTCTCTAAAAATGTGTTTGTACAACACACATGTCTCAGGCTAAATTTGTTCTTTCCTCTGAAATCATTAGTTTTAATTCCTGAACTTTGAATTCATTGTTGGTTTCCTTCCAGGATTGCATTCTTCCATTATAGACTGGTAATAATAATGCTTGGTATTTATAGAGCACTTTATATTCTCAAATCTCTGTGCAAGCATTCATTATTTCATCACTATAGATTTAAAATAATTCAGTCCTATTTTAGAAGAGCCAAATGGAAGGCACTGAAACACTGAGGACTTCAAGCTCAAAACAAGTAGTGACAGAAATGGCAAAAATCAGAGACCTCTGACTTCTGGGATCATGGTACCTACTAATACATAGCCCTTATCAAAACAGTTACTAAAATTAATCAAAAGGAAAAAACCAAAGCAGTAAGCAACTTACAAAGGTCAGCATGTGTCATAGACTAAACCATACCATTATTACTGAGGGCTCAGTGCAATAATGGAGTTGGAAATTTTGTGACATTTATTTTGGATAAAAGTGAAAATACAGGTTGTAATTCTGAAAACCACCCATGCAATACTGGTTCGAGGCACATTTTTGAGAAATTATTTCATCAAATAATTTCATTGGGTTTTTTTCCCAGGATTAGGGGCATTAAAAATAAATCAATTTATTTAGTTTGTCTTCCACTCTTTTTTCCTCTGCTTTAGATGAAACATGCTTTCACATTGCATCAGACCACTAGGCTAATTTGTATCCAGTGATTAGCATGAAGTTGTAATTTCCAGTGTGAAGAACTGGAAAAATATAAAATACATTCAGCTAATTTTGCATTGTTTTCCAAGAAAGATGTATTTCTGCCGAGGTTATTTCCAATACCAGATTTTAATGAAATAAAAGCAATCTGTTGACATTTTTCTGTCTTGGGTAATTGAGCTCAATTTACACAACACTCATAAGATTAGGCAATAAATCTGAAAAGTTAAATGCTCCCCTGTTTGTTTGTTCTTCCTCATTAGAAGACAATGAGAGACTAGAAAGTGGTTAACCCTCTGGAAGTCAAAAATCTTTATGAAAGCTACCAATAATTGCAAACAATCAAGTTACCATGTCATAACAAATTACATTTTCTCAGCTGACTCTTCTTAATTGATTCCTCACACACCCCCTACTCTTCTGCAATTGCCAGGTAATTTACTTCACGTTTGCAGTGGTCTGAAAGCAGATAGGTAAAATGATCTAGCCGAAGTGATGTATCCTTCACAATAGCAGCATGTTTGCATGTAAACAACTGTGCTGGAAGGACCATGAGCATCTCCTCTCCCACCGTGGGGTTTTGTCTGCCTGAGGTCAGTGCCACCTTTGGCACGGTGCAGCTGGTGACACTGAGAGAGGTCCCTGCAGCTCCAGGGGAAGGCTTACAAGGCTGACCCATGGGAGCTGATTTCAGGCAGAAGCTCTTGAACTTGGTCCCTGCCAGAGTTACAGGTCCCACCGTAGCCAAGCCTATTCCTCACCGTGGAGTCTCTGGTCTGGGGCCCCAAACCATGAACAGAGTTTTCCACTGGATGTCAGTGGTGATCAGGAACTTGCCTGATGCCCTGGCCTAGGGCATCCTTTCTGGTTGTAAAGTAAATAGTACTAGCTCTTCCTCTCAATTTTTGGGTACTGCTCTTTATGATGTTTAGAAATACATAAGAGAGTAAATGTGATCCAGAAGGAGTTCTAACTGATTCAACGTGATCCATATAGTCAACAGCTTTGATTTTGGTTTCATCTATGTAAACATATTTAATAAAGTGCCAGATGGTACAATTCACCATATTACTGCCAAAAATATTTTGATCTCAGCATGTTTATGATCAATTAACCTTTAGCATCTCTCTATACAAAGTGTGCATTGTACACCTAAGACACGAGTTTATTCCCATCTCTCTGTTAGATGATTAAAGCAATAAAATAGCACATAATAAATATTTGTATTTATTGCTGAATATGGAATTGTTACTTTCCATACACTATAGTGAACAAATATCCACTTGATGAATATTTCTAATCATTATCAGAAAGCAGTTGTGAATGTAAGTGACTTGAACAGCAGTTCAGACTGGAAAACAATTTTGAGGGGACTGTGTTTGAGAGCTTTGCACCCCTCCTCCCGTCACCCTGCCCATCTGAAAATTAACCCTCCAAAGTTTCAGAACATCTGCTGTGAAATCCGTGAAGGAAATCCTGCAGTGGTAAGATGAATCATTAGCAGTATCTGGAATTTTCATGTTAATGGTCGAGGAATCCATTCAGGGCAGGTAGCTCGGTTGGCAGCTGCAGTGTGAGCTGCAGGTTGAGCTCTGGGCGGGAAGAGCCCGAGGCAAGTGGCCATGAACTGCAGACCCTTTGCATCACAAAGGGCATGGGGACCCGTGGTGCAGCCAGGTGAGAGACACACCCAGAGACACAGCAGGAGCCAATGATCACTGACTTTTGTGGGCTTAAACTGTGAGAGTATAAAAGCCCCGGTAAGCCCTCTTCTCAGGGTCCTTTCTGAGATATCTGGTTTGAGCTGTTATTCTGTTGTTGTACCAAGAGTAAATTATTTTAAGGACCCAGAGGCCTGATACTTTTGTTAAAAGAAACAGGGTTGAACTGGTAAGGAAACCTTGTGTGATTGTGGGTTGTGTAGGAGGTCAAGCAGGGCATCTGTCGGGTCCCTGGAGCCCCGTGCTGTGAAGGGGCTTCAGTCCCAGCAAGGAAGGTCTCTGACTGTGAAGTGTGACTGACAGGGGGGCTCCTGGATGGTCAGACAGGAAAGCTTCCTTAACACAGTTCTGCATTTACAACATTCACAGAAATATCTGATTCTCTTTCCTGTATTATCACATATCAAATCCCCTAGTTATTTTAACTTTGAAGATAATTCTAAGCAAAATAAGCATCCCAATAAGAGGGAATGTGAACAGCTCCACAGTTAAAGCCTCTGTCTTCTGGTTTGAAAGCCTCTGTGGGGTTCCAGCTCACAGACCTTGTTCAGACGTTAGTCTCAGCTTAGCTTCTGATGGAGGGCAGTGGACTGCACAAGGTTTCTATGCTATTTGACATGCATCTGGGACTTTCTGCAAGAAGAAAGGGATTGAAAACTGAAATTAGTTTTCTACCCTGGAGAAATTTGTTGGTATAGAAAATAGCTGTCTTCATGTCTGTGCCCCTGGCTTTCTTAGCAGATCCCTGTGTGACTTGTTATTGGCATAAAGGCTTTCTGAGAACTCTGCACACTGTGACCACTTGCATATGTAACTGAATTTTCAGGCTTGAAATCCTCTAACATGGAGGCAATGTGAGGGTCAAGCAGACTTTTATTAGATAATAACTGATTGATTGCCTCTATAGAAGCTAGTATCACATTAAAATACTGTGGTTATTGGGCTTGAGGAGCTTTGGTTGCTGCAGTCTGCTCCCCTACAGCTGAGACTGGTGCTTGTCATGACAGAGGAGAAATCAGTACCTGTCTATTTAAGTATTCCTTGTCTAACATCCTTCATCTCTGGTTCTCCCGGAACCAATGAGTTTATAAAGAAAAATATCCCCTCAGACACTCACCTCACCAGGAAAACCAGTGCATTTAGCACTAGCATTATCGACTAAATATTAATGCCTATCTATTGAGCCTCGATTAGAAATCAGTATATAATAACTGTAGAGGTGGATGGAGATGTGCTGAACTCTGTGTCTCAGCTGTAAATGGCGTGAAGAGACCTTCCTGTCTGTCACACTTGCAAGCCATTACCAGCTCTGCCATTTTAGCTTTGCACTGAACCATATTGGGAATGTTCATACAGCTGAAAGCTACCACAAGAGGGATGGTTCCTCAGGCCTGGCCAAAAGCTGAAGCTTTGATCCTGTCCCTTTACATTCATATAGCTTAAAAAACAAGTTACATTTCATGATGTGAGCTCTTGCCCAGGCTGTATACTGCCTAAATGTGCTTTATTTTGATTTAAGTAGATTTGAAAACATGTGAACACTAGATTTCTTGGCTGCTAACACTATTTCAGAATCCGAATAAGCTGTCTGTGTAGATAAATTCTTGGAGAGAGCATTGAAAGCAAGTTGTTTTCAACGCATGAGATTTTTAATAAACTGAGTAGCTTTGTGTGGCATATCATGAGATAGCTTTCAGTGTTTCTGGCTATTCCAAGTGGGAGATTATTCTGAAGAGTGTGTTTCTTCTCCTGGGAAAAGAGAAGGAATTCTTCCAGCTACAGGATGGGAAATGTCATATTCTCTTCCAGTAAAAGATGGAAGCCTTCTGCTCTTAAGTAAGTGCTTGCCAGGGGATTCTGAATTACTGCAATATCCTCTAAGTAAAATGTTATATTTGTGTCCGTAGAAGAACAACTCAAATAATTTACACTTTGTTTTAAACCAGATTTGGTATTATTTACACAAAAAGAAGACTCAAACTATTTTTAACTTGCTCACCCCTCAAAAAAATTTTTCACACAAGCACTTGTAATGCTCTTTCTTGATGACAAAAAAGCTCCACACCAGGATCCCATGTTGGATTATGCAAAACTTACTGTTTGAAGTAAGAATCTTAAAAAATAACTTTATAGTTAGGCTCTAATATCTATTCACCATATCAGGATAAGCACTAACCATGCGTGCGAACATTTGAAAGACACTAAGGACACACTTTTTGACTCATGCACTTAAAACCAAACACATTAACTGAGAGCACACAATCTATTTTGTGATGTCCCCTCTAATCATGCATTGAGGTGCAAGAGAATGTAGCTGAAATAATCCTGCAGAATTCGAGCCCTGCAGATTAAGGCCTTAAATAACTATATAATTTCGTGAGTTTCTTGTAATCGACCCTTTTTTTCCCCCTCATGTTTACCTCTGCCAAGGAAGTGCCAAAAAAACCATTAAAAATTCTCAAAGTCTTCAAAATATTGAAATCAAACTTAATTCTAAACCTTTTGTAATAAAATATGATATTCTACTGAACAAGCAAGAATGACGGAATGGAATTCTTGGGAAAAGCTTCTTTCATTTTTTCCATCTGGAAAGAAAGAAAACAATATCCCATAATGTATATCTTTTTAAGTGTTTTCTAACCTAAGTCAGTTGATTGAAGATACTTGAGTAGTTATAGCATGGTTCTGTCATTTTTGAGGAAGGTTTTTATACTAGTCCATGTTACATAAATGATGCCCTAAGAGTATTTTTATACCTATTTCTGCTTGAGGTTCTCACTGGACATCAGTTAATTAAATAGGTCCCAGTTCTACAAAAATCTGATTTTACTTTACTGTTCCAACTGATCCAAAATGATCTTTAGAAGTCTGACATCTCCTTAAACTGAGCTCTGAGTATTTCTTAAACACATAAATAAACAGAGACAATACTTTGAAACCATGCAGAGTTGTGGATGTTCAAAAAGCTTGCTGTATTAGACCTTTACTGGTATTTATTACTGATTCAATTTTCATTTCCTTTAATCTGAAATGTAAATAGCAAACTGACTTCTCTGTAAAAATCAGTGACAGACACCAAAGTCCCTGCCCCCAAATTATTTAGACTATACTTAGGTTTTTGCTTTGTGTAAATTGAATTCAGAGATGGAAGAGAATGAAACAACAGCTACAGTGTGTTCCCTCTTATTGTGGTAAAGATTATGTTACTCAGTATTTGCAATTAGATGGCTGCCTTCAGCTTTAATAACTTTCCTTCCTTCTTAATTATTTTTGATCAGTGTGATCTTCCCAGGCATGTATGAGGCAATTTTGTTGGGTATGAGAAAGGTGTTCTCTGGCATCAGCAACTCTATGACTGGTGCAAATGCTAATAAAATAAATAAAAAAAAAAGGCAAGCCTGCTAATTGTGAATGATTTGCTTTCTCATCCCAAGCTGATGGAGGAATAATTTTGGTGAAGGATTCAGAGTCAGGAAGCATTAAAGTGAGTTCACTCCAGATTAATTTCCCTCTCCAAAAGCAAATAGTTGCTGCTGAAGTATGGAGCTGAATTTTATCTGCCCCATTCATGGTGGGATGAGTAGGCCATATATTTGTCAGCCATTTAATTTAATCAATGCAATTTAATTATGTTTTGATGCAAAACCACCTGTGACCTTCCATCTGCTAACAAAATTCACCCATCCCTGCACACGCGCACACAGTTTAAAGAAAAAAAAAAAAAGCTTATTGTATTCCTAAAGGTATAAAGGAAATAAGGTTTCTGACTATTGCAGCTGCATGCATCCGCTCATACTGTCTTTCCAGAGAACTGGTAGACAGGAGCTTGCTACTTGGGCTGCCTTAAAAGAAAGAGTTGAGAAGCATCCATTCAGAGAAAATTAAAATTGCCTAGGTGAGCAGATGGAAGCCAAAATGATGAAAATTATGTATTTCAGTTTCAATTATGAAAATGATGTGTTTCAGTTTGCACTGTGCAGGAGAAGAGATGTATTAAATGTGGCTTCAGGAGTATAATTCTCCTTTTTTTCCATAGAAACTTTTCAAACTACTAGAGCAAAACCAAAATCTTGCATGGTCTCTTTTCAGGAAAAGATGTTGAAAGTAATCAGAGAGTGATGGTTTCTGTGCCATCCCTACCAGCAAACAGAGACCAGGAGAATAATTTCTTGTTAAACCAAAGGAAAATTAAACCACTAATTGATGCCAGCCCACACCAGATAGGCAAAGCATGGGACTGACAGCCTGATCCCTCTGTAGCCCAGAGTGAAAGTGGATTCTCAAGAGTTTTCTCAGGCTTCCTCTTTCACTCTGAAAACCTGTTCCTAATAAAAAATTAAAAATTAAAATTTAAAAGTCATTAAAAAGACAGAACTTAATTTCTGAAAAAAAAAATCAAGATTTCAAAGACATTTCCTGTTCCAGTCAAATTAAAGTCAAAATAGGGAGAATTTGGATGGAATGTAAAGTGACGCATATTTCATACTGACAATTGCCAAAGCAATATATTGCTATTTGTAATGTCAGCAAAAGATTGGACAGCTTTAGAAAACATTTCTTATCAGTCACCCAAGTTATAGTGCTCTTTACTATTAGTGTTTTCCTATATCAAATTTTGATTTAATTAAAAATATTTCCTACTTTACTTACCTGCTTGTATTTAAATCATTCTTCCAAGAATCTCAAAGTAATATAATAATTTGGTAAGTACCCTGCTTTTGTGGGGAGTTTTGTGGTTGTTTGTTTGTTTGTTTTGGGGGCTTTTTGGAGACTGCAGTATAATAAAGTGACTAAGATCTCATAAAAAAGTCTGTGACCAAGATTAGGAGAAAATCTGATTTTCCTGTAAGTCAGTCCTGATAGACTCAACCAGTGATTATAATTCCGGAAAATAAAATGAGTACTGGATCTCAAACAAAGTTCTTTTCCTCAGAATTAGGTAGGAAGAAAGTCCAAGCTCCTCTGGGTGTAAACAGAACGAGCTTTTTACTACTGAAACAGAATTGTGCTAGACTGTAGTTTCTTTCCAACAAAGTGCATGCAGAACTCTGCCAATTAAAGAAAGTCTTCTCTTATTTCCTAGTTGGTGTTATAGTTACTATTTTTTCTTCAATAAATAAGAAGTAAAATGCTCCATTGTCATTTTCTATGGTATATGTCCTCAGGCATATGATTCCCTCTTTCAACTAGAGAACCTAAAAGTTCTTTCAAAAGTACATGTAACTCACAGGCTGAAATAAAAAGGCAAAAAAAGAAATCTCCACACCTTTCAACACAGAATTTAAAAAATATCAGCTTCTCTTGATAAATGAAATGCAGTTTTTGAATTGAATGTGGCATTGAAATTGAATGTTCTCTCTATCTCTCCCCCTCCCCTCCTGTCCCCCCTTCTTGCTGTTTGGTGGTTTTGGGGTTGTTTTTGGGGTTTTGTTTGTTTGTTTGTTTGTTTGTTTGTTTGTTTTGGGGTTTTTTTTTTAGTTTTTTCCATACTTAGATCCCATTAGTGAAAAATAGAGGGGAAAAAATACTATCTAGATGAATGAGAAAAAGATAAAAATGTTTAAAAGACATTTTTAGTGACAAATAAGAAGATGAAGTGTTGCATCAACTTTGTGATTTTTTGAACACTGTCTATTTCTAGGTTTTTTGTTGGATAAAGAATAGCTTTCATTTGTGAGATAAAAAGGACAAATTCATCTTGAGTATTCCCCTGCAGCTTATATATTTTCATATACTGATATAATTTGGAACTACAATCTAATCATAATTCAGTTCCTGTCTTTAGTAAAAGCATGTGCTTCTAATTTGCAATCAATTTCTGCACTTGACACATGGCAATAATGAATGTCCTCATCTACAGCTGGAGACAAAGGGAGAGAGGAGTGTGCAGCACTTTGTAGGTTGGGAAGTCTGGGCATTTCCTTTTCCTAAGCTTTGGAGCCTGGCATCCAAATCATGCTAATATTGTGCTATAATCATTGTGTGAATAAAGATTCTCTGTTTAAAGTTTTCCCTTATCTCCTTTGAACAGACAACATGAATAATTGCATAAACATGAGCCAGAATTTGATGGCACCAGTTGATCATGTGGGGCCTGACATTGTGTAAAGTATGAAATGTTATGCAGTTTCCAAAAGCAGGTATTTGTGGACTTATTCATCTCTACATGTGTGTCATAGCTGCTATTATTTTTCTCATGCTTGTCTTTTACTGAACAAAAACTTGTAAAAGAAACGATATCTGGAATAACTGTCAAAAATAAATTTATTGTTTTCATTTGCATTATTTTCAAGAAGTCTCGTGCCTGATTTTCAAGGCATTGTTGTAAAACTAATTTCCCAGTGTGTAGAGATTTTGGGGAAGGTTTTCTCTGCTAAGCCAGTGAATTTAAGAAGACTACATTACAGAGCATCATAAAGAAGTTATCTTAAGTTTGTGTTCCACTCCTTTATTTTAGATGGAATGAGATGTGCTTATGTATTTACCATGGCTTTTTAATGTTTATTTTATTGTGATAATGGCTGAGGTCTCCAGACATGACCAGGATCCTCTTTCTGTTAAGCAAAGTATAAACAGAATTATGACCCTTTCTTTAAAAAGCTTTTAGACAAGTATATTGAGTAAGGAGGAAACAGATGAACAGAGCACAATGCAATTGAAACAATTCTGTACTAGAAATGTCAACCAACAGAATACCCACTGTAGTTCTAGGAAAAGAGGATCTGTTTTCTCACTTGCAGCTGTGAAGGTCTAAATACCTGCTGAAGAGGGGGAAGACAAAGATGACCATTTTACCTGTCACTAATGAAATCACTGCTAGGTTAGAACATGGAACCTTCTTGACAGCAGCACCAGATTACAGCAATAAAAAGAGAGAAGTCCTGCAAGGAACTGGCACAGCAAACATCCTTGAATAAAAAACTCTGCAGCTACCTCCACTAAAATCTGGCCAGCTCACTACAGCTGACATCTCTGCAGTTGTGGCTTTAGGATTTCCTCTAATTGTCACAATAATACAACAATAGTAGATACTTTGTGCTACGCATCAAGAATTTTCTCTAGTCAAAGAATTGGTCAATAGCAAGGGTATTAAAAGGAATACTCCACAGCTAGTATAAATCATGATGGTTTAGACTTCCACAAAGATTTTAAACTGTAATGAATATTAAAAAACTTTTGTAAGAGGAATCCTTAGGCCTTTCTGTATCATTTTTCCTACTGAGACATAAATAATCTTATAGTTATTCCCCCTAAGAAATATGTACAAGTTATACAAGTTAATTGTGCAAAAGCTTACAGATGCATTTTTTTTTTCTTCTTAATAAGCATGGTTACTATCTGGGGCTGAATTCTGTGGGAAATAATTAATAGTCAAAGAAGTCACTTCCAACAAAAGCCTGACGAAAGAGAGGTGGCATAACTGCTCATAAAGGTGATGTATTGTAATATTAATCAAGAAAATAGATGCCATATAAAAGCAAAAGGTCAGCTACTGTGAGATGTAGGGAAAAAGAGTGCATCATAGAATCACAGAATATCCTAAGTTGGAATGAGCTCACTAGGGATAATTGATGTGTCTGAGACCTTTGTGCAAATGCTTCTCAAACTCTGTCAGGTTTGGTGTTATACCCGCTTCCCTGGGAAGCCTGTTCCGATGTCCAACCACCCTCTGGGTGAAGAACCATGTCCTAACATGTAACTTAATCTCCCCCATCACAGATTCATGCCATTCCCTCAAGTCTTGTCACTGATCATCTCAGAGAAGGGATGGCTGGCTGTGCCACCACTTCCCCTCATGAGTCTCCTCCAGGATAAGCAAGACAATGACCTCAGCTG
>VXBB01020066.1:72520-91450 GCA_013399915.1 Illadopsis cleaveri
GTTATCCTACTTAAAAAAAAAAAAAAAAAAAAAAGGACATGCAATTATGCAATTCTACATCCACTCAATCACTTGTGAAAACACTTTAAGATACAGCAGCATTCAGGAAAAAAGCTCTCTCAGGAGACAGCCCTCCAAGCAGAACAGTCAAAGTAGTGGTATCAATTGCATCCTTTTTCTGTCCTAATAGGAAAAATAAAAAGAGTTCATTGTCAGTACATAAACTGAGTGAAGAGGTAAGGAGGTCTATCTTTAGCCTGCCATAACAGCCTGCAGCTTCTCCATTTCATCTTAGAAAGTGCATGAAAGCTAAAATAGTTCTGAAAGGAGCTGCAAATGGCAGAGAAATGGTTTGCCACTACTGTTATGTTTGCAGTGGCTTGCACATGATTTGCCACAAGTCCACCCACAGTCATACTGCGATCAATGAAATGCTTTATTTATGCTCAGAGCTGTCACTTGCTAGTGGTAAAATCTTATTGTGTGCCTCAGAACACACACAACATGTACATGATGTGGCACTCAATTAAGTACACATATCAATCAAGAGACAGCATGAAGATCTCTTTGTCAGTTTCATTGCTCTCTGCCCTAGATAGAGTCCTTTCATTAAAGCTGTTTACTGTATTTTTGCTCATTCTGCGTATCCTTTGGGCTAGTTTTGTAGCCAAAACCAAAAACAGCAAGAGGAGAGACTACACATTTCATAGTTCAATATATGCCTGAAATGTGAACATTTTTCAGCTTCTTTTAGTTCACAGAATTTTTTACCAAATACTTGAAAACAGTAAGGGCTTTCAGCCGTCTGGCTTAGAATGAACACAAGTTCCTTTCCTCATCCCTCCCCTTTCTACCTCCAGTCTGGGTTTGTGGGCTCAGCAGGGAGGCCAGTGACACCCAGGTTTACCTGATAACAAGTGGGCCCTATGAGGAAAATTTGCTCCCCAAGAGCATCTCTGTCAGCCTCTATGAGGATTTCAGTCTCTACCACCATGCAATAATTTTCAGCCCAATTATTTTCACAAAAAACTTTTGTGGAAACTATTCCACTTTTGCTCTTCACAGTTTCTAGTTTGGAAATTGCAGAGGACTGACATCAGTGCCTTTGTTGCGTTCAGACAGTCATGAAACGCTCCTCAGGATATGAAGTATCGCGCGGGCAGCTGGGCACATAGCAATGTCAAGATGTAACTGGCACAACATGATACAGTTCAAACTCAGAAATTAGGTTTTAATTTGCTGCAAAATTTAACACTATTAAATGGGGATTAACACTGAGGCAATTAAAGTGCAATCGGAAAAGCTCTTACCTATGAGGTGGGAAGGGATGAATTAACTTCAGGCAAACACCAGGAAGCTTTGAGAGCATAAAAGAAATGGAGCATGGGAGAGAACATACAGGTGCAAAATTTCTTCCTGCATTGGTAAACCATCTCGACTACACTAGCCTCAGGGAAGTATTTTGGAAATCATTCCACACAAATACAGCAATACTGAAATTCTGCTAACTCAAGAGTCAGAAGCAAAGGACCAATGTTTTGCTATTTCTACTAAAGCTGGGGCTTGAGAGATTCCCCTCCTTCTTCTAAAAGACCATATGAGCAATACCAACAAAATAGCTTTCAAAGGTTTGATTTTTTACCTGAAGGACTACTTTCAATAACCTACTTCTACGTTCATCCAGTAGTATTATGAGAAAATATTTAAACATTTTTGTTCAACTACCGTTATTTAAACCCCCTGTTCCTTGCTCCTTAATAACTACCTTAACTTATGCATTCTCTTGCCTTTATTTGCATTTTTGGCCCGCTATTTTCTGCCAGCTTCCATTCCTTGCCACAATTTTTAATGTTTTGCACAAACCATAGGTTTTTCTTCTCCTTCTTTTTGTATCATGTTCTTACTCATTTCCTAATCCTTAAAATGTAAGTGATGATTCTAAACCAAAGCAACAGAAGGCTTGCATCTTTGGCCTGCAATTTCTTTACTACAGATTTTTTTTAATTTATTAAATTTTTATATATGGAAGATTGTTTCATATGGTTATGGCAACTATTCCAAATGTTCTTGCAGGTAATCAGGTCCACCCTCCTCTGGTGGAGTTTTCATATGCTATCCCTTCAGTAAGCAATCTATTATGCACCTTATATGCACATCTGTGTGGAAAAAAAAAAAAAAAGAGAGAGAGAGAGATCCAGAGGAATACTACTGACAAATATTAGGCCTCTGAAAGGGCAGAGAAGTCATCTTAGGCTGATTCTGTAGTCAGAGGAGAGAGAGACCTCCACACAGCACTGCGAAAGATCTGAATTTGCAAAGTCAAAGGAAATGCCCAAGAGCACTATCAGCTTTCTCAACTGTGCAATCAATTTACAATGTCTAAAACATGGACCAGACACTCCTCATTTTTATATTCATTCTTCTGTCTCCTTTGGCCTAAAAATATGTCTGAAGTTTTTTTGTTTTATCTTAATGAACATTACTGACTTCTTTGCTAGCATAGTACCCAACACTCTGCTCCTTCCAAGATAATTTGCATAGCTCAAGTTCTTCCATAGTCATATTTACTGCAAGATACAAATACATTACAGAAAGTGGCAAAGGAGAATCCAAGGAAGAAAGCAAGATCTCACTGCAAAATGAAAAACAAAAAAAACATGAAAAATTTTAAGCACTCTTCAGAAGTGTGTTTTTACTGAGGGTCACTGAAAGGAGGATGGGTAAGGAGGGAAAAAGCTCAAGGCCCATGGGCTCTGCATTATTGACAGGATAGAATTTCAATAAGAGAACAAAATGTAGTGTACTGGGAGCCAGGACCAAGTCTCCACTGCAAATGAAAGAAGTGCAGATGTAGTTTGCTTTGTGGCAAGGGAGTTTCAGGGCTAGGAGATCATTTTCCTCTCCTAAGTCCCCTGCTGCCTGTGCTCAAAGCTAGCTCATTGACCTGCGACAGTTGTTTAAATTCAGTTCAGACTGTCATGAAGAAGGAGCTGTTTAAGAGCTAAAAGAAGCCTCTGCTGGCTCATAGTAATGGTTTGCCCAGGAGCTTCATTTGTGTTGAGACTCCTGTCCTTGGTTCCTGCCTGTTTGTATTCAAACCCAGTATGCTTACCAGCTTCTGAGCTTTGTTCCTGTCCATGTCAGAAATCACATCGCTCCATTTATTTGATGGGGGAAATTGCTGTTAATCAATTAGTTCAATTCTACGAGTGCTGTAGAGCAAATTGAACCCTTTGTTTTTCATTGTGCATATGGTGAGAGTGCAGGTTAAAGGAGATGGAAAGTCTTTGCACTAATGAAAATGAAATACACTTCAGCCTGGTCTCCTCTCTAATAGCTTTTGTATTCCTCTTGAATCTATTCCCATTTTCTCCCTGCAAAATAAGCTAAAATTCAGCAGCAAACCCAGAAATATAATAAATTTCTTTTATGGAATTCTGTCCCTTCCCTGGCTGAAAGAGTTTTCAGGCTAATAGATGGAAAAGGCATTTCTCAGGCTAACATGAGAGCAACAGTCAGGTGCAGTGATACAGAATTCACTTAAAGGTGCCCTACAAAGACCACATTTTGTTTTATTTTAATTTGTTCAGGCTGCAGTGTTTCCTTGAAAAGCACCCAGGAATTGATTTTTTACTAAGATTTCACAAATTAAAAATACTGGAATAACATTTTATGATTACTTTTCATAATTAAAATATTTTTCAAACAGTTCTGTGAGCAGCATCACAGAAAACAATCAGTCAACAGACACACTGCATTTGCAGCACTTCCCTCAGGGCACCACTTGTCCAAGTCCCAATTCAAATGTAAAAGACTACTCTCCATAATTCTGATGGTAAAAACAACAGAAGTAATGCTTCCTCATATCCTGTGACTGGCATGCCCTACAACGACAGCATTTCTCTGGTCTGAGCCCAGGGAACATTGCAGAGAATCTGTACACCCGGAAAGATCTTTGGGATTTAAATCCCTTGCTGTCACTTTCAAGTCACAGAGGGAGTGTTAAGATAGGCCACTGGATTCCTCTAAATGAAGTTTCTTCAATGAGAATGGCAGATGCATGCGTAGCAGAGGGAGAATTATTGTGCTCTATTTTCACAGGAAACATGTTTCAGTGACATGCCAATGTTTCAAGATATTTTCATCTCTAAGAAGGATGAACACTAGCAATTTCAAAAATGTTCAAGACTGAAAAGATATATTTTCAAATACTTTGGGGCATGGAAGAAAGCTTACTCCAGTACTATCTTGAAATTCATCATTTTAATTACAATAATTTTAAGACACAGAGTTTCCTTCATTTTCTTAACAAGAGTATTTTTAAATTGGAAAAATTTGTTGAAAAAAAAATTTGAAGCAATACTGAAACTAGTTTTGAAAACTCTTCTAAAACAACCTATGAGTTAAAGTGTCTTTGACACCAGCATTTGGCCCCATAAAATCTTGCTTCAATAAATGAACAGTTATAGTGAAAAAAGGTATTACAAAAGTCTGACCAGCCATATTCCCTACTACTATATTCTGAAATGTGCTCAACTGCCATATAATTTAGTTTTACATCCCCCTCTTAACCTATTTGAACTTGCCTTTGTTTTCGCAATTCTAATCATTGGTCTTTATAGGATAAGCTTCCCTTTTTTTCTCTGAGACACATCTAGCACAATTTCTAGCACCCCAACTTTAGATTGAAACAGATATCCGTATACCTTAAGATGTAAATTCTCTAGCACTTTCTAAAAGGAATTCTTTCTTTCTTTTTCTTTCTTTCTTTCTTTCTTTCTTTCTTTCTTTCTTTCTTTCTTTCTTTCTTTCTTTCTTTCTTTCTTTCTTTCTTTTCTTTCTTTCTTTCTTTCTTTCTCTTTCTTTCTTTCTTTCTTTTTCTTTTATTTTTTCTTTCTCGTTTCTTTTCTTTCTTCTTTCCTTTTTCTCTTTTCTTTTTTTTCTTTTCTTTTCTTATTTCTTTTCTTTTCTTTTCTGTTCTTTTCTTTTCTTTTCTGTTCTTTTCTTTTCTTTTCTGTTCTTTTCTTTTCTTTTCTGTTCTTTTCTTTTCTTTTCTGTTCTTTTCTTTTCTTTTCTGTTCTTTTCTTTTCTTTTCTGTTCTTTTCTTTTCTTTTCTGTTCTTTTCTTTTCTTTTCTGTTCTTTTCTTTTCTTTTCCTTTCCTTTCCTTTTTTTATGGTATGGCAACTATAAAAATTCAAAGCTCCAGTTGCTCTTTCCCCTGAGGATTTTCTTCCTATATCATTTAACTTTTCCTGGCATCTTTCTTCCTTCCCTTTTATACTACAAATTTCCCCTAAGCAATGAGAACTTGTATTTGCATCTTTGACAGCAAAGGGGAGACTGACGGATGGAAGCAATGCTCTCTTTGAATAATGCAAGATGTTGTGACACTGACAGTAATAAGGAGTCCTAAATAATAGGTCTTTCTTGATACAATTTAAAAATATGGAGCCTATTGTCTCAGCCACTAGCAAAGCAGCTCATAACTACTGCCTCAAGAGTAAGCCTGAGTTCTATCCATCTCAGTGACAGCTGACAACAGGAAACTAATCTCTCTTAAAAATATTTCCCAATCACTTTTTGTTGTAATTAAATCAACAGTGTTCAACCACAAGTACAGGAAAATAGCTCTCTCTTTTATGACATTTCAGAGCAAGCAGTGGGCTTAAGTTTTACTCATCGCTGCCCTGAGGGAAGTCGGTTCCAATTAGAGTTGTCTGCATCACCTAATCCCAGTCAAGACCCTCTTCACTTTTGTGTTTTCATTATTTTTTTCCAGTGGTGCCCACAGATATTAACAAATAGAAAAGAAATTGTGATACAATGGTAAATCTTATAGGCTTAAAACACCCATGGGCATAAAACTATCTGAATCCTATAGCACTGGCACCACTGGCTGAGGATCTCATCCTTAGGATTTTATCTCCATGTCTTACTGTCTATCACTTTATTTGGTACATTATTTTCCACATTAAAAGAAATCAGAAGTGACTTGGAAGTTCTTCAAAAGGTGAAAAATTCATTCGTTTCAGTTGTACTTTTAATTATGCTTATAAATTTATATAATTTATACCATTAGAGAGGCTTTATTAACTTTTATAGGTTTTTGAACTACAGTTTCAATGACATAATTCTGTAATTAGTGACTCATAGTCTTTCATTAATGAGATTTCTGGAAAATGTTGTCAGAATTAGAAAGAAAGAGGGAAAGATACAAGAAGGGCAAACTGTATTAGAATATAGTTAATTTTTTACAGAGACTTATGCCTCCTAACAGCCAATGAAATTTTCATATATGCTAATAGTTCATTGTGCTCAAGTTCACAGTTGCCTGGAAGATTCGGCATGCAATAAAAGTTTAAAACAACAGCAAAAGCATCTACAGTTATCACAAGAAAACTGTGATCTAATCAAGAACAAAAAAATGCAATGTACTCAGGGTACTTTTCAGCCATGGTCAATACAGTATATACTTTTACATACCTTTGGTTTGGTGTGGTCCTGGCATACTTGAGACTGCATGTCCAGAATGCCTCTACACCCGATTGAAGCATGTCACAGACCCCCAATGCTAGGCATTATCTCTTACTGTGCAGCCATAGCAAAATTAAATTCAGCATGGGATTTGTTAAACCCTAGGTTCGCTAAGCTGTAGAACAGCTGATTAAAGTCCACTTCCATATTTTTCTATTACATTGTTATTGACAGTGCAATCAGATTTTAAGTTATAGCTGTTTTTCTATTCCTGTCTTTGTCTGGTGTTGCTGAGAATAACTGCATGCCACCTGCACTAAACAAACCCTTCCCTAGCCATACCCATCATTTCTGTGGACATAGCTTATCACAGCCTTATTAGCTGATATATAAAGACAGACACAGCAATGGAAAAGTCATCTTAATGTTATCTTCCTTTGCAAAGAATCAGTATTGCGAATAGCAAATTCTGTACTGCGGCTTCAGGACCTTTCTCCATTGCAACTGCTTCCCTGACGTATTGCAGTTTGCAGTAGGTAGAGATAAGCAAAGTAAATACAGACAGTCAGCTAAAGCTGTTGTGCATTTTCAAAGGTATACAAAAAATATCCAAGTTTCCTTTTATTTCTAAGAAAGCAGTGTAGATAAAAACACCAAGGGTATATTTCTCTTTCCATAGGACACCTAACATCTATTTGAGACACTAAAGTTATATCTTTTGTTCGGTTTAAGATAGAAGTGGAGACACAGGTCTTATTTCAAATCTTAAGAGTTTGCCAAAATGTCTGAACCTGAACTATTTTCACTTTAAAATGACTACACGTCACTGGTTGTACCATATAATGTTGTCAATACATGTAGGAAAAATACTTAGAATAATATGATAGAAAAAGGCAAATTAAAGTAAAATAAAGTTCCATAAAAATGTACTCATGGGGAGTGTCTGCCTATGGTGCAGGAATTTGCATGGCTTGATCTGAAATTGTAGAGAAGAATGGTTCAGAAATAATCTGACAATCTGCCTTCTACCATCTCTGCAGTGCTTGTGTTTTGGCATTCTTTTAGGAGAAGACTGGACTTCTGACTTTCATCAGACATCGCTGTTGTGCCTGGAGATACAAAGTTATACAAACTGTACATGGATCTTAAAAGTCTTCAATACTTAGTGGATATCAAAGCTACTTTTGGCACTGTGTGAAAGCCTCATTCCAAGGTCAAGGGAGAATTGGTGACATCTAACATGACACAAAAGATCACCACCTCCTTCCTACTCTTACATTTAGCAGTGTGGGAGATAAGTGACCCTGTATGTGTCAGGACACTCCAGCTTTCCTTTTTTCAGGTGATATCTGAACAAAACCTGCTACTTAGGTCTAAGGGATTTGCAAAACTCTCTTAGGAGATAAGGTAAAGGAAAATGACACTACACCATACAGATACACCATAGCTGGACGAGTAGAAAAGGATCTCCAGTGTCTTCTATTGATGTTAGTTATTCCATAAACATCTGGAAGGCAGTGTCTTATTCCATCTGCCTGTGAAGGCAAAACAAAATCTGTACTGAAAATAATAAGAAACAACAGAAAAACAAATTTAAAAATCTATAAAAATTATAACCCTGGCAGAATGAAAAGAAATATACCAAATTTATAAGACCTTGGCATTTAAGAAAAAGTATTTTTTTTGCATTTTAAAAAACAGACGAAAGACCTGTTTGAACATCTGTCTCTGATTTTCCAATGTTTTTTTACTTCTAATACTTACATAACACTCAAAGTGATCCTGACACATATCTGATAACGAATCTCCTTTGAAACTCATCCAGAGAAGAAAAACATGTTCAGGGAATCCAGTACTCTATCTCAAAGGGAATAAGTTTAGATCAGCCTGGAACTAGTTAATACAATTACACTTGTACAATTCTTTACTTGGAATGTTTACTAAGAGGCAATAAATGAACAAGAATTGGCTAGACATAACTTTAAATCCATCTCCTGCCTGCCTGTGAGTTAGAGTGTAACATGATTTGTCCTCTCTGAGGAGAGTGGAGATTTGTGACTGTAGATTCCTGACTTTAAAGGAATACTCATTTGATCTAAAATTTCAATTTAAAATTGTGACAGCTGCCTGTGACTGAAATCTTTTGACTCATCCACTGAGAACTTTTCTATTTTCATAGTATCTCCCAGTTCTCTGTAAGGTTTGTTCATGCCACCACCAGATAAAACAATATTATAGCCATTCCATTTGGGTTTTTTTCCGAGTTAGAACTACTGAAGTAAATGCTATAGATGTTTGAAAAGCATCATATCTTTATGCCTTTGAGGTACTACACTATCATCCTATTACAGAACTTCCTGAAGAAGCAGCAAACAGCAATAAAAAAACCTTAAGTTTGTGGGCAAAAGATATGATCTTTTATATTTCTGCATCTTTTTATTTCCTGCCAGAAATCACACTTACTGATCAGAAAATTCCTGGTCTGCTTTTACACCACAAGACAGGAATAACTCCATTTTATCATTCTTAATTTGAATGGTTTTTGTAATTCATGGTCCTAACTAGGCTTCAGTCACAACTGATAGGGGCTTACCCAAAAGCAATGAGAAACACTCGTCCCCTCAGTCCTTTTCAGGCTACAGGACTGTCCAGATGACATTTGCATGTAAACTTCCCCACCTTACTAACAAGAGCAACACAATCCTTCTCTTCTGGTAGGGCAGCCAAAACTCCATTGCTTGTCACTGCACATCAAAGGAAAAGCAGTGTGGAATTAAATGTGGCTGCTGAGCTGGCTAGCTCTATGAGAGTGAAGACACTCTTCTTTGAGAGCTTGAATGGAAAAGACAGAAGAAATTTAATCAGCTTTTCAATATATACATCTGAAGTAATAGGACAGCTTTCTGACTAGGATAATTTTATTTATAAAGGCAGTGCAGTTTGCTGTGTTTGTTTAGAGTAAAGCATTTCAGCTCAGCTGAAGTAATGAGCTTCCTCAGGGATTCTGCAAGAAGTATTTGCTATCCCCAGTACAGCAGGCAGGCTGGAATTGCAGCAGAGCTCTTTGGAGGAGTCTCCAGCTCTGCTTTGATTGCTGCTAAGTGCCTAGCAGCATGTCATGGGGTTTTTTGACTACATGTTTGGAACTTGAAAGCCTGAGATGAACAAGCAGGTAGGATAATAGTTAGCTACAGAAAATCAGTTTGTAGAACAATTTGCACGTCAGGAAATTTTTTTAACCAAGTATAAGTAGAATTCTAAAATATCACCTTTCTCATACTATGTCATTATCCATATTTCAAACTCTCAGGACTTTTTGATGTCCTAGAACTCAAGGAGAATGAAACACAATGAGAGCAACCTGGGAAGAAGCTCACAACAGAGGGTAGGCTGATGGCCATGGATGTGTCCTTTGATGAAGGTTAGAGTAGGTGACACTTCTGGTGTGGAATGAAGTCCTTACAAAGAATAGAAAGGAGATTTGTTTGTGTTATCTAGTGCCTGGCCAGCCAAAATGACTGAATAAAGGCCTGGCTTTACATATCTTTTAAGGCTATTGATAAAATGGTCATATCAAAGCCATATACCACAGGAAAAATAAGCAATATAGATTTTAAGTACTGCATCAAATAAAGTCATGTTGTTAATAAGTTCACACTTCTATCAATTTTTATGCAAGTATTTTGTCACAAAACCGTGTAAAATATATTTTTCCTCCCTCTGAAAGACTTAGGTACTGTTTCTCTTTTTTTGTAATGAAGAAGAGATTTTGTCATAATAAATCTCTGTCAAAGAAGAGGGAAGCCCTTAATACTGGAATCTAATTTTCTGCTCAAAATCCTCTCTCAGACTGGTTTGCATTAGTAGAGGTAAAGATTTTTCTCTGTTTTGACAGGGTACCCTCACTTAACCTGCAGTATGAGTGAAGTGGCAGTCAGATCACTCTTCAGTGTGAATATTAATAAGAACGTTCATAATAATCCTTCCCTTTGACAGTGGAGCAGGAGCTAAAGTCCAACAGCAGGATCAAACAGGGTGGCATGGTACATGCATCAAACCATCTGGCTAATGCATAGCTCAAGGAAATGAGCCAAAACATTTCAGTCAAAACTCTTCACTGGAACAGTAATAGCCCATGAGTTCCTTTTCCCTAAAAACCCTAGAGGCAGAACAAAATATCCTGTCAAAATACATCAGTGCAGCGGAGCAAGAAAAACAAAAACTTCAGACAGCGCATTTGACCATGTGAGGGTGTTTGTTTATTCCACAAAGAATTTTTTTCTACTCTTCAGTTTGCTTCCTCTCCCTTACCTGCCTTCTTTGTCTTTTACCTTCACACACAGTCTATGTCTGGCTTTAACAGTCATTAATTTATTCAATTAAAACTATGTTTCATTTAAAGACAGTGTTTGTTACAAAACTACTTTTTTTTTTAGTCCGTTGTTGTGTGACTAACTCAGTTGCTGAACTGATTCCTATCATTTCCTTAATCTGCAGCAAAGAAAAAGGCAGGTTTCTAAAAACTTGCCTGCTAAGGACATCTTCCTGGATCCTGAGGCTTAAACATGAATCCAAATACTATCTTATTATATATATGATTCCTCAGCATTGATATTGGTCATTATATTAGTACATCTTTGGTAGAGAAGCATGTTGTTCTTGGTATTAATAACTGAACTTCCTCTAACTTAGTCAAATTGCCATGGTCCAAAAAGCCCAGATAATGAGTTTCCAGCCCATTCTCAGATGAAATACTACTGGACATGAGATGGTAAGAGAAGACAGACAGAGGCCAGCAGCCACCAGAGCTCCCAGTGGCATTAAAACCCAAAAAAATGCTAAATGTAGAGTTCTACACACAGATCTCAATGTTTGTAAACACAGGAATGTTTCCAAATAGGACACATTGGATGGCTTTTTAACACATTAGGTAACAGAGGCCAGATACACTGGACTTTCACTGCTTCAAATCTAACCACAAAGGGTGAACTTCAAATTCCATTCTTTCTCCTTAATCACTAACTTACACACACTGTCATACTGAAATGGTATAGCAAGTTAATACAGAAGTACGCCAAAGAAATGTCATTTTTAGTGTTCAGGTTTGAAATGGCTGGTGCAGGTCAAATTCAGGGAGGTAGCGTATGGAAAAAAACATGCTGAGAGGAAAATCTGAATATTCAGATTATACCTGAAATGGGAAGGAATAAAGCCAAGTTTCTAAATTTCAAACCCAAAGTCTGTCCTGTTGCCAGGAGGAGTTTTGCAGTATTGTTATCTTTTAAGTTTTAGGAGCAAACAGGAAAATTTTCCAAGGCAGGCATATGACTGCACAACTAATTGCCATGTGCTGCTGTATGATGCAAGAGATTTACTTGACCTGCAACGACCCATCAAGCCATCTGATAGTATGATGTGAAGGGGAACTGATTACTGATCTGGGAGCCATGGAGCTACTACTTGGGTGAATTTGCAGGCAGGAATAGGTGATTTAATATTTTGCTAAAACTGTTCTCTGAGAAAAGCTTTTTCCCCAAAATAGAAGTACCCATAAGATCTTTATAGCGTTAAAGAGAATTCTGCTGGTGAAAATCTCAGAATCAATTCTGCACACGTTTTGAAGGCTGTCCTTAAATTTTAGCATAAGAAATTCCACCCAAGTAAGACTGGTCTTGTTGAAAATCAGAAGTCGTCTCAAAGTTCATTGGAGCATTTTTATTGTTAAAATATCTTAAGCAGCTTTTTGAAACAACTGAAAACCAGAGATTTGTTTGGAGAAAATTTCTATCCACCAAACCTTTCTGAGCTCTGAGCTGAAATTTAGTGTTAGTGAAAAGGTCACTGATCTTTGGGTTCTCAATGAAATCTAATTAATACTGCTCTCCTTCTTACACTCACTGAGGTTTTCATGACAGTTAATGTTGTTTGTAGATGAAAACTGCAATTTCAGAAAAAAGTTGGAGGATTTGAACGGTTTTGTAAGATTTCCTGCTGTTTTTTCAAAATTTTTAATTTATTTTTTTTTTTTAGCTCTAAAGCCTAAGTAACTTTTAATTCAAAGCATACGGCTTCTCTTTACATAGAGAAAATGTAAGGTTGACTGTCTTGCACTTACTTTAAATATTTATAAGCTTATATACTAGATAGGATAAGTTCATCAACCTAATGCCTAGAATCACAGACCTTGTTTTGCTTGATGTTGTTTATTAAGTGTATTGCCTACTATTGCTTTGAATAGCCTTGTTTAATGTCCCGTTCTCCAATACCAGATCATCACTGATAATAATGCTGCTATTGCAGTAATGCAGCCATTACTACTGCTACTATTTTGGAAGCACCAGTAATATGCAGCTGAAATCAGAACATTTTTTCTTGGAAGATCAGCACAAGAAAGCCAAATGTCCCCAAAAAGGTCCCACAACTGAAATATAATAGCAGACTGTATCATTAGCACAAAGTGGTAAACTCCCCTTCTGATTTTTGTGTAGTGAACATTTTTCTCAATAGGAATTAAAAAAGCACACTTTACCTAAAGAATCAATAAGGAAAATCACTATCCCCAGTCTACCATGTGTCTTCTGTTATGAAATATTCTGTTAATTTCAAATGGACATTTATAATGAGTTGCAGTAAAATGTCTTAAAAAGCATTTATTATCACTTTTGTTCTATTTCGCTACATCATTTTTTTAACATATTCACAAAACTCTTACGTGTATATTCCTAATTAATCATAATTTCATGCCTAGTCTGAAGATGCTCAGTACTTAGCAGGGTTTTTTTTTTATCTGTGTCTAGATCAGTTTTTGTAATTATGTCTGTTTCAGAAAATGTAGTGTGAGAGCAATACAGCTAGTATTCTTTCACTAAAAATGTCAGTCTATCCCTGCCATTTTATTTTTAAGTATTTTTAAAAACCTTAAAAATAATTTAAAAATAGTCTCTGTTAAGTAGTGAACATATGAAGACAGTCTAAAAACAAGATTACCATATAATTGTCCTTCATATATCTCTATATAACCTTATATATTTTTATATAGGGATATAACTTTTAATAATGCATCAGAGTTTTTATAAATTAAGGGCTGACATTATAAAACCCTTGTAATTCTGAAGCTATTTTTGTAAATGAAGCAAAGTGCTGGAAAAGATTTTATTCCCAGCCTTTAAAATTAAACTATGACCTTTCTATATAATATATTTCACTATTATGCCATACTTGAATGACAAAATTTTACCTTTTTATTCTCATATTTTATTCATTTGTATATAGAAGAATATATTCCAAAGTTAAAATTAATAATATTTGCTACAAATAATGGTGGTTTATCAAAATTCAAACAGTGTGAGACTTATGTAGTCTTTATGCTTTATTCTTATAAACTCATTGTAATTTTTTGAACAAAATTAAGCTGAAATAAGCTCATTTCACTCAGGTGATGTTGATATCTGCATGGTTTTAAAGTATTAGTTGCTGCAAAGAACAAGTTGTTCTATGAAGAGTGATATTTGGGAAAATGAAATTCAGAAGGATTTGTGTTCATCCCTACACAGCCTCTTACCATAACACTTCAGTCTCTTCCTTGTCACTTTTGCAGTGCTTTGAAAATCTCTTGAATACATTATAAGGAATAGAGAGGAACAAGCATTAGAGAGAAAAAACCCCCTGAGCTTTGATCTGCATTTATGCCGATGGACTGATGTATATCTCAATGCATATTTTTAATTTAAAAAAAAATAAAAGAAAGAGAGAAAAGTAGTTTAACTCTATATAACAGATTTAAAAGTAAAAACATCTGATCACTTTACAAGCTGCAGAAAACCTGACTCAAAACAATAATAAGTAAGTATTGCTGTCTTTAGTAATTCAGTAACATTTTTTAATCTACTCATCTGAAAAGTTTTTTCTTGATTTGAGGAGTGAGTCTTGACTTGATGGACTATATATAAAACCATTCATTATGTCTTGGACATATCTAAACCAATTCAGAATTCATCACTCAAGAGTCAAGCTTTAGATCAGGATGATCCTATTTTTGCTGTACTCACAGCAGACCAATAGATCCTAGTGTTATGGCTAATATAGCTGTTTTTATTTCCTGATAAATACAAGAGATGAAATTGCCTTCGGACATTGAGAAAATGATTGTATAGGTAGTAACCATATACAGGGTAATCTTAGTTGCAGTTCCTTTGGGAAGGCTAGACAGATTATTTTTTGCATTTTGTTACTGTTTTGAGTCATGTTTCCTGCAGCTTGTAAAATGATCACATGCTTTTTGTTTTAAAGCTGTTGTATACAGTTAAACTACTTTTCTTTCTTCCTTTCTTTTTCTTTTCTTTCAATAAAAAACAGGTTCTCTTGGCCGAAATGTACACTGAGAACCAGATTTAATCAACAGTTACATTACTTGTTGGACTGATTGATTCAGCTTTCCTCTTACTCAAACAGTGAATGAAATAATCGATGTCTCTAAAAATAGGGAACAGAAAGATAGCTACAGAATCAGTGAAATAAATAGCATACAACTTTTTAAAGGAAGGATTGCCACCCTACCTGCTCATATTCCTGTCTATCCTGCACAGCCTGAAGTTTGACTTTTCACAGACAAAGCTGTCATGCTTTTTAAAATCTCCCTTTGAAACTACTCCCTAAGAGAGGAATCTTTATTCTCTGGCAGAAGTCACATCCTCAAAAGAAGCTGGGGTTTGTCTCTTTTTTACCCATGCTTTTACAAATATATAGATACAATAAAAAATGTAGCTCTACTATAAGATGAGGCATTATCAAGATACATCTGAAGAAATATCTGCACATCTATCACAGACAAAAGCCTGTGCCAGTGGTCAGAGTCATGCAGATATTTTTTGAGTGTCGGGGGCCGGGTGCTGATGCTGTCAGGTTGCATGGACACAGTGATATTGGGGTGCTCAGTGTCCCATCTCAGATGTTCACCTGCTAGACAAAGAAAGCAAGTATCTCCTTCTGTCTGCACAAGCAGGTCTGACTCACGCAGCATGCTCAGAACCACAGCTTGGTTTAGTGTCTTTATTTATACCGATGGGAAATAAAGAAAAGATTGAATGGTCAGATCTTATTTGCATGTTATAACACTGCTAGAGCTTTTCGTGATTTAAAACTCTAAGATTTAAAACTGAGCTGAGGATCTGTTTTTTGTTTTGATGAGAAAAATGTAGGACTTCATAGCACATTGCTTCTTTCCTGTAGGTGCTGAAGGACACGGGTGCTCCACCAGATGACTTGACTGAGCTCTGGCAGGGAGTTTTGATCATGACTGAACTGTAAATACAGAATGGCAGCAAAATGGTTACTTGATGAGAGAGCACTAATAACAAAATACAACAACTAGTGGGTCTATGGGAACAACAATCTTGAATGGAAATGGCTACATGTTTCCCCTATAAGTGATTTTTTAAAGAGCTTCATAATAGTGGTTTCAAAAGTTGCACATCAGTTTGGGAGAAAAGACTGCTTGAACAGCTACACTACTTTGACCCTAAGAATCCAGCTTTCACTGTGGCTTCTGTTTTGGAAAGTAAAAAAACTTGAGGTAAATAGCCTGATATCTGTTATTAGGTACAACAAGCACCATAAATCTTTTGGTGGAAACATAACTCCTTTTACAGTGAAAAATGTGGTGCATCTCCTTTGGAAATGTGGTTTTGCCTAAAACTATTTAAAATATTGTATAAAATAATCAGAGTCTTGTGGAGGAAAAAAAATTCCCTCTCCTCTCTCTCCAGTGCAAGTTTTTCCAGGTTCCTTTCAACGTCTATAACCTAGGGAAATGGTTTCCTGTAACCTCAACCTTGAGACAGGATATTTTGAGCTAAAGTTTCAATATGAGTATTACACTTTGGTAATAAAAAAAACAACTGTATCTCTATGGCTCTTAATTGAACTAAATAACATTATTGTTGTTCATAATTGACAAGCCTTATTGGTGTCATTGGCCTGGAAATGTAAATGAATTTGTTTGACCTATCAGTATCAATGTAAGATATTTGGTTCTACATAAGTTGAGGAAGAGGTGGAGAAAGAAAACGAAGTCTAAGTAAAAAGATAAAGTTGGTCTGATAAGGGGAGTTACGGATTTTTGTTTGTTTGCTTGTTTTTCTAAATTCTCTATGCATTTTTTTCTAGGCTTCTTTACACCATGTAGAGTAAGAAACAATTTTTTGGCTAACTTTTTCCATTAAAACTATAGGTTCCAGAATATATAAAGTTTTCTGAATTTTTAAATCAGTTTTATTGGTTTTATCATAACAGAAATATTAAATTTGACAGTTTCAGTATGTTTAAAAGTTTTGAGCAAAGACTATTTCAAATTCACTTATATTAATTTTTAATCCTTTAACCTGCAATCCAAGTGTAATTTTTTTAAGAGAAGCAGAATTTTTAACTGGATATATAATGAAAATATTTTTACTTTTTTCCCACCATTTTTTTCCATAATCTTTGCATTATGTCTGTTTAGCTATTTTTTTCCTTTCCTTTTTTTTTCCCTTAAACACATAGCTCCTGTGAAAAGGGAGCAGATGATTTGACTGACACTTGGTTTTCTGTTATTCTAATATTTTGCACAGCATACTGGCTTTATCATGCAGTATACAGATTCACAGTTCAAATCAAAACGAAGTATGAAATAAGGGCATGAAAATCATGAAAAACCTGGGTACTTAAAAACCCTGTGCATGGGCAGGACCTATACATAACATAAACCAGAAATTTCTTATGGATGGGTATCCAAAGAAGAGCTAAAGAGGAGACTGGAGCTCTCTGTCATCCATCCAGTCTTAACAGGAGGTAATACCCCACAGAGCTAAGAGCAAACATACCCTGTGATAGAGCAGTTTCCCCTAAGCCTGATTTCCAAAGGTGCTGGGCAAGTTCAGGGGAAAAATCATCTGGGTGCTCTCAACATGAGAAAAAATCATGTAGAGAGGTATCAAAATTTTGAGAACATATCTTTAAACACAGTGGGAAGCCTAGTCCTTATGAAAGGAACTTAGGTATCTGCTGCATCTCTTAACAGCTGATTCCTGCTATTCAGAGATTAAAAATGTCAACTTACACTGACTCAAAATTGATCAGACATTAATTTTGATTTTTGAATGGCCAAAACTATTTCCTGTTCTCAAAGTTACTTTCCAGAACAACTTTTTTCTTCTTTAGAACACACTGAATGATTGAGAGTACAGTGTTACTGGTCTTAGTGAAGTATGTTATTGAAGTAAGAAGATGGCAAAGAAGATGATTGCCTCTGTCAGCCCACATAAGGCATCATTTAAAATTTCCTCCACCGTACATGATTTGCTGAATTTCTGTGATACTGAATTCCAGAGGCTGGCCATAAACCAAGGAAAAGAAAAGATGTGATGGGAGTTCTAACTCAAAGAAATGTTTCTACCATGACTGAAAAGGAAAAGTTTTATGATTTTGATAAAGATCTGCAACTTATATAGAATTCATTTGGCTTCTGTGCAGGAATGATCACCTTCTTGGATTTTGCCTATTAATCTTGGAAAAAGAACCATTCTGTGTGAGACTGTGTGAGACAGGATGCCAAATTCCTACTCATGGCATAGTCTGCAAGTTCAGTATAAATTAGCCTTTTGTTTTTTCCATGTAGTTGAGTGCTATGTATCCACAGTGCATTAGCTTCTGTTTACTCTAGGCAGTTACAACAATGGAAAAGGTCCATGAACCTCCTACATGCTGAAATATACAGCAAAACCAGTCTCAGTTTGAGTAAGTATCAGCATATTTGTGCTTATCCCAAGATCAACAAAAATCCATCTGGTAGAATATATATTATCTTATTAGACAATAGTTGCTACAACATAAATAGCTTTTGTTAGAAATAAGAGCTTGCATAACTTTCTGGTAAAATACCAGAAAGGTAATGCCTTGAAAAGGATTTAGCTCTGGACAAGAACTTAAGCATGCAAGTGTAAATACCAAGAAGATGCCTAAACGCAAAAATCATAGTATAACAGTATATTATACTGTTATAATTATATTATATTATAATATTCTAAGTATTCTAGAATTATAGAATGATTTGGGTTGGAAAGGTCCTTAAAGATCATCTAGTTCTAAATCCCCTACCATGGGGAAGGAGACTTTTCACTAGACACAGTTGTTCAGAGCTCCATGAAGCCTGGCCTTTGAGCATCTCAAAGAATGTGGCATCCACAACTTCTCTGGACAACCTGTTCCAGTCTCTCACGACTCTCACAGAAAGAAGTTTCTTTCAAATACCTGATCTGAACCTACTCTCTTGTAGTTTGAATCCATTCCCCCTTGTTCTGTCACTACAGGTCCTTGTAAAAAGTCTCTGTCTTTAGGCTCCCTTCAGGTACTGGAAGGCTGCAATTTGGGTACTCCAAAGCCTTCTCTTTTCTAGACTGACCAAATCCAGCTCTCTCAGC
>VXBB01020066.1:91654-145270 GCA_013399915.1 Illadopsis cleaveri
GCCCTGCTGCCCACACTGCTTTGGGTGCAGCCCAGGACATTCTGGGCTGTGAGTGCCCATGGCTGGGTCATGTCCAGCCTCTCATCTACCCACACCCCCAAGTCCTTCCTCAGCAGGGCTGCTCTGATATCTTCATCCCCAGGCTGTGATGATACTGGGGGGGTGCCCTGACCCAGATGCAGAACCTTGCATTTGGTCTTGTTAAACCTTATGATGTTCCCATGGACCTACTTCTTGAGCTTGTTCAGGTCCCTCTGGATGACACCCTGTCCTTCAGAGTGTGTGCAATCACACCACTAATCTTGGTGTCATCTGCAAATCTGCTGAGGCTGTACGTGATCCCTTTGTCTGTGTCATTAACAAAGATATTAAATAATATTGGTTCTAATATGGACCCCTAAGAGGAACCACTTGTCAGTGATGTCCATCAAGACACTGAGCTCTTGACTACAACCCTCTAGATGTGACTCCTCAACAAATTTATGCATCTTACAGTCAACTCATCAAATCCATCCCTTTCCAATTTAGAGAAAAGGATTTTGTGGGGCACCATGCCCAAGACTTTACAGAAGTCCAGATAAATGACATCTGTAGCCCTTCCCTTGTGCCCTGATGTAGTCACTCCATCAGAGAAGGCCATAGAGTTGGTCAAACAGGACTTGCCCTTGGTGAAGATGTGCTGGCTGTCCCAAATCACTTCCCTGTCCTCCATGTGGCTTAGTGTAGCTTCTAAAAGGTTTTGTTTCATGATCTTCCCTAGAACAGAGGTGATGCTGACAGGTTGGTGGTTCCCAAGGTTCTCCTTTCCACCCTTTTTAAAGATGGGTGCAGTGCTTGTCTTTTTTCAGTCACCTGGGATTTTGCCTGACTGCCATGACTTTTAAAATATTATGGAGAGTGGCTTGGCAACTACATCAGTCGATTCCATTAGGACTCTGGGATGCATCTTAATGGGTCCCATAGACTTTGGTACATAATACACCTTCAAAAGCTCAGCTCAGTTGCACTTTGACAGAATAAATGACTGCTACAGATAAACCAAGAAATTTTTTGTAAGTGGTCTGCTCTGTCTCTCTGCTGGTAATTTTGATGGCTTCTCAGGGCTGGCAGAACAAGATAAGAACCAACTCCTCAGAGACTGTCATTTACAGGGAGTCATAGAACTGCAAGGCCACCTCCATTGCCCTAAATTAATAAACTGAATTGTCAGATACACACATGAGGCTGACACACATTTATTCTTCTGCCCTATTTATGTCTGGCCAGGATAGACTGAAAGCTGAAGACAGCACTTTGGTCATACAAGTTAAGCAGACTGAGTGTCAGTCAACTCCTTATTCCATTCTATCCTGCACAATGTGGTGCTGATCTCCTGTTTAAACCCCTTTAGAAGTCACAAAGTAGACATTTCATTGAGTCTCCCTCTAAACAATAATCCTTCATTCTTTGGGTTTTTTTTATTTCTCTCCCTAGCCCACCTCCCTCAAAACTGTGATCAGAGAAGACTCTATACAGGAGATTCTGTGTGAAAAAAATTTAGGAATATGAAGACTGCAGTTGAGTGAAATGTCTTCTCAAATGCAAGAGCATAGGACCTGAGGATGTTTTCTGTTTGCTGAGGCCTTTAATTCAGAAAGATGTTTAGTTATCAATTTTTCTGAGTATATTATAAAACCCCTGATTTAGTGTTGAATGATCAGGAACCTTAAAGTTTAAATGTGACTTTGAGCCTTATATACTTAAGATTTTGCCTGTCCTGAGGAACTAATTTCACTGAGTAATAGACGTGTTTGTAAAATAAGTTCTTCTAGCAATAGAGTATATAGAATGTTAAAGATCAGAAGTGGCCTGTCCAATCCTGGATTTTGAGAGTCTAAATTTTCTTCTGTCTCTAATATGAAAAAAATATAATATGCAATGATACACATAATAAAATGAAAAAATTACTTAAAAAATATTTTTTAGTAATGAGAGCACTGATCTGTTTGGATTGTAATTAGAGGAAAACAATAGACAGAAGATTTTCCTGGGGGAAAGTTATAGTTCAGAACATGCTACAGAGGATCATCTTTGTTCAAACAGCTTATGGAAGTAAGCCTTGTTTCAAAAGGCCTCGCTTCAAGCCTGAGATATTTTGGGATATGTCTAGAGTTTGTCAGCCAGACTGTCACACACAGGTTAGCAAAAACACAGTGTATTGTTCTCAAAATGTTTTTTTTTGACATTAAACCAAAATTTTCTCATAGCTCCTACCCATTGCTCTTTGATGATTACCTCTTCAAAATTATGTTAAGTGATGCTGATACATTAGTTATAAATGGTAAACACAATTTTTAAAGACCTGCGTTCCCAAAGCAAGATAAGAAGGCAGAAAGAGACTCTACAAGGTCTACCTCTACTAACACACAGCCAGCACAAAGCCAGGAGCAAAGAGCCTCACTGAACATGCAGCAATGAGAGGTGAGTTCAATGTCAATGGCTCATTCAGTAATTTTGCTGCTCTGCCAATGCTTCCAGCAAGTGCCCAATTAGCAGTGACAGTGGTGATGGTGTTTATGAGACACTAGCCTGAGACTGTCATTTCTTTAAATTTGAAACTGCAGAGAAGTCACAGGGTGGTAAAGCTTTTAAGTTCCTATTGACATGCACCAGAAACTGACCTCAAGCTGGTGACTTAGAGGTGAAAGTCTTTATTTGCTAAGTCAGTTTGTCTCCCATAGAGTGAATTTGTAAGGCAAATTCCCATTCCATTCCAGCTTACTTTATTTCTCCTGAGATGAAGGAAACTTTCCCCTGCACAGCAGTTAGAACAGTACCCTCCTATCCCCTCCTCTCCCAAAGGAAAACCAGGCTGTGGAGTCACACAGGTCTGTGTGAACAAGTTTGTCAGTGCATCCAACACTGAAAAGTGAACAGTAGGAGAAATGCAACAATGGAAATTGTGAAAGTCATTAGTTAAAAACACAGTAGATTGTCACAGGAGGCATTGCCTAGAGGTATTACTGAATGTGGTGTTTCACTAACTACATTTAAAAGTTAAAAAAAGATATGAAAGAGAGAGGAGGAAAAAAAAGAATACATATGAAATACTTTAAAAAGGCTGAAACAAACACAAAAAATTAGAAATTACTGAAAAGTTCCCCTAAGAGACAGTCTGCTAATTTGTTGGCTTGGCTTCTCTTGTCTGCACACACTGATGGGCTATTCAAAAAATAGCAATGTGCATTAATTTTAAGCATACGGGCTAAACTGCAACCATAGTTCCTAGTTGTCAAACATCTTACAGTGCTCCTGAGTCCCTGTTAACTCTGAATCCTACTGCCTTAGAATTTAAAAAAAACAATCTGATTCCTGTGTTAAGTCTGAATATGTGGAGGTTTTCACGGTACTTTGGTTCGAGAGTTCAGGGATTGACTGTTGCTTGTTGCTTGGAACATCTAGGCAAATTATTGCTATTTGCATCTCCTTTTTCTGTTCTCTTTTCTATTGTTCCTGCTATTGTCCCTTGTAATAGAATAAATCCAGGATTAGGCTATTTTTGATCTGACCTGGTAAAGCCCTTTTTTCTCTGGCCATGTAGAGAGCCAGTCTCTTTTTTTATTAAAGGAATACAGAATTCTCATCTGACATTATGGGTGCTTCACAATCCCTTTCCACAGGTGACAAAGACAAAGCAGATTGCAAAATGTCAGGGAAAAGGACTTGCAAAGTGTACCTGAATTGTGGACCGAAGGTTATTCTTTGTTCTTGTTCTCTTCCTCCTAGCTTAGCTGTATGGCAGACAGCTACTTAGGCACCTACAGTGTTATTCCTTTCCAGCTCCTGATCTCTTGATAATAAAGGGCATGTTGAGAGGTGATTTGACTGAGCTCCTGCCAGCCAAGGCTGGCATAATGGTGTCTTTCCAAGATAACATGAATCAGAGCAAGCCACAAAAATTATCTGACATATTTTGGGACTAATGTAGCCTTAGAGATTAGGTCATCATGAAGTTATTCCAAAAGCATTTCTGACAACTCTCTCACTGTTCAAAATTCTGAGTTGAATTTAAGAAAGCCTAGCAAAGCTAGACAGTGGAATCTTGCATTTGGAGACCCATGAAACTTTTAATTAAGCACCAATAATATCACCAGTTCCTATCTTTCTTTTAATTTTTATTAATATGGAAAGGCTGGAAAAAAAAGGATAATAGAGGCAAAATAGGTACTGCATGCTTGTATGCCTCACTCATCTGTACATGGGCCGTTGTAGCTCCTCTATCTGAGGCAGTGGGGCAGTGATTCCCACAATATGTTTGCCCTGTTGTTTTACTGAGCTCAATTTGAAAGGCCTAGCTTTTTTTACCTCCTTTAAGAGACTCAGTCTCACACCCTATTTGACCCCAATGTAAAAGAAAATATTTCCTAATATTCATCTTTAGTTGCTTCCTTCCACTAATTCACCTTGTTATATTTACAAATACTAGAAAAAAAAATCCCTCTCTTATGTACAAACAACACATTCAAGACTATTATAAAATTCCAAGATTCTTGCTTTAGTGTGTCTTTATATTCACAATTAAAAATTTGTTCTTCTCCACAAAGAAAAATTTGGTGTATTTATATTTAACCACATTGTGGAAAATGATTAGTGGGATGTTTCTTTTTGTTGTCATAACACTTTGACATTTAATAATCATATTCAAAACAAAATTCTTCTTCCAACTTCTAAGTACATATGTATCTTCAGTTCTACTCATCTAATTAATTATGAATGTTTGAACAGTCCCATGCTTTCATTAAAAGCCCATGCATGCAGTTAAAAGCCCATCTTAACTCATTAAACATAACTGAGGTGCAAAAACAAAAATCCACTACAGTTGTGTGTGTTTGTCCTAATTATAGTGATTTCACAAACTTAAAGCCCTGCTTTGATTATTTGGTTTTAGCATTTTCTTTGTTACTTTAATAGTCTTCCAGGAAGGCTACAGAACGATTTCTCCATCCCTGTTGAAAAGAATTATTAAAATTGATTTGATGTAATATTGCTTTCCTTGATACTCAGTCATGACAGAAACTGTGCTGGGGTTTGGATTTTGGTATGCATTCAGAGAAGCCTTTTGCTTATGTTCAAGATGGTGAACAACTGAACAACCCAGTGCAGACTGCAGAAAAGAATGCATTAGGAGATTTTCAAAAACCAAAATAGTCTGTAAAGAAAGCATCCTTTGCATAGTTCCTATGATTAGGAGCTTTTTAGTCTTGTATTCATTTGAGATGGTAGATCCTGCAGTGAACTGCCTACACCAGCATGTAAATATCCAAAGTAATGCAATGCAGATTTCTGAAATAAGTTAAACAGGAGCCAACAAGTGCCTATCTTTTTTCCCCGCAAATGGAATCTAAGGTGACTAACTTGGAGTTTTATGCTGCAACTTACATGAAGTTAGATGACATCAACTATGCTCCCACAGCCTGAAGTTTGGAGACGGGTGTTAAAGTGGATGTTTAATGAATTTGTAAAGTAACATCCAACACATCTTTTTTCTTGAAAGCAAGACAACATTTACTGTATGTATTATGTATGTCCCAGTAGAAAACTGGTATGTCATCCTCGAGAAGTGCCAGGGCACTGTTTTCTGCAATCTGAAAATAATGGGCTAAGTTCCTGACAGACAGAATTTTCTTGGTTGGTTGGGGCTTTTTTTCTGTGTTTTGTTTGGTTGTTGGTTTATGTGAAGCATAATTTCGTTTCTTCAGATCTCTGATCTTAAGAGCTGGCTGCATAACGAAAGCAGCCATGGATTTCAGTGGGGGATAACATGCAATGGCCAGTGACTCATGCAGTGAGAGGCTTTGCACATCTTTCATATCCCTTGAGTTCTCACTAGCTGCCAGGCTGCCCATGTGGAAGTTCACAGGCAGGCTGTGCTTAGAGACATTGAACCTGCTCATATGAAGCCAGCTACCACTAAACTAATATCTTACTTAACTATCATCAGTCCCATGGGACACTGAAGTCTCCAAAAAAGTCCCGGGGTGTAGCCAGAGCTGTGCTTGCAGCTTCTCTTGTTAAATGGAAGCTGTGCCTAGACTTACAGGAAGCTTTAGAACGCCTCCTGGAATATCACATGGGATAAGAAACAGTAAATTTTCCTCATCCGAGGTTCAAACTCCCTACAATCTTTTTAAACAACAAAGTAACCAGTCTGGTAACTTACCATCTATGTTCCTCCACTTCACTGCACCTCTTAGTTCCTCAAGTCCAGAACAGCTCATTCCAGTCCACGATTGAATCACTGGACTGCTCTCCTAACAGACTTCCTTACTGGTGGAGAAAGAAAAGATGAATACCCACATAGTAAGCTTCACATTCCTGGGATGAAAGCTTTAGACATCCTTCAAGCCTTTACAGAAAATTCAAGAATTATGAGCAAACTACAAGCCTTGGACTGGAGTTCCTAAATCTTAGATTAGTACTGAAAGTACCCCATAATGTCATTATACAGGCAAGGGAGAGGCGCTGGAGCTTTAAATTCTTCATTAAAACTGCTCTGGAGATCAAGAGAAGTTTCAGACTTCTCCTTGAATGGAAGGACAGAAAAGACAGCAATTCCAAACAAAAACGTAGTTGAAGGCAATAATATGAGTAATGGGAACTGAACATCTGCTAAGGGGGAGATTGATATGGGCAAGAGAAATATGGGACATCCAGTTTTGGATTCAAACAAGCAAAAGAGAAAATCCACAAAGATATCCAATGTCTCAAAAGCTAATCCAGAGAAACTCCTCAGTATCCCAGGGTGTTCTCCTTGCCCCCAAGAGCATCACTTGATGATAATTTCCTCCCTGAGAGCTGCACCCAGCCTCAGGTCCCAGCTCCTGAGGGCTTCTACTGTTCCAGAAAAAGACAGAAAAACAAATAAAAACCACAGAGCTCTCTATTTAGCTCTCGTATGACTCTCATAAGCAGTAAAAAGTTTCATGAGCTCTTGAGTGCAAAAAAAAACCCAAACAAACTACCATCAACGCCCATCTTGCATCTGAATAGAACTTTTGGGAGATACTAAATTAAATACATTTACATTTACAGAGAAAAGTGGCAGTAATTAGACTTCATGCTCTTTTTAGACTTTTATTAACTTATGTTTTAGATTTATTCTATTTTTTAATTTTTAATAATATTAAGAAAGTAAACCTCCAAATAGAACCTCAGCCTTTATTTCCTTAAATCTCTCGAGATTTAAATCTCTTTAAATTTCGGTCTCATTTTGGCATTCCCTGCCAAAAGCACTCTTGAAATTTGTGGCAAAATCTCCTAACCTCAGTCATCTCTCTGCAACCAAACTCAGGTAGTCACCACTTTCAGCAAAGTTTTAGCTGAACCTTGCAACAGGCCACAGTTGTCACTGCAAAAGCCTTACCATCTAGGAGACAGTAAATGGATGTGCTGCATCATGAACACCACAGGAATTGGACTGTGGGAGCCATAAAAACAAACACCCATGGAGGAGACCTGTAATTATCTTATTTTGAAGGACAACCGTATCAAGAATATATTTAGCCCAATATGTGTGCCCCACTCTCTGAAATACACAAAAATGTACCTGGTATGCTCTCCCTCCCATCTCTAACCTCCCTCCACCTTCACTTTCTTGTCTCTTATTTTTTCAGTGGACATTAGGAAAGATGGGGCAAATGGAAAGTGCTCCTTGCTTATAGAACTGCTATAACAACGGCAACTGTAGAAGAATATAAGTCGTAACTTACCTCATTTCATTGCCTTTCAATGACCAGCATGAAAAGCAACCACATTTTCTCCTCATTTTTTATGACATGAGGCAGCAACAGAGGAGGCTCGTCTCCCCCTGTTCAGTGCTTTTCTTCTCTGCAACACTGCTAGCCCCTGCACATGCTGGATCTTTGCTATAATTGAAGATGGTATTACACTTTGCCTAATCCTTGGGATTTCCCAGGTGGCACAGAAATATAAATTTTGGAAATTATATCTAGACAAAAACAGTAAAAAATCTCTGTCTTCTGTAACCAGTCTGTTGAAGATACTGTTTGATGTACAAACTCAACCCTTTTTCTGTATTCCACCATGCCTCAGAATTTCTGATTCCCTAATATAATCGAGGTTTTCAAAGGGCATTTGCAGATCATAAGAATTTTAGAGGAAATCTTTTAGGGAAAAGCCCTTTTTCTAGGAAGAACCTCAGACACCTATAGCTTTAGAGATAATTTACAGATGTCCAAATGATCAATTTATGCAAACACTATAAATGGAAATTTGAATATAAAATGCATCCCCTTTCAAGAGGCCAAAACATTTCCAATTATTCCATCTCAAAGAAAAGCACTTCAAAGATTTGTGGTATGACATTTACTGGCTGATGGACGGTTGCAGCTGAAATAAATTTTAAAAATTTTATAAAACTAAACCAATAGTATGATTCCATTAACTAAATGGACTCAAGAAATGGTTACCATTAGTCATCATTACTGTCCTGAAAGAGAGGAAGACTAATTATGAATGGATTTGTTTGTGTCTTCGTTTACAAATTTCTGCCTCTAAAAGAATAATTGTGAACTCAAAGTAGGGCTTCCTGAAATGCACCACTTGTAAGGAAAACACCAGTCCAGAATTCCAGCTAACGACAAATTGTTCCTCAGAATTAAAAATCAAGTTAATAGGCTCACAGTGATTTGTCTTGGATTATTGATTAATATTACATTGGTTTTGCTTCCCTTGGTGAAATCAATCCCATTCCTCAAAGCAGACAGCTTACGCCTTGTCACTTTAGTGTAATGAAATCAGCTATTAGACTCTGCACACGCCGGCCTGATTTGGGTTTATTGATGGCTCAATCAGCGCCCGCGGTCGGCAGGCTCGGTACCCGACAGGGCAGTGACACCTGGAGGGAGGCAGTGGCCCTACAAGCAGCTTTCTGGCAAGGGACCACCGAGCATGGGAATTCTCATTAACGTGATGGACTTTAAAAAAATAACAATAGAAACAAAGTGCTCTTGTTGCCTTCTAACCTACAGCCTGTTCTGAGGCCTATGAACATGCAGCAGTGCACGCTGATTTTGCTTTTCTGCATCTGAGCCACAAAGCCTCTCATCTATTTTGAGATGGGTGTTTAGGATTGTGTTACTTTTTACTGCAATAGAGAGAGTGTCTCTTTTGCCAGAGTCATCAGTGAGAAAACAGGATGAGAAATGGAAAACATCAATAAAAGCCATGGAGGCAGCTGTGTGAAGTGCAGAGTGCAGCCGCCAGGAGTGGCTCCAGCTGCTACTGCATTGAGAGAACAGGAAATAAACCAACTGAATACAAAAAAAGGGGTATCATTCTGGGAGAGGGATGAATTACAGTGACAAATTTCCAAGCTACAGTGTGAAAATCGTGAGACCAGTTAAAATTTTCTCAGCATTAGGGAGATTCTAATGAAAGAGTATAATTAATTATTGTATCACTGGTGACTGCGTGTAAACTATTTTTACATGTATCATGCACCATTATGTATGGTCCTGCAAAGGTATGTGAAAATGGTATAAAAGGTAGACTGCATACTGCATAGGATGTAACTGACCAAAACTGAGGGCTTTCTAACTTTGGATTGAAATCTTAATTATCTGAAAATCCTATTATTTCCTATTATTCCTTATTATTATTTCTTCTTATTATTCATTATTATTATTGTTGTTGCTCTTGTTATTTCATTCCTATTATTATTGTTCTTGTTTTTGTTGTTATTGTTTTATCCTAGAATCATTTTTTAAAATAGACTCAAAAAATCGAACTGGTCAGGTTTCATGACTTTTCCCACTTCACTTTGTATATGCTTTATCATATAGAAGTTATGGGAAATATTTTAAAGCATAAGGTGTCACCCACCATGGCTCCATATGTCCTGAGCAGTTTGTCCCATAGATTTAGGGTGAAGTCAGCTGCAATCGTCACTCAGAAAAAAAATAAATCACAGATTTTGTTTTGAAGTAACTAAATATTTGCCTTCCCCTTTCTTTTCTACCTATCTCTTTACCACTTTCCACTAAGGCAGAAATTGGTGATCACAAACACATCATGGATCACTGACGCCCTCAGTGTGTAGATAAAAGCATGTACATATTCAGTAATATTTTGAGTATTTTTAACCTATAACCCAATCATGGTTTTAGCTTTTTAACTTTCCTCTGCTTGTACTCTTACACGTCAAGCACACTGTAGTTTCTGCCAGATTCCCTCTTGCTGCAAGAAATATATTTCTGAGCTGTTTGCCTTTAGTGGCAGCTGGTTTCTGGGCACATGTCTAGATCTATTGCAAGCTACAGATAACTGGACATTTTGATTTAGTTGGCTCCTGGTAGCTGTGGAGTCCCATGTTGCTACACTACTCCAAAAGGGAATAACTAGCTCAGGAGGATGAGAGTAAAGGTGAAAAAAAAGATGTTCAAAAATTTAGATGCAGATGCCATTTTCTGCAGTACAAATTCAGTTACATTATTCAGCATTGCTACATTAATAAAGTCATACTTACACTAATGTTTCCAAGATCGGAATGTGATTTTAAAGTTTATCCATTTCTTATACATATTTTTTTTTATAAATGAGTTGGTGCAGGGCACTTTCACAGGCAGCAAAATAGCTGAAATAAAAGGAGGAGAAAAATACCGAGTTTCACAGAGAACTGCTTACAAGTAAGGAATCTGGACTGTGTGAATACCTGGACTAAAGCTTCAGCCATCCCTTCAGGGAAGTTAGAGGGCTTTCCACACTACAGAAAGGTACAGAGCGCTACACACAATTACAGCTTGCCACTGATCACGGTGCCAAATCTTTCCCTGAGGTAACTTGTGCAGTTCCAGGGGATTTACTCTAATGGTGAAATGGTCCCCCAGCACTAGAAAGCTGCTTAACAGAGACAAGCAGCAAAGCAGAGTGAGAGAGTAACATAACGCTTCAGCCACCAAACTACCAAGTGGGATTTATTAGGTTCACTTTTCATGGAGACATTTTGCCTCTTGTGAAATGGCATTTCTCTTCCTTCCACACTGCCTCAGTGTTACTCAGCCACCCTGAGTACACCCACACAGGCAGTGATGCCAGGAGTCCCTCAGGCTCAGTGAGCTTAGTCCAGTTCCTACTTCTGATTTTGGCCAGCTGGGTTCCCACTGCAGGTGGGAGCACACAGCAATGAGACCTGGACTACACACAACACTGAACTGCAAGCACCACTATCCCATCTTCACAGTGTTTGTCCTCCTTAAGCATCCTGAGAGCACCTGCTGCTCAGAGCCATGATGGTTTCAGTTCCTCAGACTCAGGAGCTCCATCGATGCCTGACCCAGCTCGTCCTGTGCTGTGCTAGAAGGTGACTCTCAGGTTACTTCATTTTTTTGACCAGAGAACTTGACAATAAGAATAACCATCTGGCTTCCCAGGTGGGGTGAGGGTTTTTAATATGCATTTCAAAGCTTTTGTGGTGACAGGAACTATTCCAATTTCACATCATTTTACAGTGGCCATCTTGAGGATATTTTTTAAACTCTGATTCTCCAAATGAAAGGATGCATTATTGTTAAATGGTACCAGTAAGCAAGCAGTGGAAAGAGAAGGTTCTGATGAATTCAGAATATATAGTTACAGCATTGTTGCAAATGAGTTTATCTGCTTGTCATATAAGTTCAGCTTATTTTCAGGATGCATTCAGCTGCATTTTGAGATATGGGGTACATTTATTGATTTTTATTTTAAATCATATTGAATTTGGTACAGCAACAGCCATTATTTCTTAACATCTCAGCAGGACATGCTGATGCCTGCAGTATTGTTGTAGTAGATCAAACATGGAACAGGCAATCAGTTGTGCTTCTTATTTAGCTGTGCAAGAGTCAGGGAAGGGGAAGTTGCAAGTTAGAGCATTTTGAAATTCATAAGAATGATCTCCTCTCAGTATCCTCCCACTGACCACGACTTAAACTAAACATCATACTCTGCTACTTTCCTTCCCCCACAAAGATCAAACCAATAAGAACTACAGCCACTTGAACAAAGACACTTTGTGGGGACAACTCTTTTGCCATTGTCTAAAGTAAAATAAAAGGTGAACAAGGAAGGAAATGGTTGCTGGCATAATTTTGGTTTATTTTCCTTTGCTTTCCTATGAAGGGGCTGGGGTCACTGTGAGCCCAGGATATTCATTATATTTTTTCCCTTGGGTAGTTCTGAAAAGGGCACAGAATGTCAGTAATCATCTCCTTTATGTCTTAGTGGCAAGTTTATGATTGAAGGATTACCTTGCTAATACATGTTTAAATGAGGCTTTGGCAATGTTAGTGGTATTTGAAAGAGCTCTGGCATTTGAAACAGTCAACAACAAAAGATTTTGCTGATAAACAACACCAGGTTCATGTTAGTCTGGCTCTGAGACTGAAGGCTTTAACATCAGCTCTGTTCTGACACTTAGCATTTTTAATTCATAGCAAAAACGGTTGGTATCAAATGCTGAACAGAACATCACAGAAGCTGAAAATGATGGGGAAAATAAAAAATATTGTCAAATGAAAAACCATATAAAAATAGCTGATGTGTGGCATATGAAATTATTTATTACTATTATATTTCAAAGATTTAATTGAACTTTTTGCTATAGGAATTGTTTCAAACTATCAGGAGGAAAACAGAATCTAAACAGTACAGTATCTAGTTATTTTCATTTACATTTCTTACTGTTCTTCTAGATGTGTTAAACATTTAGCTCAATTAATAAGTCACAGGCAGGATAATACAACTCATGCCTCCTTGCACTGGAAAGGTCTTGCTAACTCAGTTGGATTCCCTTAGATTGTTGGGTTGGTTTTTTTTTACCTGTAGAAAGGAAGCAAAAATGGATTTCTTAAGGGATTTTAAATTATGTCCTTTTTCAGGCTATGAAAATTTAGTCTATTATTTGTGAAGTCTTTTTCAGGCTCTCAGCTGAAATGCAGTATTTAAAAGATGGACATAATTCCCTGATGTTTCACAGTGAGGATGTGTATGATTTACAGGCAACATGACTTCTTTGAAAAGGCAATTTTGAAATTAACTGACAAATCAAGCCTTTCACCTTTCTTGCCAACTGCTTTTCTTACTTCTTTTTCCATCATAGCTGAAAATCCCACTTCTGCCTTTTTCACTTCTTGAATTGTCTCTTTCTTAGTTTTTACTAGATGGTTTATTTAATAAATCAAAGGTAGTAACTGGAAAAATCTGCATTTCTTTCCATTGCTACAAAAAAAGTCTAGGATAAAATTCCATCAAGTCAGAAACCTGAATCAGTCTCCACTCTTGGATTCCTCCACTCCACTCCTCAATTCTTGGATTCTCAGCAGTCCACCAGCCCTCCAATGTGTATATGACACCTTGAAGAGAGCAAAAGTCAGGACCAGAGCCAGACACATTGCTTGTCATAAGCAGTGAGGGGAGTTGTGGGTTGGAATTTTATTGGTTTTGTTTTGGGGTATTTTTTAGCATTAGGAAAGAAAGGGAAATTTTGATTTTGGGAATTTTGGGCTCTCAAATGGAAACTGTGGGAATGGTATTGTTCTTGTTTCACCAGGATGCTGTGTAGTCCAAAAAAGACAGCCAAATGTGGAATCCAGAATTCATTGACTACAGTACAAAAGCAGCATAATCAAATTTTGTATAAACAAAGGAGGTCCAATACTTGATAATTTCTTTTTTGACTTTATTCTGGGTGAAAATCCTATATTAGACAGTTGACTAGAACTGAGGAAATGTCTGTATGACCAAATGCCATCAGAATATAGATAAGGGGTTTAGGATTGCAAAAGCGTGCTGGATCCTTGAGGTTTCTGGAAGGGAGAGGTTACAAAGGAGTCATTCAGCATTTTCTGTTGGATTGTCAATTAGTTTCCATTTGACAGACTTGACAGTAGCTCATGAAAATTGGGCTGTGCAATAGGTGAGGTATCTATTTTTAATAGTTTTTGGGTTGCAAGAAGAATGTCACTCAGATACTGTTTTGGCCAGGATCTTGCATGTCAGTTTTTTAGAATGATTTTATGTCTTAAAGGAGCTTTAATATGGTCAAAGGGTTAATTTTTTTCTATTTACAAGGCGGGGCGGGGGGGGGGGGCGTGGTGCAGGAGGGGAAACACCCACCAAATTTTTTCTTTATTGCAACTTTTAAATGAAAATAAAGGTTTTCAAAATTAGCACTTATCAGCTTGAGGTCCCTACACCCCATTGAGGGATTCAACATGTACTGGCAAGGTGCATGCACCTAAATTTTGTTTCAAGATATGGAGTACACTTCTGCTTTAATAAACCACTCTGTTACTATTTCCACAACAGGAGGGTTTCAAAGGTAAATAGAATTAATTGTTTCTGGAGATATCTATCTCTTTCCACTAACTATGGAGAAAATCTAGGTGGCTAAACGGAACTGTTTGCATCTGTTGCTTTAAAGAGTATGTCTGTGGTGGTATTAGTCATCACAGCCCCACACCTCCTGTTTTTCTGTAACCAAGACTCTCTATTTTTCCATTTATATTGTGGGCTCAAGTGAAACCATATCCCTCTTATCTTTTGTTTCTTATTAAACTTACTTAAGCTTCATACTTACTTAAGTTTCTTTCCTGCACCTATTTGAGATGGTAGGCAGCAAACACTACTTACTTTTCCAAATTAAAAAATAGGAGCAAAATGTCAGTACTACAAATGACACATAATTATTTCACTGTAGACTCCTGAGGATGAGGAAATTACAGGGTTAGGAAGCAAGAATGAAATAATTATATCTTTTAAAATATTTTATGAACAAAAGCCTTTTCTTGTCCGGATTTCTCTGCTGAGATTAAATGCTTCACTAGAAATTAACGATGAAATTAACTGCAGAAGTATGAAATTTTTTTTTTAAGAATTAAGCAAGAATATAAAGGTGGGATATTTTCTTATAATAAATCTTGCATTTGTACAATTTATACATATGAGCAGGTTTTCCAGCTGAGAACTGTTTTAAAAACCATATTTCTGAAAGTGGCATTATCTCCTAATGCAACTTTAAGAGAAAGTAGCTAAACAAAGCAAAATGCAGAATACAGGCAGTAGCCCTAAAAAGCCACATTACAGATACTTGAATTTATAAACAGCTGAAGTTACCATTCCTTGCTGAGTGATTCCTTACTGGATCAGGCTAAGAAAGTTGAGATAGCAAAGTTCGAAAGCTGCTAACTCATTAAATGGCAAAGGTGAATATTGTTTAAAGAGGACATATATTTGACCAGTCCTTACATTCTCGACAAGTTGGAGATAAGACACTAATTGAGATAGATCTTGAGACTGACTCATAACAAGAATATGCTTCAGCTGCCTGTTTCCTTATGACTTAATCCCAATGTTTAAGTTAAAGTGAAGATAATAGTGATATTATATAGCTCAGGATGAAGCTTTGTAAGAGCAAAGTTGGCAAAGCTTTTCTTGTTAAAAAATAGCCACCTTTTGATTTTTCTCTGCAAGTTTCAAGTATGACTTATATAATTTAATTAAGCTACACTTTCAGTATCTAAAGTATATAAGTTACTTTCAACACTTGTAAAAAAAAAATAGACCATAGTACAGCAGTCCAGAATAACTAAAGAATGTGTAGGAGTGTTTAGTTCTATCCTATCTTCTTGGTGACAAATGACATATGGAGAAGTTAACTACTATTCTCACTATCTCTCAATTTCTCTTATATAAAAAAAAGTTGGAATCAGGAGGTCACTATGAAAATGTAGAAAAACAACACATGTTTACAGCTTAAAAATATTTTGGTTAATTGGAAGAGGAGACAGGATCTAAAACTACCGAAAAAATCTGTTACAGTGGCTTCACAGGTATATCAACTTGCATATCTTGGCCCAAAATTAGTTGTTGCGTTCATGGCAAACTCTGGGGCCCTGTACTTACTTACTTACTCTGCCTTTTAATTAAAAATCCTAAAGTTAAATGTTAGTCTTGAACTTTTGCTGGCTCACAGAAACCATTTTGCAAGGGGAAGACTGGAATAGGGGTTTTGGTTTTGTTTTTGGTGGTTTGTTGTTGTTGTTGTCATTGTTTGGGGGGTTTTGGGGGGGGTGTTTTGTTTTGTTTGTTTTGTAGTTGGTGTTGTTTTCATAAAGACTTTCAGGACCCTCCATATAGAAATCACTAAGAAAAATGAAAATATTGAAAAAATCCTACCAATCTATGAATTTTATATTTAGTCTGCATTAATATTTATTTAGCAATAAAAAGAAAACTTGTAAACCTTGTCTTCCGAATTAAAGTTCCATGTTTATTTGTCTTCCTTTAATGCTCACATTCCTTGGGCCACCTAAAAATATCCCTCAAATATCAGATCAGTTGACTGAGCAAAATAAATGGGATATATTCTATTTTCCAAATAAATTATGACATCAAATCAAAGAATTTTTTGTTATCTTACAGATCAATTACTAAACCATGACAGTATTGTTATTGATAAGACATGTATAAACACATTATCAGTTCCCCAGATATGGTCTATCTTTTCTGCTGAGTTGGAAATTGTCTGAAAACAATGATGATGTTTTCAGTGATTTAAACTTTCCATCATTTCCTGTCATGATGGGATTTAGATGCATCTTTTCCAGGCAAAATGCAAACATGCAGAAGAAAGTGGAAATGAAAAGTAAAGATGACCAAAAAAAAAAAAGTTTCTGAGCATTAAATGGCATCAGATAAAGCTTAGTTCTCAAACAAAAACAAAAACAAAAACAAAAACAAAAACAAACAAACAAACAAAAAAAACCAAACAAACAAACAAAAAAAAAACTGACAAAACATACACACAGAAAAAACCCCAAAAAGCACAAAATTATCTTAGTGAATATAAGATGGATGACAGTGTTCCCCTGAGCTGAAACACTCAGATCAGCCTAGGCAGCACGTGTGATTCTCAAGAGCACTTCTCAGAGAGCTTCATGGGTCTCTGAACAGGCTGGAAATGTGAAAAATGAAGTGGCCCTCAAGTCCTGCTTCTTCTCCTTTTCATTTAAAGCCCCCAAGTGGCATTTGCACAACACACATGGTCCCTACAGTTGAATGAGCTCTTCAGCCAAATCCACAGCACTAACCCACAAATTAAAGTTGCGGGTGAGTCTGATCTTGATTAACTTCTGCTTAGGTCAGTAGCTCCAACTTGCTATGGCAGAATTAAATTTAGTCTGTACAGGGTTTTAATCACAACAGGATATATTTATGTTCAATTTTGACCCCTTGAAGACCTTACCTTTTTTTTTTTATATCTCACCTCTTCAGCAACCTACCCACTTTCTCCTCTCCTGAAATAGCCATTAGGAACTTTGTTATAAATCTAAAAAATTATGGTGCATGAGAAATTTCCCTAAAAAGGACATTTAAAAAGCTTTTCCTTAAGAAAAAAAGTAACAAAATTTCCTCTATATAGTAGGACTTTTTTGAATTTACAAATTTTTCCATTTACAAATAATTAATCTGAACATCTTGGTCACCTAAAGTATTTTCCTTTTTGCTTTAGTCTTTTCTGCTTTCTTATATTCTAGTTGTGTTTTCCTATTTTTTCTTTCTTTTTATACCTCTTAGAGTCAACATCATTTTAGTAGTATTAAGAATGCTCAGGTAAATGAGAGCAGGAACAGCTTATTACTGCTGGGATGGATCATTATAGACTCACTGCATTCTTCAGCAAGGGTGTATAATTTCTGTACCATTTCACCTTTCAGGCCTGTTGTTTAATAACATTTTAATAACAAATCCACGAGACAAACAGGGGAGAAAAGTTTGGGTAAAGGATAGCAACTTTTCCTTCATCTCCATGGAAAATGTGAATGTTTAATGCCTGTACAGGGCTTTACTGACTCCTTTTAAGATATTCAGACCACGACTTTTCATTCCAGTTCCTCAGCCAAGCAAAAGTGAAAGAACAGAGGTGATCAGGTAGAGGTGCAAGTCCTAACCCATTTACCTCTCTTGCACTAGACCTTACCCCATTCAATTTGTGTCTGGGAGGACAAGAGTGCCCATAACCCAGTGTAGCAAAAAACAATATATGCATACATTATTGTATTTCAGATGGAGTAATTTAACCTATTTAACATCTGCTCTGCTCCACTGTTTTCACCTGTATTTTTCCTGAGATGTGGGAACTGCAGGTGTCTAGCATTACTTTCTTAACTTCAATATTGCTGTCCTAAAAACAGGTGTCCTGGGGTGACATGATGTTTGTATCCCCAGTCGTCTGTTGGGTTTGTGTTGGGCCCTGTGTGCCTTTGGTGTTGGGTCNGGCAACCACCTTGTTCACACAGGCCTGTAGAGTACAGGAAACAGTGCAAATTGCCAAGGGCAATTTCCGCAGAGAAATTCCTGTTGGACTCAAGTGCCACCCACTGTCTTCTTCCTGACTGGATTTTGCTTTTTCTCTGTCAGCCTCAACTTAAAGTGATTCATTTCAACTATGCAATTACATGAGCTAAGGGATGGAAAGTCATTCTTCGTAGCTTCTCACTAACCTATCTGAAAAAATGCCATCACAGTCTTTTTGCACAAGTGCACTCTTTCAAGGCAATCAGGGGAGAGGGAAAGAAAAAGTGGAACAGTTTGAAGTGTCATCTACATACACATAAAAGGCAAGGTAATGAAGTAGATGTGAACTTTTCTCAGAAGATCCTACTAACTAATTCATCTTTCTTGAAGTAGTTCATGCACCTTATGGTTTTGTTTATTGCAGCATATTACAAACATCTCCCCAGGAACTCTCTGGTTCTCTTCCTGGAAACAGGGATTGGCACCAAATGAAGTTTCAAAGTGCCTCAGAAGCATAAGATGTAAGCACTAAGAAAGACTTTTGGGACCAAATCACATACAGGCTGATTAAAGTTGCATTACCCATGCCCTGAAGAGCTGAGATGGACTTGTAAACCAGGTTTAGTGCTGTCAGCCTCAAGACGAGATTGGGTGCAAGTACTGTCACTTCTTCCCTGGGCCTGTTTTACAAACCAGTTCCTATTTCCTGACAAAGAAAAGGCAATGTTTTGTCCTTCATGTATTCATCTGAGTACAAAGCTATCATAAAAAAATCTACTGAACATCAATCAAAATCTAACATAAACTCCACTCCTCTCCTGTGAAACTTCACTCCTCCTCTCTGTTGCTCATTTTAAAACAGAGATAGATTATTTAAGCCAGATTCATGTTCTTTGTAATAAATTGTTGAGGTCAAGTTGGTTGCCATCAAGCTGGAGGATGAGCACAACCCACTGGGGTGGTTTTTGGTATGAAAGCAGAAAGCACCTCACTGCCTGATGCAATTACCTGATTAGACTTACTTTGCTTTCTGATGCTGTCCTATCTTGAAGAAATATTTCTAGAAAAGACTGTATACATATATCTTCTGGTCACTGACAGCATAAGATGAATACGACTTGATCTCAGTCCAGCATCAGGCTCTATCTTCCTCACACACACAATGTATCATGGTGGCACTCCTCACTGGAGGCAAACATTAACTCAGCTCACCTCAGCCAGCACAGCACGCATGCACAGGAGCTTTAGAAAGTGTTGGGCATGGTATTCTTGCAACACACCTTTTGTCTTGGGCAAAACCACACATTCTTAAAGTACATATGAGTAAATTCAGCCTCTGGAATTGGTGGAAGCTGACTGCTCCTTTGAGGAAAGTATTTTGCTCTGTCAGGGGGTACATCACATATTTATTACATTGGTCAAGAAAGTGCGAGTTTAACAGTGGTAAGTGGGTGCAATTGAGCCTAAGTGAGCGTGAAGGAGTCTAAAGCTGGCTCATTTTACTTGGCAGAGGTGCAGGTTAATATAGAAGGCTTCTTTAATTTACACCTTCACACTTCCTCACGTCCTCTTTTGTGCTGCAAAAGAGCAATTTCTGCAACTCTTTTAACTCACATGCTGGCTGCGATTGTGTAATTCACAGTCCTTTGGGCACCACCTCTGGGTCCTGCAGGCTGCATCTCAAGCCAGAGCAAGGCCAGACAGCTGTTTCCAACTCACTCAGCTTCTGCTCAATCAGCTCCATCTGCACATTAATAGGAGATTATTAAGGACACAAGGTATAATATTTGCATTTGTTTTTCTTAAACATTTCATGTAAACCACAGTGCTGGTGGTTGACAAGTTTATAAACTGAAGTTAGAAAAGCAGCCCCCTGTGACTTCTCCATGAAGGAGAGTGTTAAGATACTGGTGAAAACATGACAATTTACTCTGGTGTCTGGTGAAAGTCCAAGTTAACAAATTTCCTCCTCCACATCTCTATTACTATTTTTAATTCTTTTCATACTAGCTGAAGCAAACTCCCACCCCAAAAACCTCAGACCAGTTTGTTTATCATATTTTCTTGACACGAATGGCCACTGATTAATAAAAAACCTTAATAAAAAACCTTTGTGAAAAAAAGTTTCTGACAGTGCTGATAGAGGCTGTTAGACCTTACGTTCAGTGATGAGAGGTCCTTTAGGGTGGTTATTTTTTACTTATCTTTTTACTTTTGGGGATTGCTGGTTTTGGGTACGTATCCCAAAAGGTGGGAAAGATGGCAGGCACAGAAAACCTCTGTTTCACTTCACTGGGTACTTCGCCGTTGTAACAAGTGTTTTTTCTTTAGTGAGTGGTGTTCTAATGTCACAGGGCAGTAGAAGCATTTTGGAACACCTAACTTACAGGGACAGCACTACTGTTGGGTAAGAAGGGGCAAAGAAGGAGGCATTAAACTGGAAATATCCTAAGGACAGTTATTTAATGTTGGAAGGTGATTGCTTTTTCCTGATACTAAATAAGCATAATTACAGTTCCCACCAACTTCTAAAAATGTGTTCACTTTTACTGGGATAATGACATTTTGAACTTACATCACCATTCATACCGGAATCTCAAGGCCCTCAATAAATGCAAAATGTACTCTCCTAATGGATCTTTTTGATGTGGTTCCACTCTATTCTTCTTTGTAAACAAAATGAAGTACCAGATGATTACAGAGTTTGCCCAATCACACATCAAATGAGTCCTGAATCTCAGAATTAGAGCCAGAGGTCCATTTTCCTAGTGTCTATCCATAATGTAACTATTATACTTCTTTTTTTAATCTTAAAAAGCTACAAAAAAGGAAAATGTATATAGCATAATCAAAATCTGGATTATATACATATAGTATTATCTATATTATAATATATATTATAATATAGATATTTTAGAAAATTCAGTAATAAAGGGCTGATGATGAATAGTATACTTTCCTCCTTGCTCTGCTGAGTTTTATGCACTTGTAGTTCTTCTATAATTTTGACAACAAGTTCTTTAGAAAGCGATCACTCTAAGTACAATGTACAACATTCATTTGTTGTGCCTTTCTCTGTCCATCATATCTGTACTTTCTGATTCACTTTCTGACTCACTGCAGTTTTACTCTGCTATCACTCAATTGAAATCAATTTTGTCTGTCTGGCACTTTACTGTTTGCAGTGAAAAGCTGCAGTTACTTGACCAAAATAGAGTCTGAGGAGGGATGGTGTGTATATGTGTATGCTCGTGTGTGTGCACGAAAAGAGGAGAAAGAGAACAAAAGGGTCCTTGTAGCAGATTCAAGAATTTTCATTAAATTGTTAACATGGAAACATGTAGATGAGAATTTGGTTTTTTGAGGAGCTAACTTTAAATTCAGGTCAGGTTAAGGCCAAAACTGGCTTGATGGGCTCCTTGAAAAGGTGATATTTTGCATTACACAAGTACATGATTCCTGATAATTCATAGCAGGCAACCCCTGTCTTCAGGAGGCTGATGCCATGAGTAGGACAGAGGAAAAAAACACAGGGAATTTCTGACGAAGTTATATCCTCATGGTTTTGACAAATAGTTCAAAAAAGTATGCACATAAAAAAGGAAATAGCATCCCACAGTGAAGACTGAGAACTACAATTAGAAGAAATTCTGCTTTTCCTAAAGGTTATCCAGGACATGTATTTCAAAACATAAATCACCTAAAATCTAGTTTGCTGATCTGAGTCCAGAACTCCCCTAGATCTTTCTCCAGTTCCTACTCCAACTGTATTCCTAGGAACTCCATGGTTGCCTACAAATGAGAGCACACTGTGTGCTCTAGCTGAGTCCAGAATGATAGTAATTTCATCTGGTAAGAAACTCCATAATCCTGCTCTCTTCATCTTCCCCAGGTATTCCTTTGAAGGTCAGAAGCCACAGAAGTCCAAACTCTGTGTTTGCCAAAGGTGCATTTAGAAGGAATAACCTTCAGCTTTGAACTGCAGTCCTGCTGTTGCACAATGTACAAGTTAAAGGAGGATGAATGGGTGCTGGAAAGGCCTCTCCTCACTGGTCATTTCACTGCTGGGTCTCTGTGCTCCGCTAAAACTAAAGGTGTTAGCCTGGTCATTTGCTGCGCCGTTGGAACAGGAAGATCCAAACTCCTCTCAGCCCAGATGCAAAATCTGAACTTTTCTGCATTAGCAGAATTTCCCTGTGACAACACTTCACGTCTCCACAAAACAAAAATCTGAAATTAGATAGCTCTGAACATTGTTTTCTTGTTTCTTCCAAGGCTGTCCTAGTAGGAATGTGTTCACTGACAAACTGATTAAAGTCTGCAAAATGAGGAAGGGGAAGTCCAAGGAATCTCTTACAGGACTGAGTTGATATATTTTCAGATATATAGAGCTTTGATAAACAGAATCTGCCTCTCTTTCTTTGCAGAATTTTTATTTTTGCTGTTGAAATAGATTTGAAGATTTGATAATTCCAGATATGGAAAAAATTGGAACCTGCTTCTCCTTTATACTGCTTGATTTTTCTCTAGCTTTAAAAAATAAAATAGTCTACAAGTGGGAATTAGCCTGAACTATCCACAGAAAAGATCTCCCTAACTCAGCTCCACTAAAATTTAATCCTATGCACTTTTTAACCTGGAGTTAAAATTCATGCTTGTAATACACATCTTATAGGAAGACTGCAAACAGTCTTGCGCACTGGTACTTTTCCATGCTTACATCAGAAGGAAATAAGTCTTGCAAAAAATAGGAAGCAAAAAATATCCCTAAGAGAGTCTTGAAATGCTCCTCCAGATACATGTATATGCTGATGTGACAAGCATGCAAATGTAAAAGCATGTTTTCCATCACAGATGTGAGGTTCTGAGAATAAACTGTAATGTGAAGCTTTGCTCTATTGAAAGCCAGTGCCCTAAGTGCTGAAAGCACAAAATAAAGAGGCTTTTGTGTAAGTGAAAAAAAAAAAAAATATCATATATTATCTTCCAAAAAAATTCAAAATTGAACATAATGCTGGCACAGCAGAGTATTAAGGAAATGTGCAAAGCCTTGTAAATATTTTCACAGATTAGCATCAGGATGATAGTAAAAGTGAATCACAAGATTGGTTTGCAGTGAGGTAAAGTTATACCAGCTGTCATAGAAGGCATTAAAAATTAACTGCTGGGTATTGGTGGAAATGTTATGAAGCTTTTGATTCAGGATGAACTCTAGCATGAGCTTTTGTTAATCCACCATTTCACATTAGAGGAACATGACACATTTATCTGTTTTATGTTATCCAGTACTACAGATCAAACCACACTAAATGCATCTGAAAATCATTAAACATGGATGGAAATTGGTGGTGATAGTGACAAGGGTTTTAATGGTTTTGTTTTTAAGTAGACATTAAAATTTTAATCAAATATTTAGCATTTTCAGTCAACTCAGTAGCATTCATAATGATTATTTGTCATCATTCTCTCTTCTATTTTAACCATACAACCAAAGAACACATATATCACATGATCAACTACTTAGGGAGAACAGTGACTAATTAAAATGAATAATTCAAGGGCAATGCATATCAAAACATTTTTAAAGTTCTCACAGGCATTGCCAAATTAAAAACGAGCAGAAAACCCACAGACAAGAACCATTGTAATGATGTCTTCAGTGATGTTTTTTGGCACTACATAGCCATTCAAATTTTGAGGATCTTTATGAATCTCTATATACTTTTAGAAATATGCAAACAATCTCTAACTGCTCTAACAGTACTTAATGCAGTGGAACCAAGAAGGATTCCCTGTATTGTGAAAGCTGGAAGAGCATTTTCTTTGAGATTTCCTGTAAACAGCTCTTTGAACAATCTAAATGTGGTAATATTTCAATAGTGCTGTGAAGGCATGAGCTAGGGAAGAATTCTGAAGAGGGGTAAGGTGATGAAGGCAGAGTCTCTCCAAGTGGATGGTTTGCTTATTTTCTTTTGAAATGGACCCTTGTGTTGCTAATGGGCTTTGTGGCTGTTTTCTTAAAGATAATCTCAGAAAGGTCCCTCTTAATATTTCCAATCTAAATATAGAAAACTAATAGCATATCATGAATCAAAGCTCAAAATTGCACAGAATAAGTAATATTTTTTTACAAATTGACTATGTTTACTGGCCTCAGACTTGTGCATGTACACTCCAGCATCAAAATATTTCTGTATATTCTGTGGGCTCACTATTCATAAGCAGAAGGAATTTACTGCCTAAGTATACCAGTTTTAATTATGAAGTTATTAATCACACAGTTCAGTGTCAAGCATTCCAAGACTAAGAAAAAAGCAGGAGCAAAAAAGCAATTTCTTTTATGGTCTTATGGTAAGAAGGCACTTCACAATGATAGAAGATGTCTAAGGACTTACATTCTACATTCTGCACTTTGACCAGGTCAAGTAAAAAGAAACTGAGTGAGAAGTAATCCCAAAACCAGAAGAAAAAATGTTTAGTGCATATTTATTCTCAATCTTGCCTATATAACCTTGTTTACCTGAAATATTAGGTAGCTTTAAAGTTTCCCCACTCTATTAAATTAACTATACAAGTTTAAAAGAAATTAAATGTTATTTGTAGTACAAAGTGCTGCTTGCAAGCTAGCAGGGGTTATTTGTGCCTATTGGCACAACTGTGATAGCCCTTTCCAATATAAGCTTGCCTCTTTCCTTTATCCTTCCCATAATTAATACAGGAGTTGATTGCATCTGATTGGCAATTCACAGAACAAAGAGTAATAGCAAGGTAGCTGCCCACCACTATTATTCAGCATAGCAGCACTTCATTGAAAAATGCCAATGATAAGCTCTTCTGCATGGCACAAATCTTCTGCAAGTGTTTAGATAACCAGCTGGTGTTTCTAAACTGTAGTCTTGACAAAGTGATTTCTATATTACAGGAATGCATCTTTAGGGGCTGCTAATACAAACAGTTAACAGTTTGTCCCTGCATTGTGGCTTCCTTCTGGATGTAACTCCATCATATCTGTCTCCTATGGCATGAAAAGAGAAGGCACCAATGTGATTACTACGAGTGAATCCCTCCTCACTTAATGATCTGGCAAAGACATCAGGGATTTTGAGGTGATGACCACAGGAAGTGACTCTAGAGCAGAAAGAAAAAAAAACAAAAAAACCCCAGGTTTCTCTGTTCTTGATATCACATAAACCAGAAACTGCAAGTTTGGGGGATTGTGCAAGATGCTTTTGTGTCAACTGGACACTCAGTAAAATGAAAAAAATAGTAATGAGCTGTGGAAGATTTGGGTTAAAAGCCTTGACTAAAACATACAGGAAATATGTGGCACAGGCAAAACCCAATATATCGTTTAACAGCGACTTTCCAGTGCAGAAACTATGGAAGCCAAGCATTGCATCTTGCAATCCCCTCTCCCCTTTTCTGTGTGCTTTTTATAACTTTGCATCTTTTTCTGTATTTTATTTTTAGCCTGCCTCCACCCACTTTTGAATGCTACAGAAATAAGATCTGAAGATAGTTAGTGTAGGTGTTTGATAGTTTAGGAATAACCTACAAGGTTTTCCATTACATTTTAGTGAAGCAAAACAAGGTCGTATCCAGAAAATATGAAGAGATGAACATCACTAGGGACCAAGGAGGAAGAAATTGTTGATTCTGTACTTGATCCTAATCAGCTGCTGTGAAATGAGCACCTAAAGCCTTAACAAAGAAGGCACAGAAGTAAATCTTGGTATTGTGGTAAAGCAGAAATCTTCTTTATAAGTGCTGTGATTGCCTAGCAGTGAGGTCAGGGGAAGCATAGGACTGAAAAAATTGGAAAATCCCTTTCTAAAGTCAGCAAATACTGCTCTGCTTTGTGGCTGCAGCTTTAGGTGAAAGACTATATTACGTTGAGATCACATATGGAAGTAAAAGAACAAGTCTTATCGCCAAAGCAGATGGCATCTAGACAAAGGTCGGTAAAAAATTCAGATGTTTCTAAGGAAAGGACTTAAATTTTCTATATAAAGGCTGGTTATAAATGGGTATAGAAACAGTAATAAGAGCATTACCATGAACTGTGGAAATCAGCTTATTGTTTTTTTCCTTTCTTGTTTGTTTGGGATTTGTCTGTGTTTTGGTTGTTTGCTTGGGTGGGTTTTGCTTCATTTTGGTTTTGGTCTTTTGCATTTCTCTTGTCTTTCAGAATGATTTGTTTCCTTGCAACATTAGTAGTTCTGAAATTAGTGTTTCTATACTAGTGGCTCATACACAGATTTTGAAAAACAATTTCAGCTGAAGTTTACACTTCTCTATAAATTTCATTTACAATTTCAATTTCAATTAAAATAGATTACTGCAACCAGCACGTTAAAAAACCCCTTCTGTTCTACAAATGCAGAGCTGAGGCAGGAGAGTTGTTTCTATATTGTGCCTCTTCTCCAGTAAAATATTATTTGTGGCTCTGAAAACAAAGCTTGTCTTATTGTAGATTGAGGCAGCAAGTATAAAATAGCAGGCTGGTTTTATCATTGTTCAGCAGTGTACTGTCATTTCTCAACAGGTCTGAATTCTGTCTCCACCTCAGCCCCAGGGCCAATAACTGTGGGCTGCATTTCCTTCTCTGAACTCAAAAAAACTCCTACTTTCTGTGCTTGCTGATCAGAAATTTCATTTTCTTTCAGGATGCTCATGTGAGAGCAGATTAGTCACCTACCAGATCAAAAGGGTTGGTGCTCAGATCATTCCTCATTTTGTTCAGCTAGAGCCTCCACGCTCAGTCTCCAGTGTGAATAATATGTGAAAATGCACAAAAAGGCAGAAACTAGTCATTGCTTATAGCTGGCCTTCAGGACACATCCAGCACCACATAACAAGTCATGTTTACTGTACACTCAGCTATACATATAAAGAAATGGGATCTACAGCTTCTGAAAAACTAACAATCATGGGCTAAGGGAAAGTGAGGACAGAGCCAAGTCCTGAAGAAATTAATTTCTCCTTATTTAGTCTGCATTATGGCTCCTTTTTCCACTGAATTCAGAGAAGGTTTTCCCCTGAAAGCATTAAATGAATAAGTAAGACCTGGAGTGTTCAGCCACAAGGTTCCTTGTCCACCACCCCATCACCTCTTCTACTCTCTGTCTACTCCAGGATCACCGAACTGACAGAAGAGGTCAAATGTCTCACCTAGCCAGCCCAGGAAAGTTATTCTAGCAGTAATGGTGTTTCTGTTTCCTTGCCAGGCTTTGAAAACCAAGTTGTTGCAGAAAGGAGGCTGTTTTCCTAATAAACATGAGACAACATAGAAAAAGGGCAAGCAACAGACCCAGAACACCCTGGGATGCTCCCAGTTATTAAAACCATTTGAGAGAAGTGAAGATAGCGCTGCGGAAAGGACTGGCCTCAAGCTCTCCCATTTTCAGATGGGCATGCCGTCATAACTGTTCCTGAGAGAATGAATGTGAGCCAAGTTAGGACTTTGCCGTGGTGGCAGCAAGGAAATGAGAGACATGGATAGCAAATTAACATAAACAGAATACAAAATGAGGGAAGGCTTCAGAGACTCCATGGTTGACTAGGGGAGGTTTAGAGTCTCCCAGCATTTGTTTTACTGTCACAGTTGAGGATTTTTAAGTATCAATGGATTCCAGAGGTGGCCCAGCCAGCCAATTAAATTTATGATTCATTGCCATTGAGCTTATCATCATGAGTCTGCAGTATCATTCAGTGAATGCCTCCAAACTAAGAGGATACACTGATTAGCCATAATTAGCACTGCACCATAAATTCATGTAGGGCTTTAAAAACATTAAGAAACAGTATGTCTCCTCCCCAGAGAGCAAGAGCTTATAACTAAGCCATTTTCTCAGACACAGCACAAGCATGCTTAATTTAGCTATTAGCCAACAAGGACATGATAATTATTTTTCTCTAACAGTGACCCATGTCCTTGTGAGAAAATGCAGTTTTGAGGACAGAGCTAGAAGGAGGATGCCAGCTTGGAAGCCGTAGGTTGCATTGCAGTTGCTAAAGGGAGAGCATGCCTCAGGGTCACCTACAGAGGAAACTCTCACCTGTACTAGGCTATTTGCCATGCAACATCCCAATGGTTGCCTTCAAAGACAGAAAATGTTGGCAAACACTATGTTTGAGGTTCATATTATAAGAAAAATAGTTAATTGTGGAAAATGTTACAGGTAAGCAAAGAAAGCAAAAAAAAAAAAAGGTCTTTTATCAACCCCTTTCTCTTACTAACATTTTTTTTTCTCACTCTATACTACCATACCACAGCTATACTAATTTAAGATGATGCTTTGCCTCTCCCTTGTATTTTCCAGTCCCATGACTGGTGAAGTTGCTCTTATCCCAACCACTTTTCTTGAAACATCTGATCTCACCACTCATTAATTTATGTACTACTTGGCTGAATTTCAGTTGTACCTCAAGCTTTATCTTACCTGCTGTAAGTTAAGTCAAAATAATTTTTTCCACAGAAAATATAGAACTAATCCTTGTGTAAGTTCAGATGTGCAGAATTCCAAGAAGAAAACTGTGAAGAATGGGGTATAGGAGACATTCTTCTCTTGTGAAGATGTTTCTGTGGTCCTCATTCCCTTCTTTTCTTCAAAGGTTATTTTCTTTTAACACAGCAAGTAGGCTCTTGCAGTTTGAAGTTCGAAGTCCAGGACCAGTTTTATTATTAGGTACATTGAGCTTCCTGGATCCCTGAGGTAGTTTGGTGAAATCAAGCTACAAAGCTAACCATGGTTTATTTGCTCTCTGTCTTGCTTCTCTTTGAAATAGTGTTTAAAAGGAGATCCCACACACAGCTACTACTATGACTTAAGAGCTGAAGAACAGGTGCCTTTTGTCTGCAACCAAGGACAAGCATTCAACACCAGGAAGCTTGTGTAAGCTGGAATTTGGCTGGAGCAAATTGCATCTCTGTCAGCACAACTAGAGGATCAGCAGTTTTCTGATTATTAATGTGCCTCAGAAATCTGCTGGGGCTGATTACACATAACCAATGAAACACCAATGGCCCACTCAGCTTTCAGTTTCGTGGGAGACCAGGCATGCCTCTGGAGCTGTCCAGCCTTCTGCATGTAGTGCAAGCGAAACAAATGTAGTGTGCATGCAACCATAACCACATGGCAAGATTATGCCTCTGCAAATTATCCCATCAGATATTCACATATCACCAGCCCTCATGTTTGCTGAAGGCAGAAAAGCTACATTTTGCAAGCCTTCGTTGAATGCTGAGATTACTGGAAAGTGAGAATTTTTCCTGCTAGGAGTTTTTCATTAAATCATGTTGACAATTTATTTATTATTTCTTGATGAAAAAAAAAAGAAGCTTTCTAGCCTCTCCAACTGGTTATGAGTGCCTCATGCTCCTTCCTTCAGGGCTCAAAAGTCCAGGCTCCAGGCCTTTCTTCTCTAAGCACAGAAGAAAATTCCAGAGCAGATTTTAGAGTTTTCTCTTTGCTAATTTATTCTAACTTGATTTGACAACAGGATTCAATTGGTAGGAGACCGGTCCATTGTTACCCCTTACTCCAGTTTTAGAGCTTGCTTAATCCCACAGATTCTGTGCCAATTGGTTTCTGAAGACTCATTTTATTTAGCTTTATAATACTGAATCCTCAGGGGTATTTAGCCTTTTGGGGTAAAAAGTTTCTCTGTGAGAAGAAAACTTCTTTGTTTCCTATGCTTTCTCCAAATCAGAAGGGTGTTTAGCAGAGTGGTCAGTAATCTCAGACTTCTGTGCTGTATTATCTGCTAACCTCTTGGGGAACACAGTCTGCTTATAGGTCTGCCCACAATGGGTGAAGCAGCAGAGCACCCAGCACAAAATGTCACCAAATTTTCACATGTATGCAATTCAGGAATAAATGCCTCTGATCTAATATTCAGAGCCAGTGGGCAATCCTATCTCCTAGGATGAGCAAGGATGAGCAAGGACAGGAAATGCAAAGTACTAATGTAGAAGTGGATGGAGAAGACTCAGAGGGGCTGGCAAATGCCCCACCATGCGTAAATGAAGAGCTAAGATTGACATCCCACTTGATTTTTTTTTTTTTTTTCATTTTCAATGATCATTAGGCAGTGAGCAAATTAACAAAAATCAGTATCATATGTAGAATGGCCCATCAACAAGCAGAAAGGAACTGCATTCTTCAGCCACTTAATTTCCAAGGCGTACTTGAAAGCCACTGTGATCAGGCAAAACGGACAATGTTTCGGTAGCAGTGGATTGAAAACATACTTTGCAAAAGAGGCAACCCTTACATATTAATCTAAAGTAGATTAGCCTTCAGTTATGACAGATTAAAGAACTGTGCAGCACAACTCAGGAGTGTCATCTGTAGAGGCCAGTAGTTGTCATAAAAACTAGTCAGTTGTTTGGGTGTTTTTCACAAATTTATTTAACACTGTGATTTGTCTTCTATATATAAACATCAGGGTGAGAGGAGAAGGTTTAGAGAAAATCCAAGCTAATTTTTTACTGTGAAATAATTCAGGTGAATTTTCCCAGTGGGCTTGCCATCTCAAATGACCAGCCCTAGAGGTAGACATGTATTTGTCAAGCTGAATTATTTTACTAGTATAAAATCATACAAAATAGAAAAAGAAATCCACAAAGAATCTCAAAAAGTTACTTTCCGCCCCCCCCCGCCAAAGAACTTTTCCATGTTGAAAGAAATCTGGAAAAAAAAGTGTGCTTCTCAGATAAAGTTGGAAATCCAGTGTCCCAAGAGGTTGTTTTTTGGTGGGGTTGCATTTAGAATTGAAAGGAAAAAATATTGAAAGGAGAAATATTCTCTAAGTAACTTTTGTTAGAAGTCAAATGCAAGCTATTTTTAAGCTTATTTTTCATTTTAACTATGAAAAACTTCATTGATTAAACTGTTTACTTGATTCAGGAGGTTTCTTATTTTTATTAGACCAAGTCTCTGGTTGTTATAAGTTAATGTAGCTCTTCTTGTTCTGATAGAGCTAGATGAACAGTGACCACTGGAAGCATTCACTGGACCAAAATGTAGTTAATGGCAGTTAATCTCACTCACAAGACTCTTGCTGGAGTAAAACCAAGGAAAGAGGCACACATTTTTCACAGCAGCCTTTATATTTCTCCTATCTTTCTAATTGATTGGAGAGCAATTAAAATCTAAATTAGATCATCAATCAAATGAGGCTGTACTAAATACTGTCCCTGCTGCCACGTACCAGCAAAATTTAGCTTGTTTGTGAGCCTATGTCTTTACTCTAGTCATGCAATTCAGATTAAGGGTTGTGAGGAATACATTTTTCCATACAATTTCCTGAATATAATGTTATTCTGGATTATTCAGGGGGAAGAAGAAAAGAAAAAAAAAAAATAAAATCCATCACTAAACAAGGTGTTTTTAAAATTTTTGCTTCAAAATTCAAATGCTTCTGAAGTCTAGCCACGCTTGTTGTATCCCTCTAGGGGGAATGGGTTTGCCCAGAACCCCAGTAACAGATAGCCACATGGTCCTTTCCCCCCATAGTCCTTCCCCCCTAAACCTGGATTGGATGAGAGCCAAAACTTATCTATCTCAGAGAGGGGATAAAACCCCTGTGCACTTCCTCCCTTGGCCTCTTACTGCCTCTTGCCCTGGCCACTCGGTCCTTCCCTCCTGCCTGCTGTGCCTGTCACCCCCAAGGAGGCCTGAATAAACCATCTCTGCAAAGCACCTCTGTGGTAAGAGCCTGTTCTAATATCCTTTGTCCTGTTACCTATGATAGTTTTCCCCCAAAATTTTCCTAATAACTGAGCTAGTCAAAGATCCCTGGGGGGTCTGTGGGGGGAGATTTATCACACGCTGGTGTTTCAGTGTGACTGAGCTCAGTGTTAGCACAGAAGTCCTGAACCACAGATTTCAGTGCAGTTCAAGAGGCTCTTAGCAGGAACTGAATCACTTCCACACCACTATGGGGCTGGAGAGGAAAGGCTATCTCCACACAAGATAGCAGGCAAGCTACTCTGATTGCAGTAGAAACCATTGAAACCAACACACTAAAACCAACAGCTATGCCTGGCCTACTCTTACAGCCTAGTTCTTTGCAAAATATTTGATGGAATTTTTTTTTTTTTTTTTTTACATGCAACATATGACATGTAAAATAGGTCCCATGAAATAGTAAGCTGACTTTATATCCCAAAAAATTGTCTGGATGAGGGGTGAGTTCTACCTGTGGGTTTGCATATCCTTATAACTTACTTTCCCAGAATATCAGTTCAATTTTCTTTCTCTCTTTGATATTTTTTTATTCCTTTTTTCTTCTTCTCCTCAGCTTTAGTCTGAAAATTTACCTTTAACAGATTTTTATTTTTTTAAAGATGAATAAGTGAAAGGACGTATCTCCCTTTTCACCAAAGTTTCCTTCTCACATTTCAACAAGAATGATTGTTTATTGCTTTTGAGGAGAGAGAAATGTGAAATAGAAGAAAGCAAAAGACCTTCAGTGATGAGATCAAAATAACACATGGAAATATATTTTATTCAAAAGCCTGCACTTGCTTTGGTGGAAGCCCTTCCACAGATGCCTTCCATGCTGCATAAAATGTACAGAAGTTATACTTGATTAAAAAGGAAGTATGATTTATGTGCACATGAAGGGTGAAGGAGTGGTGTACAAATCACATTTGAAATAATTTAGGCAGTGTCATCATCACTGTCCTGAGACAGGTCAAGGAGAAAAGATCAGTGTGTCTCATCAGTAGAAGGCAATTCTGGGATGAGTTCATTGTAAGTCAGGAAGAGCATTGTCCAGTAATTAAGAACTAAGTAGGGATAGCTGAAATTCACTTGGGATGTGAAATGAGGGCTCCACTAATCTTATGTCCACAAGGGAATATGTCATAATACTTCTGCTAGAAGAAAAAAAACAAAACCACTTTTATTGTAAAAAACAGTTACAAAACTATAGGGATTTCCTGTAGAAAGACCCAAGTTAGGGTTCTAGGACATAATGCAGGTATTGCTGTATATAAACCTCCCTATGATGAATTAGTTTATTAGGTACCCATGTTTCACAGAGACGCAAATGGCAAACCATCAAATTGAAAACTACTTTGAATGGCGAGGTAGAAATGCCCAGAGTGGTTATGTATAAATCACTCCCTGAGACAGAGAAATTCTGGGGAGTCATTGAGCAATGGGAATATAGGTTGTTCATTCCTCTGAAAAATCATGTTTTTCTTAGAAAGAGGATTCAGTGCATAATAAGCAAAGGAATTAATGTTTTTTTATTATAACAGGTCTGACCTTACTCTGTTACTCATACTAAATTTGTGCTGCACTGATGGCACCTGCTGCCTTGTATTAACACACTGCTGTACTCTATTTACTTGGGTGAAGGTAGGAACACCATGAAGACTTAGGCTTCTGTATGGGTTTATCTCTTTTTTCTTCATTTTTCTTCATTTTTGTCTTTTTACTTACACATGCGATGGACAAATTAAATATCGAAGTCGTAAGTTAAATTCAGGCACACATACGTGAAGCAAGAAGTTGCAAACCTCTTAAAATCTTGGGACCAATCCCTCAGTTGTTTACATTCACACCATCTCTATGCTATAATTTCCAACAAAGATTTCACCCTTGAATATCAAACTATTTGGAGCATGAGTCTTTATAAGGAAGGTATCTTTATAAAGTACTTTGCACATTTACAGCATGTTGTGAATGTTCCTGTTATTGACAAAGCGTAGTCTGTGAAATGCATGTGAAGTAATAGATAAGACTGATTTTACCACTTTTCGTTTCTTTAGCTCACTTATTTCAGATATCTTATATCTTACTTTTTACTTCTGTGTTAGGGCTGCTAATGCTGACTCAGTACCTGACAACTTGTTTCAACTTTACTTACTGCTGGCTTAGCAAACAAAATTCAGTAACAAATGTGAAATCCATTGCAGTTGACGATACTTTTGCAAAGGTAAATGAACAGAGCAGGAGTGCAGTAGCCTCAAGAGGAATGCAAAGAGAAATATATGCAGGAAGCATCAGCTGGGATTTTCTTACTCTAATATGAAACAAGTGTCTGGATGACTGGATATTTCATAAAAGCAAAATCTGAATCAGCCCCTTCATCTCAGGGAGGCAGGCATTTAAGATACTGGTGACTGATGGAATAGTTACCAAGTTTTCAGTTATGATAAAGGTGAGTAATGATTTTTATGTCATTCTTCACAGTCTGTCTTCATGTTGCTCTCCATCCTGCCAAAACAAGTGACCTGCTTTTCCACATAGCACCCAAACGCCTCAGTGCTTTAACAATAAAGTAATATGAGGTGGTGCCACTCTTCTGTCAGCCCATGAAAAGCTGTCTCTGGAGAACATGTGGGTTCATGTGGCAAACCTTTAGGATGCTGGTAATAGCAGCAGGGAGCCCTGAATGGCATGTTCTGTCAACAGCAGAGCCCTTAGGACCACCAAGGGGTTCTACCCTCTCCTTCCTAGCTGTATTTTATGTTCATTGGCAGGTAGAAAGCACTTCTTTCTCCTCTCATGGCCAAACTAGAAATGAATGATAAAATATTCATGAAAAGGGCATAAAAGGACAGAGAAAATAATACCAAGTTATAATATCCTTATAAAACACCCAAAAGAAGAGAACATAGGGGAGGCAGATATAATGGCATCTCTCTCAACTTATCCCTCTCAATTTATTTCAGATATCTCCTGCTCTGACTTACCCACATGAATGTACAGAGCAATGGAGACTGAAAGAACATTGCTGAGTGCAGTGGGCAGTCGGGCTCTGTGTCATAGGGTATTAAACAGGAGCAAAACACTTGGTCAGTGATAGTGTTTCTGAAGCTATTTTCAGCCCACACCTGCACCTCGTAGAGAGGACACGACTTTTGTCAATTTGCTAGACAACAAAATATGGCAGTTACAGGTCTGAAAATGTTCCAGCTGTTAAAGCTGCTTTGTGGGAAACGGTGTACAGAAATGTGTAGCACAGTGATAATGCTGCAATCCAGTTTATAGAAGGATCTTGAATGAAAAATTATTTCAAAATAAGTTGGAAGGTATATATGTGATATATGTAGCAAGGTAAATCTCTCCTTTCTCACTCACAAAATTGGTGTTAACATCAATGCTATATTAAAGTTAGTAAGTGCACTGAGAGATTAGGGGTACTACATGTGTTATGTGAGTTGACTTAAATATATTCATTCACAGAAAATGTACAGATTAATACACTAGATATCCATAAATCCACTGCATAAATTTTTTAGATCTTTGGTTTACATATTACTTATAAATTATTGCTCCTTAGAGTCTGACAAAAAATTACAAGAGGAACTCTGCCTGTTTTTGAAAGAGCTTGAAACTTGAGATGCTGACAGAGGTGCTGACATGATTGCAGTAGAGATTTTGCCAGGAAACCTACTATAAAGGTACAACAGAGAAGTTCCTAGTTCAAAATGCACTTGTTAATAATTTGGTGGAAGAATCTCTCGAGTTTTCATGCGCTGTAAGCGTGTTCAATCAACTCACAAATGCCTTGTATCAGAGCAAACAGAAGGGAGGACTACCCACGATCAGAGAGAAAATGAACCTTTTTCAGTGGCCAACAGCACTTTCCCTGGAATTACACTTCCATGTTGTTAGATCCTGTTACAATGTAAGGTGCTGGATTTGAAAGATAAAATAATTTTTCTTATTATTATTTGTTTCTACCCCTGAATCCCATGAAGAGAGAAGGAAAAAGGCAATAATGGAATTAGATTATGAGAGCTGTGATACTTTACATGGACTGGAAGGTGAAGAAAAGATAGAGAGGGAGGATGCTGGAGAAATTGGGGATTGAAGAGCTCAGGCTTAGAAAGGGGAAAGCAGAGCCTTTGTGAGTGTTCAGTGCAGCTTTGAAATCCACACAAGAATGGGTCTTGGAGATGAGAAAACCAGAAAGCAGATAATAGGGCATAGCAACAGATACAGAAGACGTCCATGTCATTAATGTGAAGGACCTAGTTGGACATTACTGTTTTGTTTTCTTGACAAAGGCAAATTCGTGAGATTGAATATCTTTCAGGGCAACAGGACTTGCTTTGAGAGAGTTCTCAGAAAGCAACTAGTTTGGGGAAAAAAGCTTCAAAATGGTAGATGCCCACACTGACCTTTTCAAAATTGAAGATCTTGGGTTTATTGTATGTAAGAAGCTCTTATTTGAAAATCCAAGCTACTGTGATTGAGAGACTAAAATGATCTGAAAAAAAATGAAACACTTCAAAATTATATAGAAGCCTGTTTCAATTGAATAGGAATCGTGCACTTAACTTTCAGTCTATGAAAAATGTGACATTTCAACTTCTAAGCCCTATTTGTGGTGAATACTTTCTTTTAATTGGGACAATTTTCCTAAGTGGGAAAAAACCATCTGTTTCCCTTTCCTTCCAGCTGTGGCTTTGCTCTTTCACATTTCTCTGCTTCAGATCTATAGGCACTGGGTAGCATTTCAATGGGAAATAGGGGAGGATGGAATAGAAGGGCTTCATTTCCTTTTTCACTAGAAAAATCTCTCTATTAAATGTTATGGTCATAAAATCAGGGGTCCATAATACATGAAATGGCAGAATTTGAATGTCTTTCAGCCTTAACTCAGCCATCTTTGGCTTATACAATACAATGCATTTCTTCTTTTTGTGATTACTTGCTTCTTTCCCCAGAGCCTAAAACCACATGAATAGGTAATTTTTTAGTGAATAGGTTTTTTCCTATTGTGTGTTATCACCATCATTTGAAATGTTTACTTTGACACTTTGTCTGAACTGATGCCCTAAGGTCCTATTTCAGCTTTCTGTCCTTGAAAAGGTAGCTGTTTGCTGTTGGTATTCTTTTTAATACTCTAAAAGAAAAGGTATTCTGAAAGAATTATATTTTCTTATATGTTTGTGATCAACCATCATCAAATTTACCTTTGAGCTCTGCTATGTGAATTGCAGAAACTAATTCAGCTGCTTATATTCATCTTGTTCAATTAAATGTACAGGCCAACAAATTAAGTAACTGTAACAGAAGAGGCTGGATTTTATCTGCAAAAGAAGGTGGCCACAAAGTTTTGTTGTTATTGTTCTGCAAATCTTTAGGGCAGTCATCTAAGCTAAGCCTTAGCTTTGGTAGTTGCTGTCAGCATTACAATAGTTTTGCTTTGAATTTTTTCCTGTGCTTGGCCATTAATGTCAGGAAACTTCACCTTCCTTTTATACTCCAAAAGCATGAAATATCCAATAAGAAATCCATAAAATGCATATCCAAGAGAAGCAAACAGACTTTTCAAATAACAATAAAGTGAAGTATTTCAAACAAAAGAATCAAAATACATGGAAATATGTGACCTGATGGTGGGAAAGATTTTACACGACATTCTCACAACATATATATACACCCACCTATCCTTTGCCAGTTCTTTTCTCCAAAAATAATCTGTACTTCATTTAGGTTGTTTTGGAGGCTTCCAGATAATGTAACCCACATATCCATCTGCATTTGGAATGTAGTGGTTTGTGAATGACCTTTTCGTTACATTTACTAAGCAGAATCTTGATCCAAGTAGATTCTTTGGCTTGGGCTCATTCTACCCTCCCGTGTGCTTTGAACAAACCACTTCCCCAGGCTCAGAGGGCCATAACTTTCGTTGTTTGAAAAACTCATTTAACACAATTTATTGCAGCATTCTCTCCCCCTTTCCCCTGTCGTAGTTTCCTGATTGCTGTTCATCTGTACCAGATGTGCTCTTTACGTTTCCAAGTTATATAAACTTATTACCCAAAATGGTTCTCCCTCTTTTCCCATCTGCTGTATATTTATATTTACAGTAGCACACTAACTTGTATACTATAGCACACATTTAATTGCTAGGTCTGGAAAAGCACAGGGAATTCCTCTCTTAGAGGTGCAGTTCTTGCCATCTGTAGCCATATCCACCCTGTCTTCAAAAATATGTGATTATGTGTAAGATAAACAAGGCAGCCTTAGATAGAGCAGTCTCCAAGGGAAATTGGAGGTACTGCACAGAGTAATAGTCCTGAAGAAGCAGACGGCATCCTTTGAATGAGTACTAAAACCATGGTGCAAGGGTGACATCCTTCTAATGAAAAAATAGCAGTGACAGTTGAAAACTATCCTTCAAATCTGCTGCTAAGTATAAAACTGGGAGTTTAGGTGGTCTTGTGTGTGTGCATGTCTACTTCCTATTACATTTCTCTTGAGAAGTGTTAACTGGGAGCCAAAAATACTCAGTGATTTAACAAAAATAAAAACAAATTCTGCAGAATCAATCTTCTTCAACTTTTCCAATTTAGTAAATAGGGAATGGTGACTACTTTGCTCATCAGAAGTAAGATTTTTATGCATTTGCATGTTCAGAAAAGTGATGTGCCTGTCAATCAAGGCACTGCCTGTGCATGCAAAAAACTCGCTATAAGTACAAGGACTTTTTTTTTCTCCTTTATGTGGGCTTTAGAAGTTATCCTTAAATTCATTCCAGCATTTTTTACAAGCATAAGGGAAAATTCCAGTTCCTGGATTTATGGACTTATGCTAAATGCTAAACCAAAGCATAGCAACATGTGCTTTATGCTGAATTTCCCCTCTTTTGCACAATTCTGAGACCCAGTGTATCACCCTAAACCAACACAGTCAAGTGTGATAGTTCACCCACTTCAGTTACTGCTGAAAGAGCAGTGGCATAGCAGGGTCCTGACTAGGCCAGCCACACTATTCTCAGTCTGGAGGAAAGAGAAGGATAGCAGATGCTGAAGCATATATTTTTGACAGATAATTTTGTCCTGAAAACACCTACTCTAAACTGAAATTCTCCCAAGGTTTGCATCTCTTTTTTCACTTTGGTGCCTTTTAGTTTTTTCAAATGTAGGAAAAATCATCACGTTCCCAGCACAGAATAGAAAATAAGAATGATTTTTTACTGCTTAGAATTAGAAATCTCTTAGAAATAAGAGATTTTAACGGTTATCTTTCTCCAATGGAAAAATCTCCAAGATTATAGAATATATTTGTTTTGAAAAAAAAAAAATCCATTTAAATTGCTAGTTAAATTATGTCCATATTTCAGTTCCTCTTCTCTTCTTCAATTTAATACATTTTCAGTCCTGTCACAAGTGCTGTTTTTGTTATAGGATTAAGCACACTGAGGTATCATCTCAAAACCCAAGCCTACAACAGTACAATAACAGGGCTGTGAAAAAGCTTTTCACTTTCTGGCTCCATTTGTTCCACCAAAATTCACACAGTATTGTGTAAGCGGGCATATGCATCTGTATTTCTGTGCCTTCATAGCTTGAATCTGTAAGTTGCTCTGATCTGGAAGCAGAACAAAGCAGCTGCAGGAGGAAGTTTATTCTGTGCAGTCTGGGGTTCTGACTGACTGTGACGGGGCTGGTGTGTGTGGAAAATGACTTAGCTGTTATTTTCCTTGCCTCTTGATCCAAATTTGTGCCGCTCTGAGAGTCAGAAAACACATTTCTAAAGGATAGTGGGATTTTCTCAACTTCTCAAGGAGTCTAGAACTATTTTTAAATATTAGTGATTTTTTTTTTAACCGTGAGTGTTAAGTATTTCTCATAGCCTGAGATTCTGCAGTGCTGATGAAAGACAGAAGCTAAATCCTGTCCTGTGCCCTCCTTTTTATACAATCACTCTTTAGTAGTGTGAAACATCTGTATACTTTATATGCAAAGCTCAGCAATAATTTATTCAAAGTGCTTCACCTCCTATTTCTAAAACAACTGTGAGCAACTTAGCATTCAAGTGTCTTTATAAAATAAATTTGCCAATCTTTTCATGGAGAAACTGGTGCTAGTGTGGAATCTTTGAAAAGGGAAAGTATTAATTCTGTGCCAATGGCACTGAAGGAGTGTGTGATTTAGGTCACTTCACTTTAGCTAAAAATTAGACAGGTAAAAATCTTTGAAGAATTAGAGTGGTAGAAATGTTTAAATTTTATCAAAATGTTTCATTGAAAACTGGTGAAAAAGAAGGATGTGTGTAATAAATATGGACCGTTCTACAACTAATAAATATAAATATAGAAAAGATATATGTTATATAATTCTGCAAGGGGATTGACTTAGTACAGCACAGAATTCTGGCTTAAACCTCACTATGTCCAATATCAGCAGAATCACAGAGTCAGCAGATTAACAATTAGCTTAGTGACATATCCAAACGTGACTGGTCCACAGTGAGTTCTAATCAAACACAACACCATTATCCACAGGGGGCTTCTGGAGGTGTTGTTACCAAGAGAGGTGTTACACAACTTTTTCCTGACTATCTCGAAAAACATGAAGCTCTCAATGACTACATTTTCAGATGACACAATAATAGGCAAAGCAAGAAATAATGAGAAGCTATTTGTATCACAGAGTAAGCTGGACATTGATAGGATGGATTGTAGAAAATATAGTCTTGATAGAAAGACAGAAATGTCTCAAAAGTGTTAGGAAATCAGCTGTAGTATTAACTCTTTGAATGTTCAATTTTAAAAGAGAGATCTGACCTAGTTATTTCTACTCAGGGAAGAATGATTTCACATAATCTTCCTACTTTTGCACTTGAGGCCCTAAATTTTGAGAACTATAAAATTACTTAAAACAATCTTTTGCATTTCTGTTTACACTATACGCTTGTTTTAACCAGTCCTCCAATTACTCTTTCTACCTGGCCTTGTCACTGCATCTGAATGAATGTGGCTCTTTAAATTTGCAATACAAACCCCTGACACTTCAAATGTAATCTGTCTTCTTAGAATAAAACCAGTTTTAGAAGAGGGCATTTTGTGTAACTGAAATATTGCTAAAGACTAGACAGCCATATAAACACTTAAATTATTTATCCACATCTCCTATGGTCCATTAAAACTATTTAATTTACTTTTTGTTTCTACCAAAAAGTAATTTCATAAAAAAGTTGGTTTTTCTTTTTTTACCTTTTCTTAATTTTATTTTAATTCATGGAATGATTGTGACTTAAAAAGATCAAAATTAGAATGTTTTAGATAAAAGCTCAAAGAAAATGTTGATACTTCATTTTAAAAAATAAATAAATTGATAACATATCTCTGTAACTATTATTTTAAGCATGTCAGTACAATATTGTACTAAGTTTCTGTGAATGAGGAATTAAATGTTTCTGTGTAATTTCTTATCCTGCTCTCAAGCAGTCCTTTAATATTTATTCGAGTTTACTGATGTATCAAGAATTGTAATCAAATTTAAAGTTTATTGGCATGGGTCAAATATGCAGTTTGCTCTAACCAGGAGACTTTCTGCTGCTGGATATATATTGCAGAAATAAATGGCAGTTTCCTTTTACTGTTATTCATCGGTTCATAACACTCAAGGTTAATGTGCTGTGGTGGCTTATTCATGAAAAATGTTTGCAAATCTTGAAAGTTTCATACATTTTAACACGTATAATTTGTCCAAAAGTTCCTACCAGAAAACATGACTGTTCTTTATTCATTCTTCATCATTCATTTCTTTTTGAAAACCTTCCATTCTGCCAATGCATACACAGCACACACATATACAATACAGTGTCTGCCAAAACGACTGGTCACATGTTTATGACTAGACAAGAAGTTAAATTGTTCTATAACACCATCAACCAATATTTTCCATGCCCTAAAAAAAAAAAAAGGCAAGAAAAAAAGAGTACTAAGCAGTACTATACTTTTTATTCCAAGCAAATAGTTCCGGTTATTCTATTTAACATATCTCAAGAAGTAGATTCTGGATAGATGAAAATATGCATTCTATTTCATGCCCACAGTTGTGGGGGCTGTAACTCCTACAAAGCACAGCTATCCAGCTTTTGCACTATGAATGAAGTAACAGACCTGCTAGTCATAGGAATTGGCTGTGTACGTCTATGCACCCCAAATGTGTTTGTCCCTCTTAATCAACAATTCAGTGGTGACTTTGTCTAGTGGTGAATTCTTTTTCTCAGTTCTGCTCACCATTCCTGAAAATGTGCTTTCTAAGCTTTTTCTTTCTGTTTTCTGAAAAAAGATTGTAAATAGACAGATTTTGAAGGTTTTCTCTTGCCTGAAGGTTTTGACTAGGAACTTTAAGTGAAAGCTAAAGATTCCTAGAGCATTATTCAAAGTAAGATAATTTCACATTCTCATCTAGGTGTTTTTATGCCTCTCCTCTTTTTTTTTCTTATATACCTACTGTTATTTGAAAACTGCTAAAAGGCAAAAAATTATTCTTCATTTTTCTGTGTAAAAGCTGTGCCACTAGCATCTGATTATTTTATTTGAGGAAATTAGAGGTACTTTTTTTTAGTAGTATCAGTCACTATTATTTCAGCATGCCTAAATGGTGCAGATATTTGCACAAAACTAGAGCAATCAGTTACTGACCAGATTTTATTATTCACCAGCAATAATTATGCCCTCTCCACCACTCTTCACTGTTTTTCAACCCTCGATGTTTGTTTCCCAGCAATTCCATGATTATGTACAAAATTTTGTTTAACCTGAACACTGCATGGAAAATATGATTTTTCTGTGGGAAGTCTGAGTTACATTGGGTTTCTTAGCCTGGAGAAAAGAAGGCTCAGGGGGGACCTTATCAGTATCTACAACTGCCTGTGAAAGGAGGTTTTAGCAAGGTGGAAGTCAGCTTTGTCTCCACGGTAACAAGTGCCAGGATGAGAGGAAATGGCAGCAAGCTGTGCCAGAGAAGGTTGAGATTGGATATTAGAAAACATTTCTTCACTGAATCAGTGGTCAGGCACTGATTGCATCTGGCATCCCAAAGAAGTGGCAGAAACACTATCCCTGAAAGTTTAAAAAAATGTGTGGATATAGCATTTGGGGACATGGTTTAGTTGTGAACACAGTAGTACCAAGTTAACAGCTGGACTCAATGATCTTAGAGGCCTTTTTAAAGCTAAACAAATCTCCTATATGGCAGATGAAATTTTGAATTCACCTCTGTTACTATAGACAAGGTATTTTACAGTGTTAGAATTCTTTATTCAGGAGAAAATGGTCAAAGTTGTGGTGGTAACAACTGTAACAAGAGCTGTGTCACTTAAAATGCCCCAGGGTACTGGTCCAGATGGTTAAAATTTTTATAGAAATGAAGTCATCAACTCCTTATTTCCTGCACAACTAAAGAAAATCCTTCTATGTCAATTTTTATATAATAAATGTTTATTTCATTGATGACATCTTCAAATACCCAACCACTAAGTAATAGTGGTTAACTCGGAGACCAACACTTGAAATACTAAGTAAGGAATTTTTTTCTGTATTGCATCGCATGAATTTATATACCTACATTAGCTATATAGTCTTTTTACTAAGTAGCTAAGAGTCATGTGCCTTTCTTCTCCTTCTGCCCACATCTTTTTTCCCTGAATACTAATTCTTGAATAATTTATATTGTTAGTACATGGTTTCACATCAGTAATTCTAAACTTCTAAGTATCATTTATGTGTATGTAAAAAACTTCTGCAGAGAGATTTATTTTGGATTCTAATACTGAGTTCTCACCAAAATGAAAGATAATCATCTATGCCTCATTATTGGTGAGATACCAGTAAAAATAAAGTGGTAAAATAAAGTCCTTCATCATTGATTTTTACCAAGTGTAAATTAACAAAATAATGTATTTCTCAATGGTATGCACATACTTACATATTTAGTAACATTGGGATGGCCATATCAGACCAATATATAAGCCTTTTACTAAGTATATGAACAATGTGATCCCCAGATATAGATATAAATATATATATTTATGCATTTTCACTGAGATCCAATCACATTAAGAGCATAGTATCTGTTAAAGTTCATTATATTAGAATACTATGTTGTTTCAATGTAGTTTTCTCTCCTTTTATATCTGGCAGTTCTGTAAACACATCACCACTGTTTGCTGTTTTCCCACACTGTAGAACAAAGGATTGTGCCACTTTGCATATACACATGAAAGCATCAAATTTGCTTCCATCTCCAGACAAGCTATCAGTTCCAGTCTGTGCTCATCACTACCACTAGAAGCTGTGACTGGCAGGCTGGGCTCATGTTTGGCAGAGAGGTTACACTAAAAGCAGGCAGCTTGATATACAGGATGGAAATTCTCTCTATGGCAGTTTCTCAGATGGTCAGATCTGCACGTTGTCCTGGAAGATAGCTTCAGCTAAAAGCAAAAGAAAAGAAAAGCAAAGCCAAGAAAGAGTCACAAAGAAATCTCCAAGAATCCACTTCACGTACTTCTCCAGTCCCATGAAAGAGCAATACCTCCTGTCAGACCATCACATCCTCACTCATTAGCTTGCCACTGACAGAGGAGTTCAGCAACCATAAATAATCTGTACCTGCTGTGCATGTTTATTTTTCTTTTTTTTGAACAATGAGAGGATATACATTACATCAAGTCTGAGTTTATAGTGCTGATAAATCACACTTAAGGGAACAATGAAAACAGCGCCTATTTAATAAATATGGGTTCATATCTCATATCTAATTGCTTCCAACGGGATACTAAATTCATCCCATGGAGAGAAGGGAGTACATAAGTCACAAAAGGTAAAAAAATCTCTGTGATGCATATATTTCTCATGAGTCATAGATAAAGCTCAAGAGCAACAGTTCTTTTTGTCACTTTGCTACCTAATGCTGCTGTCAGATGAATCAGAGAATGAGAGGAATGAGGGACAAGCCCAGGGAGCAAACAGGGAGGGAAAAGCACTACTAGGAGTTAATATAGTACAAATTAAATCATAAAGGAGATTTCCCACCTGATAAATAACTCTTAGATCGACTTATATGAACAGAAAGGGTATTAAATCCCACTGTTCTTACAGGAACACATTTTACTCATGCTAGTTCCACTTACAATTAGTTTGTTTATTTATTTACATACCTACAAAAATCTACTTTTACACTCTCAGATTTCACATCTACATACTATCAACAGTGCTATGCCACAGGCTTCTATGATTGCACTCAGGAGTTTGACCTCATTCCAAAGCTAGTGCATTGAGGTTTTTGACTTTAATGACATTTGTGTTTCTCTTTAGCAAAATTTGTGAAAATTCTGCTAGTTTCAGCATTTCTAAGATAACTGATGTGAACTGGATCTTACACAGTTCCTCACAAAAGTGGTAAGTATGAGTCACTCACCACCCTCTAGTTCCAGCAGCTGTATAAAAAGGCTTGTATCAGAAACTGAACAGCAGCAAAGAGGACCTGGACCTTTAGGTGAAGCTAAATATTTCTGGAGAACTTAAGTATCTACAAGTTCTCGGGTTCAGCAAAAAGACCCTGATAGACAGAATAATTAAATAAGCAATATTTACCCTATTCTGTAGCTCTCAAACACAAGACTTCCCACAAACCCATCTCATTCACTTGTAAAATGATCACTAAAAAGAAAACGGCTTTTTTTAAACTTCCAGTCACAGAGATAGGCTTAGTATTTTAAAGACAATGCAATTTATGTCCATTTTGAATTCTTTAGGAAAGGTCTACTTTGGCCATATAAGGATGAGGCAGGCTTTAGTCTCCCATCTGTAGCAGAAGGGTCATTTTCTCCTAGGGAGATCAGCTGGTCACTGATACTCAGGCTGACTGACAGACAGCTTGGCATAAACAGGGCTGAGATATTTACCATTTTTGGGTTCAAACGTGAACTAAGGCCAGAAAAAAAGATAATGCACTCCTGCCATCCTACATGGTCCTGTGAAAGCATGCTGGGTCCTGAGAAGTAATTTAAAATCTTGGCTGCCATATTTTTAGGGATAGACTCTTGCTGCTCAGGTACCATGAGTGCAAGACTTATTCTCATTCTGAGGTCCTCCATGAAGAATCTAGATGCAAGCAAGATGCAGCTTTATCATACAGGTTTGATGCCTTTCTGAGGCAGAGGGAAGGTTAGAAAAGAAAGTCCTACCATACATAGAAAAAAAATTAATGCCAATATTTCTGGGGTTTAGGACTCTTTTTAGCCTCATCTTCTATCAAGGACTTACGAGCATCTTGGAACTGTAGGAGTCAGTCTTAGTGTTGTTACTTCTTTTTGTTACTGTTTTCATTGCCTCCCTCACTTAACATGGCCCATTTGCCAGGCTGAATTAATGAGCACAGAGGCAGCAAGTAAACTCCTTCACCAGGAGATTTTGTTCTCAAGACCTCTCAAACCAAGCAACACAGGCTTGCTTTTGTTGAGTAAATATGTAGGCTGATACCCCATTTATCTTCATTTGGTAGCATTTAAATTCTAGCAAAGGAGTACAGGCACTACGCTAATCAGTAAGAATGATGCTATCATTATGTTGTTCCAGTGGCTACAAGATAATTAATGTTTAGTGATAGACACATTCAAAATAACATTAATTATGTTATTAATGATTTTAATTAACTTCAAATGTTTCTGTGTTTTCCAATAACTTCCCATATCTAGGAGTAAAGCTACCCACAATTTGTAACTCTTAATCTCTTCCTGATTTTATTTACAACAAAGGCTTACTCTGAGCACTGAAAAGGCACCTCTGGAAGTTAACTTGAGATTATTTCTATTAACTGTTTTATCCTATTTTGTGGAGGATTTTTGGTTGGTTTTGGGTTTTTTGTGTGTGTGTTCTTGGGGGTTTTTTACTTCATAATAGTAAAATTTGAATAACAAAGTAATTAGGTGCATTTATGTCAATATGTTTTACCATAAATCTGGTCTGGTGGATGAAGTCAGCCCTGAACAGAACTCTTTCACCATGAGCAGAAAATGAAGTTAAATGCCTCCCTAATAACTTTAAAAAGTCATTTAATGGTCTTGGGGAGGATTTTTTTTCTATTGTTGTGAGAATCAGGCTGAAAATCCCATAGTCTTACTGGATTATTTGTCTTTTGGGAAAGAAAACAGACACAAATTTTCTCCTTATCTTCCCACCACTTCTCATTTAAAAGTACTTTTCTTTCAAAGTAGACATTTTTGTTGTTGAAAACAGCTCTTCTGACAGTACCATGCAGGTTATTAACTGATACACAAAGAAAAGCAGAGTCCATAGGCAGTCCAACTCCTTCAAACATATGCCTCAAACACAAGATCCTTAAAGAAAGAGAAAAAAGCCCTAATGTTGTGTCTTCTGATTATGGCTTCTCTTGTAGTAACTATTTCAAAATTTAGATCATTTGGGAGCAATTAAGAACAGTTTAAAGTCGCTGTGGCTGGTGATGGAGAAGCTTTTTAAGCAGCATTATATTCAGACTTGTCAAAATGCACAAATAGCTGAATTTAATGTTTAAGACCAGCTCTAATACAATAACCTGAATTACAAAAACTTCCTTTTCTGCTGCTATTCACTATCTCATTTTTAGATAATAGGCTAATATATAAAAATTAAATTATTGTATAATAATATGTAATATGTAAAATTATGTCATATATAACATAACTTATAACTTTTTTTTGTTACTTCAGGACCCATTGAAGATTGACTTACATTGTTTGAAATTGATAGGTCATGGAAGTCAGGTGCAAGATTGCATTGCCTTTAATAAAGGTCCTATGCATTGTTATTTCAATTCTGCACAGTAAAAAGGAAAGGCTAAATACCTGAGGTTAAATATTCAGAGTATTCACCCTCCTGAATAAATAACATTCAAATTTTAATATACCACAGAAGAGAGAGAACATAATTTTGTTCCTCTCATCTTTACTCAGATGATTTTTCAGGACACTAGAAAGGTGTCTGTCTAAGCACAGAATCCAAGACTACAATTTTATCACACTTAAAAGGCTTAATTATTTATATGGATTAACAGTAGTAGCATCAGTAGTAAAGATGGAGCATATGTGTATCCAAAGAAGACTAAAGCTGATGGTGAGAGATGTCAGAGACATACTTGCTGTAGGAAGTATGCTCTGGAAGGGTTCTGAACCACATTCTACAGTTATTGTAGTTCTATGGGCAGTCACAATGCTTGTCGCAAATAAAGAACTGCCTCAGAACCTGATTCTTCAGACAGAAAAGTTCCAAAATCTAGATGAAGCCTGAAACAGAGGTTGGTTTCTGAATCCCAGTTAGGCTCAGGTATGCAACTATATGCCAGTTGATCTGCTTGTCAAACTGAAGAAGCAAGACTTTCAAGTGGCATAGGAGTTATTTATTCACCATCAGTGGTTCAGAAGACATAAGGACATCCTGGGGGAGACAGAGCTCTGAAACCCCAAATTTGGGATTGAGTACCTCTACAGGGTAAAGCAGCGACCATGTCTTTCATCAAATGCACTGAAGGGAGAAAATTTCATTTAGGTTTTAGGCTAAAGTTCCCAAAAACAATTTCTGTTCCATTGGGGAACGATTTCCAAGAAAATACTAATTTCAAACTGGGCAAGACAAAATCATGGAACCTATCCCACAAAAGATAGAACTGCACAGGCAGGGACCTGAACTATTTCTCCTCTTTCTTCAAGATGTGTACAAAGGCAGAGAGTATAGAGGAAAGTTCAGCACTCGGGGTGTCACACAATCCAAGTGAGGGTTCCTTCTTCAGCACTCTCATTATAACAAACTACAAAGCCAGGCTTTACTCATTTTCAGGGTCTTCTTCCTTTTTGGGAAAATGGAAGTTCTTGATACAAGGACCTGCTTCATTGTGTGGGTAAGTGAACAGAGAATGTGGCAGGAAGAACAGAGCTGGAAATTGCTGACCCCCAAAAGCAGTTCAATGATCAGAAGTGCAGATGCACTACAAATACCACTACTTGCTTTTTATCCCCAGGTCCTAGAGCTCAAGTAGCACACCAATCTTCCCTTAGTGTCTAACTGGAAACCTTATGAAAATCTTGTGACTACACCTGCCCCACATCACCTTGATCATTTTGGGTGCAAGATACCCATAAGTGCTCTTTCGCACCTGGTCCAGGTCCAGGCTTCCGAGGTGCCTTACTTTTCCTGGCAGAACAATTCAATTAGCCTTAGAAAGAAGTTCTTGACATAGTCATTCTACATATGTAGGAGAGAACTGTAGGAGAAGTTCTGAGAGGAAAATATAAAACATGAATTATATTGTCTTTTAGAATTTTTTAGTGATAATCTTCTGTGCTTCAGCAGAACTTAAATTTTTCCACTGTGCACAGCTAACACAGATATGATAGGGAAGATTAAAACTAAATTACTTTCATTAGTGTCTCTTTTACCTCTCATTGGTTTTAATATCCACTCCTCATGTTTTGTCTTAATCAAATAATAATTCTTCTTCTTGTCCCCTGCAAACAGAGCTCTGCAAAGAATTTCACTGAAATGAATGATTTCACTTCTATAAAATAAAGAGACAAGGTCTGAGATTTTTAACTGCTTGGAGATAAAGTCATGTAAAAGGTTATGCAGTGGAATGGAGTACATGCATTTTACAGTAATGTAAATAATGAGTAATAATAAGAAAAGGAACATACATTAAAATCCTCCTTCAATGATGTTGGCTAGGAATTTGTATTTTGCAGCTTAGCCATGACAACTGATGGAACCAGTGCTTGTTTTTCTTGCACAAAAATTCTTTCTTAAGTGTTTGTAATTTTAGCATTACATTTTAACACATAGAACAAAAATAAAAGACTTCACATATCCATCCTGACACATTTTCAATATTATTTTAATGTGTACATTTTAATGTTATCAACCTCATCACATTGGGTTTTAGAAACTGCAGTTTATTGCCAAAAAAGCAACACTATGATGCTTCTGCCTGTAAGACTTTCTCTACTGTTTGAACTTAACAATATATGTTAGAGAAAGACTGAAATTGTTGCAGCAGCCTGCTTGTTAGAGGGTAGAAATGAGCCCAGACACAGACTTCTTGTTTAACACAGGATGAAAAGGGCCCTGGTTTATTCCTCTTTACAGATCAGCCATCCTGACTCCAACCATTCACTGACTTTGCCTGCAGGAAGCTCCTACTGTAGGTTTCCCCTGCAGCCTCTGACTGCTGCTTATTTCCTGCTAAACTATGACTGCAGGTATCAGTTTGCAGGCTCTGACTGCAGGTTTTTATCCAGCTAGACTGTGACTGCAGGTTCTACCAACAGGCTCTAACTGCAGACCCAGACTGGCCTCACAGCAGTGATTCTCTCTCCCCAGGATCCTCCTGCTTCTTCATGATCCTCTCATTCCCTCTTCCGAAAGATTCCTCCTTCATGTTCTTTCCCCACTAGCTAACCCACTCCCTTTGATCACACTTATCTTTAGTGGATAACTGTGACTCAAGGGCAAGGCTGTATTGGGTAATTAACACAGCTGTTACTTATCAGGGGCAAGGTCACCTGTATGCCCTCCTCCTACAGAAATCAGTGAACACCAGTTAGTACTTGGTAACCATGAATCCAAATTTTACTCTCCTGTTAGCAGACACTGGGCATTTGCCATAGGCCTGACAATGCACTTCAGTGTCCTACAGGTGTGCCATCACACCTCTTCCAGGACTACTTGTGGTTCAAACACTCCTACCTGCAGCCATAAATGCTGAGTTAGTGACTCAACTACCTCTGTTTCCTCATAAACCAGATTCCTCAGATCAGCCCAGATACACTTTGCTTTGATGGCAGAATCCATTATTGATCTAGTATTGCGGATCTGTAAAAGGTTATTTCTGGAATATGGCAAATAAAAATTTTACCTGTATTTTATTAGTCCAAGTAAAATCTAAACATAGATCCTTATCAAGTTTCTAGCCCAATTCCTTTGCCTGTTTCCTGCAAAACTTTAATCTCCCCATCCCATGGCCCTTCTTAACCTGTCTCTGATTAAAGTCCACCTTATTCTTCTTTGGTATACTTAGTGCAGGATTTCGTTCCAGATGACCCAGCTCATTACACTCACCAGTGTTCAAATAAAGATAGCCATATCACAAAGGGACCAATTTTCATTGCATCATTCAAATCATTGGTGTCTCCACTGCCTATCCATCACTAGAAAATTCATCATCCCCAATTAGAAGCCCGGCTGCTTCTACATCACACTGTATGTTTGAAAATGACATTATTCATAACCTGTTCCCCCACTACTTTTGGCTAACAAACAGGCTCTCAGGGGAAACCAAATTGACAGGGTTGAAACCTAGATAATAAAAGCTTAATTATTATAAGCAATGATGGTATTTAATAATTGTGATCTCACTGGGAACAATTTCGAAGAAGAATCACTTTTGCTTCATTACAATGTGTGAGTGATGATACTAATAAAGGCTCACATGAGGAACTCCCAGCCTGCTTCCCACAACAAACATTAATTACTGTTCCACAAAATGCCAAAGCTGGGAAGTCAATGAGCAAGAATTTTAGTTGTGCTTGGCTCAATTATGCACTCACTGTAATATAAGAGATAATAAAGAAAATCAGGGGCTACTACCTACAGGATGAGGGAGAGTCATGGATGGTCCATTCTTTCAAAGTAAGGAAAACAACACCAGCCTAAATAGACCTATTCTCTGGAAGTAATGGAAGTAGCAAGCTTAGCAAATTAATTGCCTTTACAATTAATAACTTCACACTTCCTTCTTCCCTTTTTCCCCATCTCAGCAGACACATCACTGATGATGTTTTCTCTCCCATCAAATTGGAGAATAAACATAAGTCCTTTCAGTCTGAGATGTAGACTGGAAATTAAACCTTGTTATTGTGAGTCCTGAAGGCAGGGAAAGAAGTCAAACAGGAACAGATAGGACTTACTTCAAAGACTGATTCAAGTGTCCTGTTAAGTAAAGTGGAGGCTATCAGTAAATTGGAAGCTATCTGTTCCTTTCCTTGATTCTAAGTAAATTTGGCTTCTTGGGTAGGGAGTGGGACTGGGCTACCTAAAAGCTTTTAGTTACATTGCTTAAAAAAAAATATCAGGCAGATTTCGTAATGCAGTACTGGTTTTGTTAATTTTGAAATATTTGTTTTCTTATTTTCTTTTTATTTTTGCACTTCTGTAGAAAGACACTTATGTGAAATCCTCTGCCAAAAATATTTAAAATGAGAACAAAACATGCAAAACAATTTTTAGACTGCAGTATTGCATGTCAAAGAGAAAAAGTGAATAACTTTTTTTTACCTCTCTGGGTAAAGTTGTTCTGTGGCATTTACTGAGTCAAGATGATCTAGGTGGTCCAGGTTTCTACAGCTAGATAAAGATAACTAACATTCAAAAATTAAAAGGCACCAGAGAAATAGAAAAGGATGTGCTGCAAGATTGGTGTCAAATTTATGTTCTCAGTCAAACTTTGTTGATAATTATATCTGGTTCTTTTATTCACGCTAGTGTAAAAATAGACATTACAATCACTTGTTGATCTAACGGAAGTCTGCTCTGAACATTAAATTAAGTGAGAATGATACAGGACAGGACAACTTTCTTCACAGGGCACAGGTTAGGGGAACTGGGCTATGGGGAATTTGCTCTTAATGGAGATGGATAGCCTACAAGCCACAGATCAAATTATTCAAATTCTATGAGGTTCAATACTAAAAATAATTTTTTTTTTTAACTGGTACATGAGCCAGGCTGTAAATGGGAAATAATATTTGCACACAGAAGAGCTTTTAGAGCTCCATATTTTTCAAATCACTATGCAAGAAACAGACAATTATCAAAATAGCTGAAATTGATAGATGAGGGGAATGCAATAGATGTACTGCTACATACTCCAAGATCATAAAAGACTGTCATATATTACAGTGAAATCATAAAATCCCACCGGAAAGATTAATTTCAATGCACTGGATTTGAAGCACCTCCATAAAAATCGGAAACTGGAGGAATGGTCATAAACAAAAGTCACTGAAAATGCATACAAACACAGTTCATCACAATGAGCTGGATGAGTCTAGCAATTACTGTATCGATCACTACTATTCTCATTTGGCAACTTCATCAGCACAGGGAAAAGAAAGCCAGAAATTTACTGCATTTGTTTTCTTTTTAAGTTAACTTATTTAGACTCTTTTTATGACCCTGTTGCATTTGCCTCCTCCAAATATTCTAGGAAATCAGTTTACTGGAAGAAGTTTACTTTGTTAGAATAAAGAATTTTAAATGAAGATAAATGTTTACAGAATACAAATCAATAAAAAAACCTGGGTAGTTGCACCAAGAAAGAGGTTCTAGAATCACTGCTAATCCAGTCCAAAATAAAAATAGCCTGACCACCAGAAACAGCTTTTCATATAATTTAGCAAATAGCTTAAATGGAAGGAATTAAGTATTTGAGCAGTTTAGTTTTCCTCAACCTACCTAAAA
>VXBB01020066.1:145280-178281 GCA_013399915.1 Illadopsis cleaveri
AAAAAAGAAAGCAAAACCCCAAGAAGATATTGCTTCCTCTAGACCTGTCTCATTAGCATACTCCTATGCTTCCAGACTTAAAGAGAAAGACCACACAGTTCAGTTTCTCACAGTTGCTAAGTCTGCTCTTTAACAGGTTTTGGCAGAAATTACTTCTATTCCTTTACAGAAACATACTTTTCTTTCTCTTTGATTTCTGGTACATTCATGACTTACTGGCATTCCCCTTTGCCATAGTATTTGTCGAATTTTACTTAACACCAAAGTATGGATTTTCTTGTTACTGTAGTGATGCTTTAAAGAGCCTTCCTCTATTTTATTACTTAAACAGACTAATTTGTTCTCCAAAGATCCTGAAAGAAAGTTGCATTGCACATTTTTCAGCTCTAACCAGATCTGTAACTGTGAATAAATCAAAGGCCCACCCTATGGTAGACATTAATAATATCCAGAATACTTACTTCCATGGATAATTCACAAGAAAAAAAAAAAGATAAAAATTCTCCAGTAAATTATTTACTTTAAATTTTTCTCCCACATCTCATTTCCATCAGGAACTAAATAATCTATCTGCATAAGGCTTTTTTATTCTAAACCCACCACTGTAGTATTTAAGAACTACAACAAACGATGATGATTGGAAAAATAATTTAAGAACAAATTGTGCCACATTGAATCCTACCTGGCTGAACATAATGGTTTGATTTCATCCTCTTTAATTTCCATTTCCTAGCTAAAATACCCATTAGAGATACTATAGGTACTCTATAATCAGTGGGTATGGAATAGCAGCTCCAGACTATTTGACCAACCATCTGAGTTTCCAAAAAATGCTCTATAAATCTTCCTTATCACCCTAAACTCACCACAGTATCTTGCATTATGAGAGCTCTTCTTGTCTCTCTAACATCTTCAGCTCATCTTATTGTTAGATTTGTGAAAGATATTAAATCAACAGTTTTCACCATCTGCTCAGGGAGGATGGATCCTATATGCCATGATACCATTTCCTAACAAGAATAAACTGAAATATTTGCTGTATCTAGTACAGAACACTAAAAAATATTAGATTTTTTTCTGAAACACAGACTTCCATAGACTGGATCCTGTGCACTGACTGCAGTCAATGGTGATTTTTCATTGCAGACTTTAGCTGCAGAATGCTTTGGTAAAATGAGCATGGACTCAGGCATCACACTCAGGAAAAGTGCCATCTCTTCCTCTGAACATCACAGCTTGGCTCCAAGTAGTAAGCCTTGTAGGCCCTACTTCTTGTGTTCTTTACTAAGTACAGTAGGAGTTTAGCTTCAGCCATATTTTGGAAACACCATGTTACATGTGAATAACACAAAGTAAGGAACAATAATGTTTTTGCCTATACAGATGGAATTTTGAATGAACATTCAACAGGAAGAATTGGAAATGTGATATTCGCTTACTGTGTTAAAACAAAACATCTGACTTTTGGTTTGCCATTCATAGTTTTAAGTATGTGAGATTTCACATATAGCCAAGCCAGATACTTCCTTCTGGTAATTCAATATCAGCTTCCATTTGGAATCAAATGCATTTTCCAAAACAATTTTATTTTAAAATTTATCTGCCCATAAGGTTGTTCTCAAAGCAAATTCTACAATGAAACCTTTTGCAGCTGTATTATTACCTTTCCTTTCCAATGTTTGTATATCTTTGTTTTTAAATAGAGTATGTTTGTCTGTAGTTAAGGTTAAGTCTGCTGGAAGACTTTATTCTCAGCCCTTTGTCTACCATTTAAAGAAAGTTTTTGTAGATTATTTGCAAAATAATCTACGAACAGAAGCATGTCTTTAAGCAACTGTTATTAAAAACTGTGCAACAAATAGTTTCTATCTTCACTGCTAAGCTAAAATATAACCCCTACCAATTCTTCAATGAGCTGCCTGAAAAGTGGAATTAGTTTTATCCTCCCTATGGTATAGGAACTGTGTTTCTTTTCAGCTCTGCCCTGAATTGGGAAAACATAATCTTCCCTTAGGCCAACTCTTACTACAGCCCCTCTACATAACATAGGCAGTACAAAAATAATCTTCAATTTTATGCACTTGTTGTTTTAACTACATGAGCCAGGTAAAAGACAATATCTTTGATCCCAGCGTGGGTACAGCTGTAATTGTGCACACATAGCTAATTCATCATAGCCTTTCCTCATGATAAGTAGGATATATTACAGCAGCATAAGAAAGTCCAAGTTACTTAGTCTGGAGAAGTAAAGGCTCCAGGAAGACCTTACTGCAGCCTTTCAATACTTGAAAGCGGCTTATAAGAAAGATGAGAACAGATTTTCATCAAGGCCTGTAGAAATAGGACAAGGGGCAATGGTTTTAAACTGAAAGAGGACAGATTTAGGCCAGAAACAAGTACGAAGACTTTTATAATAAGAGTGGTGAAACTGGTAAAAGTTACCCAGAGAGGTGGGGGATGCCTCATCACTGGCAATATTCAAGGTCAGTTTGGACAGTGCTCTGAGCAACTTGGTCTAGTGGAAGATGCCCCTGCTCATTGCAGAGAGTTTGGATTAGATGACCATTAAAAGCTCCATCCAACCCAAACTATTCTAAGATTCCATGATTCTACTGTGGTACATTCACAGCAGGATTTATAGTGATCCAATTATTGTAATAGAAAGCAAACAAACATTAAGTATCTCACTAATTGCCTAGCATCATCAGAATCCTACAAATTCAATGATACTTAAAATAATTATTCTTTTTTTTTCTGGTTTTTACTATTGGCAGATAGACATCTCTCATTACCTAAATGATTGTTTCTAACTCTTGGGAATATGGGTAAGCAACACTATTAATAAAAACTAAGGATGTAAAACCTAATGTCAGCTGACACTTTTGTTAAAGGGGGCAGTGTTGTTTAGTCTAACAACTATGTTTGACTTTAAATAGCAGTCCCCTTGGTAGAAAAAGGCTTCCTAACATATTATCCTCACACAAACCTATCTAATAGCCTGATGATTAAGACTTTCAGGTCTAAAACCTGATAGCTGTCTTTTGGGATACAGATTGCTGGGCATTTGACAAAGGTCTGGAGCTATCATTTTGTTGAAGGCTAGCTGCAGAAGCTGCCAAGAAAGTGAATCTAATACTGAGCTGTCATCCTGCCTGAGTAAGACTGATAGTATCATCAATAAATCCATAAGGTAAAAGCAGAAATATGCCAATCAGTGGTCCTTGTGAGAAAAAAGAAAGAGCGAGAACTACAGGCAAGAGCCACTAAGAAAACTTATTATGAATTAAATTGCTGATTAATGTTATCTCTGGCACTAAAAAGAGAATAAGCTATGCACAAAGCAATGACTCCCTTCACAAGAAAAGTGGCTATCAGTGACAGCTCTTCTTGAGAAGACTAAAAGGCTGTGCTGAGGCATGTGACTTCACAAATAATGGAAACTGTTAAAATCGGAGCAAGAGGGTGAGGTACAAATAAAATTAAGCAATGCATGTCAAATATTTTATACAGTTCTTTTTCTTGCTTTCATACAAAACACAACAAAATTCTTAGCAGCTGAATGAGAACACTTGAAATGACTGCATGTTTAAAGTTTTCGTTACACCAGAAAGCAATATTGAGTAAATCAGCACAACTTCTGGACCTGAAAACAAATACTTTAATGTGAAACTGTCCCTGAGTTAACTAAATTTGCTGCCAGCCTAGTCTTGCCAGTGCAGACATAAGGAGGCTCCACTAACATGGCTCCTTTTGCCATCAGAAATATTTTTTGTTGCACAGGACGTAGACACTACACCTATTTAAAATGTATGACTCCATGAAGTTTCATGTAAACATGTTGATATGCCCACAAATTATATCATTTTTAGTCCCATCCAGGGAGAGGATAAGGCTCTATAATTTTTGGTATAAATTCTCTTTGTAATCACTCACAGTGGCAAACACTCCACCTGAATTTGACAAATATTTCAACTTCATCTATAAATTCAATTTTCACTAATCAAAATCTTCAGGGAACTTTTTCAGTGGTAACAGAGAAAAAGAAATAACAGTAGTGTGATATTTGATTTATACAACAATGCACACACATATTTACATAATATCATTCCAGGCAAATGATATGCTGTACATCTTCCCTTACTTTCTATTCCATCTCTCTGATTCACTCATGATGTCCTACTCATATTTTGTAAACCCTGCAGTTAAAAAGAATAGTCATGATTATAACTGAAACAATCACAAAACGTACAAGAAACACAGAGGCAATTCTTCATTGCTGTACTTTTCTTACCAGTGTAAGAGATGTTCCAGTTATCCAGACTGCAATCCATAGCAGGAATTTCATAGAGTATGGGAGTGAGACTCACAAGCTGAGAGCAAAATGAATCTGTTTATTGCAGACTTTAGACAGTACTTATACACTTACTGTGAGAATCTTTGTTCAGTCCTTCACACACAACCTGGCTGCAGGCCTGTAATAAATCCTACGGCCTGACAGTTTGTTAGTTTCCTCAAGGTTTGCAGGCTTTTGAAGAAACAGGATGCCTTTCTTGTTCTCAGATAGTGTGCAATCTACTTTTTCTCGTGCTTCCCAGGAATTTTCTGCAGTGCCAGGCTTTGCTGTTTCCTTACAGGAATTATTTCTCTATCTGTGACTATAAAACCCAAGAATAGTAAGACCTATGACAATATAAGCCTTCAAAAGTTGGGTAAGGTGGAGATGGAAGGTATTTAGGAAAAGACATGCTAAGTGGTAAGCCTATCATTTAGACAATGAATGTCTTATGTTTTCCATGAAGACCTGCTGTTAGAACCATCCTTTTTTTTTTTTTTTCTTCTATTAAAATTATCATATTAAAACTGATGTGAATAGCAGACAAATTTGATTTTCCTGGCTTTGGTGTCCTAAGCAACTGAAAATAAATCTCTTCTCAGGGATGTATCTTTTTTTGTGAGGGAAGTGAAACCTGCTTCCATAGTTGCAGACCTAAGAGAATTTTTGCAATGCAGAAAAGCTTATGAAGCTGGCTCCTGGAGGCTAGGACACACACCACTCATCCCTAATACTCCCTTCACCACTACATGTGTGCCTGCATGTAGTCAGTGTTATTCTCTGAGTTGTCTACATACATTTATTGATACAGACACCTGTTTCTCAGGAATATCTGATAAAATAATATCACTTAGTAATTAATTGATAAGCCTTGCAGAATAGGACTGGAGGTTCTGGTGGACACCAAGCTGAAGCTGAGCCAGCAGTGTATCTTTTCCACCATCAAGGATAATAGTATCCTGGGCTGTATTAGGATGAATGCTGTCTACAAGTCAGCTAATTCTTCTTCAGCTGTGCTTAGAGTGGATGAGATCACACCTGGAGTATTCTGGTTCTGGGATCCCAAATACAAGAGAAACAAAGACTTACATAGACTCATAGAATCATAAAAACATAGGATCATTTGGTTTGGAAAATTGAGTCCAATTGTTAACCTAACACTGCCATGTTCACCACTAAACTTTGTCCTCAAACACCACAACTACACATTCTCCAGAGATAGTGACTCTACCATTTCCCTGGGAAGCTTGTTTCAGTGTTTGAATAGCCTTTCCCTGAAGATATTTTTCCTAATATCCAATCTGAACCTACCCTGGTGCAACTTGAGGGCATGTCAATCTCATCCTATTGCTTCCTACTTGGAAGAGGCCAAGTCCCACCTCAGTACAACCTCCTTTGAGGTAGTTGTAGAGAGTGGTAAGGTTTCACTCAGCTGATTTCTCTCCAGGCTGAACAATCCCAGTTCCCACAGCTTCTCATACCAGAGAGAGTTCAGCAAAAGGGCCTTGAAGATGATAAAAAAGCTGGAGCATCTCTCCTATAAGGAAATGCTGAGATGGCTGTAACTGTTCATCTGGGAGAAGAAAAGTCTCACAGGAGGAGCCTGACTTGCTCACTGCCATTCAGTCAATCAAGTAAAGCCTAGTGTGGCTAAGAGCGTTTGACAGCTCAAATGAAGGTGATGCCCTGGTGTGAGAGACAGTCATTCCCAGACAATACAGAGAATTTCTACAAGCTGCTCATCTGATTTATGGACAGATCAAATGTATTTCAAAGTGTTTCTCCACTGTATCCTAGAGTTTCTATTCTGGCCACAAAGTTAGCTTTGTATTTGTAGCATGCTCAGTACTGTGTTTTTAATCTACTTCAAATCCTTATTGGAAAGGTGTGAGAACTCTGCTAGCTTTGGCAAGGGTCCTCTGGAAGGAGAATACACTGTAGGGGTCATATGGGCTAATCCACAGGAGGCTGCATCCTCTGCCCTTTGCTACCTGAAGAAAAAGGTAGAGCTGTGAGATATCTTAGAGCCACTGTGTGAACTGGTATCTGAGAATCTGCATGACAGTAGGTGAAAGTGGGGATTATATGATCCAGCCCACAGAGCATGAAAAAGTCACAGCAGGGTTATTTTGGGGGGGCCGGTTTTGGTGGTACTACTGTGTTCTAAGTGACATAAAAATCTTCAAGATGAATGTGGAGAATGCTTTTTAAATAATGACCTCTAATCACATGTTCTATGGAGATATACTTAAAAATTCATATTTTAATAGCTATATAAGGGTTCCATTAGTTCCTATTAAACAAACTAATCAAAAGAGAGAACTGTGGGTAACTGTTGTATCAGTTTATGTTGATTGCTTTTGCCAAGTTTGGAATCCAGCCATTTAGACACATATACACAGCAGCTCTGTCAGCTCCCTGGAGCACCACCTAAAAATGCAAAGAAAAAGAAAAAAAAAACAAAACAAAACAAACCCCCACAAACAAACAAAAAAAAAAAAACCCCACCACCATACTTCTCACCAGATGCACAGGGAATCTGAAAGACAGGCTTTTGGCAAGCCTAGCAAGAATTTAGCCTGGCACATGAGGTCAAATGGTCTCAGAAAATCAAACCAAAACTACATATCTAAAAGATAATGATCTAAATTCATCCATTCCCAGAGACAAGTGCAGTATTAGGGCTGAGGAATGACTGTTTTAGTGTTTCTGGATGGTTAAGACAGTGTCTAGATCCTCTTACAGCTGCCTGATTACATTTTTCAGCTAATGGATACAGTACTGTACATACTGAAGGAACTGAGCAGCAATCTGAGGGGTAGAGAGACATTGTCTGGCTCATTGTACTTCCTGGAATCATTTCTGTCTCACAGACAGCTGATTGCATTATACAGAAGATTTTGTGATCACATTACGATTTTGTGATTGATTCTAGTGACTAACTAACTGACTGCACTGCACTTTGAATTCTTCTGAATGTCCCCACAAATAAGTGGTACGGGCAGACCTGAGCCTTGTCATTCCTCCATTTTCCTATGGCTGTCAATTGGCCTTATATCTGAAGCAGGCAAAATATTATCTGTGTTCTGCATGTCCCACATTTTTGCAACTTCATGAAAAGTATAGACTATCTTTCTTCCACCAAGTGGTTTTTATCATGGGATCTTGGTGCTGACTCTAATTCTGGATTACCATAAATCAGATGGCCCTATTACAGCAATACACTGAGACTGGATATTACAAAAGGTATAAGAGTAATGATTTATACTGAGAATAGAATTCATCAAAAAAGATTTTTAAAAAGGGAAATGAAACTGTCATGAGGAGTGGAGGTGTTCAGTGAAAAATTAAATGGTACCATTATTTTCTTATGGCCTGTCTTTTGTGGGGGAAGAAGGAACTGCTGTTGACATCAGCATGTCTCAGACGATGTCCTGAGTCAAATGAAAAACATATCACAAATTCATTTGAAACTACAATAGAAATAAAAATTAATACACTCTTGGCCATGTGGGATATGAACATTTCAGTTTGTAACCTGTGTTGGGTTTTTCTTTTTTAGGAAATAAGCTTTTGTACCAAGAATCCCACTCTTCCCACCTACATGGTTTCCCTATTATATCAGATCTTAAAAAAAAAAAAAAAATTCTTTGGTTTAATTTCGTCAGAAACTCCTCATGAACAAAGACATATGTTAAAAACCCACATGGTGATAAAAAGATAGAGGTGGCTGAATTTGTTTTATTTGTCTAGAATGTCAATGAAAAAGCAATGGAGCTCCAGGAGAGAGGGGCTGGTATGATCTTTTAATTACCAGAAGTTAACATCACCTTTTTTCTTTTCTTTAAAGACCTGAAACGCAAACTAATAAGATCACTCACTGCAGCAAAACCAAGATCACAGTTCTTTCAGCTCATGCCATCGAGTTTAAGCCATGATTAAATGTGAAATTGCTCCTATCTTTAGCAATACAACTTAATTGCTCCTCATTAGACCCTGAAAGTATACAGCCACAGTCCAAATCACAGTAGGTCGCAGTTCATAGTGGATTTTGGCATTCATGTCAGTCACTGAAATTGAAAGCATGACCACTCCTGTTTCCTGTTCCTAATAACAGAATTCATCAGGAAAGAAAATCTGAACCCTTTAAAGCTGAAAGAACAGATCCAGAGAGAGATCCTTGGACAGAACTCAAAGTGTGCAATGGTGCTCTGGGCCCCTAAGAGCCTGCTGTTTGACGTGGCCTTTGCTAGACTCCCGAGAGACAACTTTGCATCCACAACTGAATAAGGACTCTGCACATGCTGATCTCCTGTACTTTCCCTTCCCCTCCTGGGAAGAGTCCTTTGTGAGACCAGTGCTGAAATGAGAAGAACTAGCAGCTCTGTGACTTCTGGTCAGAGGAAATTGTAACAGACAGTTATCCTTTGTCCTTCTCACATGAGGCAGATACAACAGATACAGACACATGCAGTGAACAAAACCATCTCATTTGTTGTTCTCTTGTTCCTGCTTTTTTTCCAGAGATGAGATTTTCAATTCTAGCAGCATGCAAATTGTGTGAGTTTTGACATAAATTATTGGAAGTTACCATGTTTTCCTGTTTACACAAGTTTAGGACAGCTTACGTCCCACGTACATTTGCAACTTAAAGAGGGAAAATATAGGTGATAAAGAAAAGGTGCTCAGTCAGGGCTTGGTAAAATGCCATCTTCTCTGATTTTTAAATTTTATTTATTTAAATAAGTATATAAAGGTACCAGATGAAGGAAGAAAACTTATAGCAAAGGACAGCTTTTCATTGTCTTATTCCCTAATCAAACAATTTCTCTCTCATTAGAAAACACCTGAAAACATCTACATCTGAGGCTGATGAGATTTTGGGTTCCGAAAGCAGAGAATTAATTGCAAAGACACATGGAATGTTACCATCTTCTTGAAGAGATCTGCTTACAATATTGCTTGCTGTGCAGTAGGATAGGGAGCCAGAGAGCTACATCACTCAGGAACACCAGCAGGAAAATGGCTGAATGCATGCTTAGCACACTCACAAGAGGCCAAGTTACGTGTGGCTAAATGCCACTTCAAAACTTTGGAGGACTCCAAATCACTTGTGGTAGCTGATATTGTTGTCTACTGGGACTTTAGAGCCACACATTTAACCTATTAGAATAATTAACCAGTTAAGCAAAAGGATGCTTAGAAAACAGAAAATTGCCTACACTATATAGAAAAAGAATTAAAAAAAAATATGGACATTCAACTGGCCAGAAGGAAGTTTCTTTCAGCATTTAAAATATATTTTGGATAGACAGACAAGCTTGAGCATGTCAATAAGTAATATAAACAAAATCCATAAGAAAAATAGAATTAGGGTCACCAAACTCGTAAGGATACAAGTGCCTAAAGTGCTCCTTTCATACATGGCTTCAAATCCAAGCAACTCCAGAACCCCAAGACAGTACACTAAAAACCAAGATTTAGGGGCAGCAAGATATTGGGCAGATCTCTAGTGTTTAGTGACCTGGGTTTCTACAGAGACATACTGTCTACATGCAAAGCATCTGGGAGCATTCCCAGGAACTGGAACTCAACCATCCATAGTAGAAAACTATTAAAACATTGCCTGTTACAATTTTGGCAGGTCATAACTAACTTTCTCCCAAGGACAGCTCATTCCAGAGACATTTCCCAAAAGGCAGTTTGCATGCAGCCAGCATGTTTTGGAGTTTATGAGAATTTGTTAGCACCATCAATGGGCCATTGTGTGCCAGTTGGCCTAATTGTCTGGGAATGTTTCTGGGAATGTTTAATATAACAGTTTATTTGTGCCCAGTATTTTTGAGCCAATGTAGCAGCTCACCATTATCAAAAGGGGAGGATTTTTTCCTTCTCTTGACTACTTATATTCTCCATTATATCAGTTCTGGTGCTTGCCAGGCACCTTTCTGGAACACTTCAACTCTGTAACCTGGAGAAATCCATTTGTTTCCACTTGCTGGAGCAAGTGACTGCTGGTTAGAAATTTGAATCGAGTCATTGCTCAGTCTGGCAAGCACCAACACCAGCTCAAGGAATGTATGGCCATGTCTGGAAAGGGGAGAAGAGTGAAATACCAGGGTGAAGTAGGATCTCTGGCCACAAGTGTCAATGATGCATTAGGCTGTGCCTCATGTCACTTACTGAGGTGAATTCAGACTGTTATTTCAAGAGCAGCCTGAGCTGATGTAAGCCCTCACTGCTGCTGCAAGCAGAGGGTCTTTTTGGCTGCCATTTCTCAAAAGCTCATTTCCCATATCTCCCCCCTCCCTTGTGCCAGCACAGCAATATATACACTGTCATGAGTGAGCTGAAATGAGGAAATAGCCCTCATTGGAAAAAAAAAAGTTAATCCTAACTTGCTGTAGTTCTTTACATGGCAACAAAGTGCTTCTGCCAAAACAAGGATCTTGAGTAGGTGCAACACCATGGAAGTAAAACTATCAGTTTTAAGTAAAAGTTGAGGCAGCAATATCAGGATTTATCAGCTTAACCTGCTTATGGAACTGCAGTATTGGGTATTTCAAGAGGTATCTAAAAACCTTGAGAAGGTATTCAGATTAACCTACAGCAGAGACTCACTGAGAGGAGAAAGGGGCTTGTAGGCATCCTAAATATAGATAAGGGTTCAAATACCATTGTAAAATGAAAGACAGCTTGTAGAAATTTTCTCTCTGGTTCTTTTTATTTCTGTTAGAAAATTCATAGTTTCCTAACAGCATTAGCTGTCAGGCCCTATTAAAAAAAACCAACCAAACAAATCTATATCTAACAGGATATGAGGCTCAAAAAATCTTGAAAGTTGTTTTGTTCTTTATGAAAACCCAGAAACAGTAACCACAAACAGCTTTGAGGTGCAACAATCAAATCCATGCCAGTGTGACATTTTTATTGCATTCATGTTTTCTTTCAAAGTCGATTCTGAAGATACAAGTTGGAAGAGGTGACAGAGAAGAAGCATTAATTGCCTCTTACTGTCAGATTGATCTAATTTGTAGCATCCTTTACCACTAATTACTTAAATAAATTGCATTTTGCAATACAGACAGGAGCCATATTAGATTCTTGGAATTCTGATCCAACTCCAGAACATCCCATGGAGTACTTTTCATTACACGCTTGTGTAGCCTTTTTAATGGCTTGAAATTGTTAAGTAAATTTTTCTAACAGACATAGCATCATCCACAGAAAAAAGCTTTCTATTGTTTTTTTTCTTTTTTTTGGCTTTAAGCCTCCCATATAGCTTTTCCACTGGGAATTTTAAGACTTGATGCTGCTATTTGATAACTTAATTTTTGATTTCTTTTCCCAAACCTTTTCCTCTCAAAGAACTTCCCAGGCTATTTAAAATAGCAGCCAGTGAAAATCAGTACAGTTCTGTTAACTTGCACTTTACTGATTTAGACCACTTGGAAAACTATCAAGGACAATCTTCCAGTGCTTGCCACCCAAAAATGGCAAGTTAATTACTTGCCAGTTGTGTCATTCACTGAAACTGGAACTGCGATGCAACTGCTTGAAAATGGAGCAGAGCTCAGGACTTCACAGAATCCACCAACATGCAGGTTAATTATCTTGTAGGTTTGTAAGTGAATTGAAGAAGGCAAAATCTGTAGACAGAAGCAATAGTTCCTGTTAATCCAGCCCATAAAACTGTGGGGGAAAGTGAAAAAACGGAGGCATGAAAGCTTTCTGGAGCAAAAGTTTTCTTCAAGACTTCTTCAAGCTGACCATTTACATAGTTTATGTATGTGATTAGATTTGAATGAGATTCTTCCATACAAAGCCTTTTGTATTGGGATATCAACCTGGAGATGCATTTCCCATGGCACACCTAATAATATTTTTGGCTTTAAAACTGCATTCCTACATGGATACTAATCTACAGCCAGTAACACAAGTAAAAGTAACAGAATCAGCACTTGCATTTATAGCTTTGAGATCAGAATAAAATTAATTTAAAATAAAAATAAATTCTCTTTTCTGTCTTTTCTTTTTCTTATCCTGAATTTCCCTGCTTCTATCTTTCCCTCAGTTTCTGAGATGATCAATATCCATCTTCATCTTTGGACAATTCCATTCACTAGTCCAGCTGAACATGCACCAGAATAGAAAGTAATTCTGTTTTCAGGATATATCATGAAAAGGAGAGAGTAGTCCTAGAAGGGATCTTAAGATGGGGCTCAACATTCACAGTCATTGTATTTGCCTTTGTGAAAGCATTGTCTTCCTGCTAAGATAATTTCTCTTTATTATTTATGCATATAGAAATAAATTCTAACAGTAACTTAAACAGAACAAGTATCTCCAACAGTTCCACCAGAAAGCACCACTTGGAAGGCTGTCTCAACACTGCTCACCAGATGTTCTGTACCAGCACCTGCTGTGCCCTTCAGTCACTGCCTGCACTCCTGCTGCCATGTGGGTTCAAATGAGAGTGAAGGATAACAGCACCTCATATTCATTTACTTGCAAGATAACAGCAATCAACTTTACAGATTTTAGCTAAGCATTGCTTTATCTTTTGCTGAAATGTAATCATATCTGAGCTGTTGCAGGGGTGGCTCTTTAACAACAGATAGTGTATCTACAGATTAAGACAGGAAGATAAATTACATTATGAACATTTTGAATTAGGACAATTTTATTGGATAAAGATCAGCTATCCGAGTTGAAACAGATCCAGGACATTAGATCTAACATTTCTGTTTTTAGGAAAAAAATCAACAGATCTTGTCTTGCAATAACTATCCAGCATATCATCTGATGTCAGAGCACATGAAGATACGACAGGCATACATAATTAGAAAGCAGAAAAAATTAAAATGCAGTGAAAATCATCCAATTCCTGGACAATAACAAAAAAAAAAAAGAATGCAAAAGTATTCTGCATTTCCCTTTATTAAGAATGTTGCCATAAAGATGAATCTAATTAAAGTATCTAGTTAAACAAACACAGAACAATTCCAGGTTGATTCAGCTGATCCCAAGGTTGGACACACATTCATCTATGCCTGGAGTTCAGAGCTCTGGAAAGGGACAGGCTATGCCTTTCCCCCTCTGTTACTGATACCTGCTGCCTTGTCTGTCTCAGCAGCAAATCAAGATGCACACAAAACACAAGAAAATTATGTCTTCCAGCTTCCGCAGAACCCCAATTAAACTCCATTCAGCAGCTGAGAGCAGCAGAGAAAGCAAAACTTGCATCTGTTACTGTTGCTGCAGTTGGAGGTGTGAGCTACGCTGGAGATTTGCCAGACTCCTCAGCCTCTGAGCAAAGCAGAAGGGAGAAAGATGTACTTATGCCAAGGCATGAGCTGTTTCCAAATGCAGCAACCTGTGCAGAACCAGAAGGTCACAGTCTGCAGCTGGCCCAACTACAAGTGAGACAGAGGGAACGGTCTTAACAAGCATCAAATTGCCAGACAGGAAAAAGAGGCTTGGGTGCTAATCTGTTCAGAATGAGGAGCTCGTCTGGGATAAGCTGAGAGAGAGGGTGCGAAACATGTGGGGGCTGTTTGTTCCTTTGTCTGATAGATACCCTGCTTGAGTATTCTGGTAGACTACTTAGTCTGCTCTATACATCTGGGATGGATTCACCTTACACCTCCTTTGAAGAAGGGCAGGGTGTGAGATGATAGGGACTTCCACTGCTTTGTTTCCCAGACCCCTCTGTTCTGGTTTTCCAGAATGGCCCCCATCTGCTCCTCATCTGAGCTTTTGGCCCCAGTTTGACTGCAGCATTGCTTTGACTGTCACTGACATCACTGGATCACCAACTGTAGTCTCCATGTATTTCCCAAGGCACTGCTTCTATTTCTCTCTATTTCTTGTAAAAAGCTTTGTAATGAAATTAAAATTTAGGAAACTAGAAGGTATCCTCCAGTTCCAGAGGTCACAATAGGAGTCTCTCAAGTAAATATTTGTCAAGAGTAGAAGCTATTATTCCTAGCCAGTCGGGTGTTTTACAAATTCTCTTCTATTCTTTCACCTTTAGAATTAAACTGTGATTATATTTCAAAGATATCTGAAGTTCAAGAAGAGATATTTTATTCTCTCAAAGCCCATTCTGAAAATTCAATAAAGAATAATTTAACTCAGAGGAAAAAGAATTTAAAAAGAAAGAGAGAAAAAAATCTCTTTAACAAAACTGCTTTCATTTCTCCTTAGGAAAGTTCCATAGTGAATCCCAAGTAGCCTTTCCAGAAGACTAGTACCAATGTTTGGTTTTAAAAATCTATGTAATAGATTTGGAGAAGCCTTAGTCCTGAAGCACAGTTGCTTAATTTTCTTCTCTTTCCAAAGTAGTTTTATGCCACATTTTGAGACTGATCAGACCTAGATTTTTTGGGTTGATGACCATTCTCTGTTGATCCGAAAATTTTAGTTATGACTTTTGCATACCATGCTCCACCACCAAAGGTAATGAGAGCTTGGTTGATGTCTTCAGTGGAACATAACCATATCTTAAAGGAGCACCATGTGTTCTTCTACATAAAGCTGGATATATAAACGCCATATGATCCTTGTGGTCATGACAACACCAGGAATGAGGTCATGAGGTTAGCTCTTTTAAGGAACAAGCAGTCTGGTTTGAGGAAAGATAATATTAAAATGCAGCAACAAGTAAGGATTAAAGAAGTAAAGGCAGCAACAGCAGGATTTATGACTGCAGACATATTGACTAAATGAGCCATAAAATAATGACTCAATATTCCTCCCAGTAATAATTAGACATTGCCTTTTAATAGGAAAAGTCAATCAAAATTCACAGACACAGACAGTCTAGGAGAGGCCAAACTGGACCCTACCCAAAGCCTCAGTGAATGGAATGCACAGTCCCTCACTGAAGATCTCCTTTGGGACCTTCACTGCAAGAGAAACCTCTCATTAAGCAGGCCCTTATTTTTACATCTTAGGGAAGTTAGAAGTCTCACATACAACTCTTTCTGACTCTTCTCCTGAACAGTGTGGTTTCTTGGCTCTGGAGATGGAAATTATGAAATCAATGAAAACTATAGGATCAAAGGACTAGGTTTCACCAGTGGAGCCTGAATACCCAGTTTTTCCCACTAAGTCTATCTACTACAAACAATCCCTTGGCTGAAGAAATAGTGTTCTCCCTCTGCACTTCAGGCTTTTTACAAAAGCTGATAGTACGATGGCAGATAGCAGTATCATTGTGAGCCTGCAGTGAGAGGAAGCTCTTTTGTCTGCTGTGAAAAGTTGGTGAGTGCCAATGGGCACCCTCTCACTGAGAAATATACAGATGTTCAGTGAAAATATCCATGGCATTATATTGATATGCAGGGATCTAACTTGGTTTCTCTGGATCAGCAGCCAGGCTTTTGGCTATCTCCTCATTTTCTCTTTTAAGCCAGCCCCAATTCCACCTAGTGATTAGTGCAAGGCTTCTCTAAATTGTAGGCTCACCTCCTTGCTGCTGCTGCATGCACACGTCACTGCTCTTCCCTACAAGAGTGGTGAGGCTACCCACAGATCCAGGGTAGGTAAATAAGAGTTTGTGAGAATTGCTCCGTTTTCAAATTAGTATTGTTCTACAGAAAAGAAAACATATCCACATATTGAGAAAATAAACCTCTTCACCAGTGCTATGCAAACAGCTCATATAAAAAGCCAGAGTGCCTACAAGCTTCATATCTGGATACTGTCAAGTTCCTTTTTTACACAAGATATGTGCCAGTGCACCCCTTCTATTGTAGCAGAATCGTTTTCCCAATTAAATGGAAAGCTGAAGCCAAGCTAAAATGCCTTAAGAATATTTTAAATTACTAGATGTAACCATATCCCTCTCTCCAAATTTTGCTAAAAGCTTAGGAACCATTTTAAAGTGTCTGAACTCGGCAGAATCAGAAAGCAACTGCAGATCTCTGATCTAAAGCCTTCTCACTCTTTCATATCTGTCCCAGCAGCAATATGCTTTTACCACAATTCATTACAAACACCTATATGTGGTGTTTTTACTTAAAATTAAGCAATGTATAGCTTCTCATTTTTTAACTGAGATCCAAGCTCTATGTTTTGATATGTACAACATGTTTCAAGTAATGTCCTTCACTACCTTGCTGCAGCTCATTATGAATATGAAAAGTGGTATGAGGTTTGTTGGGCTATCAAGCTGGAGCTTTGCTGTCCTAATAAATTATGGGCCTTTTTTTCTTCCCCAGTGCTCTTTTTTATCCATTGGCCCATCTGATACACCTACAACACTCTGCCTCATAGTCAGTTTTCTGGAATAGAGAATTTGTTACCTAACAGTACAATTCCTGACGTACACAGAGTGTCAATGCTTGACTGATTTCTGAAGTATTATCATCTTAATAATGCAGCCTATAAATTAATGGCATAATCTGAAATATAAATAATAACCAGGTAGAATTTTGTTAATGCAGTCCAGTACTTTTAAAAACACAACATGAAAATATTCTAAATGGAGTCTGGTATTTTGTTTCCTTTCTGATTAAAAAGAAGTCAGATTGCTCAGTGCTCTTTCTGTTGCAGGCTGATTTGCAAGCATCACCACCTTCCCAAACACTCACAGATTCTGAGGGTGATGAACCTCATCAGGAAAGTGCAAAGTGATATCAAGCTGCATAAATTGCTTTTTACGTCCCCTCCCTTGAATATGTACAATTTAAGGAAGGAAAAAAATTGAAGAGAAAATGCTGAAAAATGTTGCCTTTCCTGGGCACATTCCTTAGCACGTTTCCGCTGTATGCACTTCTTTCACTCGAACAAACTCTTTTCATTTTGCCTATTTCCTTGGTTTATTATTATTTTTCGCCCTACCCATTCTAATTTCTTTTCTTCCTAAAGAGCTGTTTTTAACAGCTGCATCTCCAGCTGTCAAGTGAATAATTCAGGGGAAATTTCTCACCATTTCAAGAATTGTTCCACAAAATACTTTAAACAGTCTTCAAGTTTGTCAGAAAGAGCTTCACATGACAGCTGCACGCACAGAGTGCTTTATTAGTGGACAATACAGCTCTTTGCAATGTGTGCTTAACCTTTGCTTTACTTTAAGCGAGCAATTTATTGCAGACATACTTACCCTGCTGACAAAGATCCTGCCCTTGAGGACTTAAGTTTGTAAAACCTTCTTTCCAAAGGATCTTTGACACTTTTTTAACTCTCAATGAGATTTTCAAAACGTACCATCCAGCACCACATACTGTGATGCAATGTAAATTAATGTAATTAAAGAGAGTTCTCTAGATAAGGTATTATATCTGACCATGGCTCTCTAATCACGTGGAATCAGCTGTCAGTGTTCAGTAGCTAAAAGATTTCCAGTACCCTTTGAACTTACAGCTTAGTGCATGGTTCTGCAGCAGTACTGTGTGCAGTGGACCTATACTCCTCCCATACACATCACATGGTTTAGAAAAGAACTTCTTTTAACAACTGAAATACCTCAGAGATATTCAAACCCAAGACACCCAAGTTCCTCTAATTTAGCCGAGAAGCATGGTGCTTTCTGTGTAAATGGGAATAGGTAACACATACCCTGTAGCACGCAGAGTTACTGAATGCTTGGAATTTGGTTTGAGAAGCAAATGTGACAAGTTTTCCCTTTCTTTTTGCCAACTGGCCCAAACACGATCCTCAGATCTTTGCACTCACCAAGTTGCAGAGGTTTTCTTTTATTTAAGAGTTCTTTCTTAAAACCTAGGGGACTCCTTTCTAAGAGAAAAATTTTGTATCCTATCCAGAAAAAGATACCACTTCTGTATCAAATAGGCCAACATTCAGGATCTGTAATTACTGCTGCCATTTCTCTCAAATGAAATAGGAAACTCAATAAAAACCTAGAAAAAACAAATAAAACCCCACTCAGGTGAGCTCCATCAACAATTAAACACGATTCTAGTCCCCATTTCCTGAGACAGTCATGTTTGGCTTGAACTTGACATACATAATGGTTTTGCTACATCCAGTACTTAGCACGAAAAACCTGGGCTTTATGTTTGACTCTGATTTCCTTCAGTAACACCTGCTCAGAAGCTCAGAGTAGATATTCCAGGAGGACTATGCTGTCGTGGACACTGTAGACTCCTATTTCAAACACTTATTTTACATGGACAGTGTAGACCTCTATTTCAATGGTTATTTTAAAACTCTACAACTATTCCGCAAAGGCTCCTAAAGAAGCAGAGCCACATAGTCTTTGCTTGTGCTTGAATATCTACTGTACATATCACAAAAGTAACCCTGAAGGCTGATAGCGACACATCATCACACTGCAGGTGATAAAGTTTGCCTTGGAAGATGGACTTTCAGCTACTTTTCAAAAATCAATGAGTCACAGGTACTGTGAGTAAGACACTCCACAGCATCTAAAGCCAATATTAACAATTCTCAGTTATCACATGGATGGTGACCAAAAAAAAAAGCTATAAATTTTTTCTCTGCCCCCTTCTCCAGCCCCAAGCTGAGGGAAAAGCTGATCATTATCCTATTGATTCTGGCCAGCGATAGTGTAGAGTAAATCACAAAATCAGATAACCTTGTTTTCCAGCCTTTGTAAACTAATTATGTCTATTAATCACAGAGACCTCAGGACCTGTCCCTCATACTAAAAGAATTTCTGCAGCAGAAACGTCTTCCATTTTTTTTCCAATTTTGTATTGCCTTGCTAAAGGAAAATACACTTCATTATCTTTTCTCAGCAGGTTAATGAGATGAGTGCATCTATTGCTAAGATTAATTAAGAAACTCTTGAAAAAGTTTCAAAAGTATCAAAAATCAAAGCAGTCACTCTTTTTTAGCAACAACTCACTAGAATCCACTGGAAAACATAATACAGAGAAAGAAAAAGTTATTAGTCTCAGTTCTGATTCACACTAAATGAAGTATCATCATGGGCATGCTTCATATTTTTCTCAATTGTTATAGAAGTTGATAAGCCCTATTTCCCATGTGAAAAATTCCACTACAGAAAAGATTTTGTTTTAAAGCAAGTTCAAGCACCTTTATTTTGTGTACAGAATTTGCACAGGATGCTAATCTGAGAGATCAGAAGCTTTGGTAAGTAAAAGACACTCTTACAGGTTCACTGCACTGCCTCAAACAGATCCAATATCAGACAGACTGATGGTAAAAGTGCAGTCTTTGGTTGATTAAGGTTAACATACAGGGATCAAATCTTGCAATGGACAGCACAGAAATCTCTTAATGGGTCTCTTAAGTAATGTTCAGTGGCGTGATGTGGGACCAACCATGGGATAGGAGTTTATGAGGTGACAGAAGAATAAAGGATACAGAAGATAGAATAGAACATGAGAAATGTGAAGTCATTTAAAAAGACAAAGCAGTGTAATTAGTTGGGGATTTTCCATTCATTTAAGTGGGATTTTTCTCAATTAAAATGCTCTTTTTTGCTAAATTTCAGTTGGATAACTTTTGCCAAAAATGAACAAGAGGAAGACAAAGAAAGGAGAGAAAAAAAGGAGAGGAGAGGAGAGGAGAGGAGAGGAGAGGAGAGGAGAGGAGAGGACAGGACAGGACAGGACAGGACAGGACAGGACAGGACAGGACAGGACAGGACAGGACATGAGGAGCTGGACAGCAGGGCAAGGCATGGAAAGGGAAATATGTTTAGAGAAGGATTTCTCGGTACATATGCCCCAAAGTTTATCAGAAATGTGGGAATCTGTACTTCAGCATTCTCAGGCAAGCTCCTTTCTTTCTCCTTTAGGAATGTGCCAAAAGATAAAATCCAGCCTGACCATCTGTTTCAGTTAGGCTGCCAAGGTACAATTTGACCCTCTCAGGTATATAGGGATAAAACAGGTGACCTTTTAGAAATTTTTCCAGCATTTCTTTCTATGGATTTTAGATTTCAGGATTCTTACCTTAATTTTAAAAGTCCCTTTGCATAGCTGCAATGGCAGTTAATATACATGTTAATATAGCACAAACATTTCTGTCTTTTTCAATTTGGCCTTAAAAATAGACAAGATTATAGCACACTATCAGAACTATCAAAGATTTCTTATGTTTATCTTACTCATGTATTTTTTATGTGCTTCATTCAGTCTGTGAATGTATATGCCTAAGGAGAACAAAGCAGCCTTACTACTTGGCTTCCTTATACTAAAAGTCCCTTTTCCCTTTTTAAGTATCAGTAAAGAATATCTTGATTTTTGTGTTTTGCATCCAGAAATATTTCAATTCAAGTGAAACACAATAATATTTTTCCAGAAGTCATTGATGCTATTACCAAAGTATAACAGGGCATCATGTAATATAAATGTAGTTATTTTACAACCATGAAGGCAGTGAAGGTTATTGTGGTTTTCCTAATATACTCAGAAGAATAATTCTAAAAACCCAAGCCAGGGCTTTTAAAACAGCAATGGAAGTTTTTTTGCCTAGCAGTATCATTTGCAGGAATATAAACATAAACTTAGAAACAAGTTAGTGCACCATATGTTGAATGAAGGCTTACAATTAAAATTTGGGTTGTGCATTACACATACATTCTTATTTTAACAGAAATTTCAGTAGACTGATAAAAGAAACAAGCCATAGTATTTATTATGTCTAGTGATTTATTGCAAGGTCAGATAAACAAGAAAATTTGATAACATTTAGAATTTTTTACACTATCCGTGCTCTCATATGTTAAAGATTTTCATTAACTATGGGCCTTATATTAAACTGTCACCATTTATTTAAATTGACCATATAATACTTTTGTGGAAAACCATTATAAATGAACTCTGTAGCTCACACCTCAACTGTTCTTAGTATGCTGAGGAGTTGATCCACAATTTTCTCAGGCCTCATACAATCATAAAGAAATAGTAGTTTACATCACATCCTATACTCAACACCAGTGAAAAAAATTCACTCTTAGGTCATCTACAGGCTCTTAAAAGTAGCCTTATATAAATAAAAACTTTTATCTAACGAATAATAAAAAATGCAGTAAAATACAATGAAATAAAGGAGTAACTATATTTCTTTCTCTCCTGTTTTAGTACAAGACTGGGATTTTTAAATATTTTCATGGCAAAGAAAAAGAATCAGGTCAGAATGAAAGGTAGCCATGTGAAATGTTGGATCTGCCTTGTCTACCCTGGTGCCAGATCTAAGGGGTGGATGACCAAAAGATGTATCTGTGTTAAAAAGAACTGATTGTCAGAGAAGGAACAAGAAGCTGACTGTGGTAGCTTGCAGAGTGTGATCAACAGGTTGTATGTAATTAATTCTCAAAAGAATTGAAATAACTTGGAAAAATCACATCAAACTAGAGCCTTGAGGCTAACACAGGTGAACCTGTAGGTCTCTTTAGTATTTCACTGCAGGGCAGTAGCCCATCAATAATCATCCTACCTTTAAAGTAGCTTTAAAATACGTTTTTTTCAAAGGAGAGGAGCTCTTCAGGGGAAATTCTTTTTAAAATCATGTGCTCAAAGCCTCTCTCAAGGCTAACGAAGGAAAAGTGTGGAAAAGTGCAAAGCCTATTGGGTTTGGCTGTTTGCTTGCGTTAGCAACCAATAACATACGGTACATTGACGGTACATTAATGTCTTTACCTGAATTACTTGAATTACAGGACTGAAAAATATCTGTCTCCATTCAGATGTAAACATACAGTTGTGTTCTTAAGGGAGCTTATTATAATGAAATAACCATTGGGTTGGAGCTTCCTTGTGGTCAGATCTCTTGCACTGTGAAACTTATTCTGCTTCTCCATAAAACAAAAGCTTCAGTAAGGCATCTTACTGCAGATGGGAGAAAAATCTATAGGAAAATACATTGCTTCTTATTGAAACAAAAGCTGTTTTTTAAAGTCGAATCCTGAAATGAACCAATGCCTGTGCTTGATGTTTTTGAACAGCTGACTTTTAGAATTTGGGTTTGTTATATGATAGGGATGTTATTTTACCATGGAGCAGCAGGAATCCCAACCTTCAAAAATTTTTTTTCCTAGATACAATAAAATATCAGATTTACAGGATTCTGCAGCAGGAATCATATGATTAGCCTTTAATAACCCTTTGTTCCACAGCTCCATTAATACTGTGTCTGGAGCATGGTCTCACAAACATTTCTAAAGTTCTTGTTGGTTGCTAAAATATTTTCAGTTTGCTGAGGAAAGGCACTGAGAGATGGGTGGGCAGAGCAGAGGCATGTGTGTGAAAAGAACAATTTATACATAATCTCTTCTCTGTAAATAGACAGTTCTTCATCATCATACCGAAAATGCATACCTTGGGAGAAGTTGACTGCACTTGGAACTGCTGTGCAGAACAGGCATCAAGTTATTTCCCCTTCTGCATCCTGCACCCACAGTAATGAAACCAGTCATTTCCAGTTAACAATGTGGTAAAACGATGAGTTTTGTGAAAGAAAAAGGGACCAAGACCAGGGGAAAGAAACTCCAAGCCAAATCAAAAAAAAAAAAGCAAACAAACAAAACAAACAAACAAAAAACCATCAGGAAGGCTTGGAACCTGGCAGTAATGAGGAAGGCAAGGCAGTGAACAGTCACAAGACATAGGATAAAAATAAGGACCCAGGTTGAGCAGGACATTCTGGAAAGAAGGCAAGAAATAGTATCTGTAATTTACTAATGATGCTCATTACCTCAACCTGTACTGGAAAATTTTCTTCCTGAGTATTAAGCACCTATTTCCAGTATGACAATCACCTGGCAATTAATTGATCCACAATAGTCTATCAAAGTGTTGGTAGCAGAGCAACTGTCAGTTGTCCCACTACAAAGCCTGTGGGACTTATATTTACCCAGCTTCCTGAATGTGAAATCTCATAAATTCAAAAACTTAATATAGGTTAAAAAAAAATGAAATGAAGAAGACTGATCATAATGATGTAGTGATGCTGGCTGTTTGAAAGGAGTATTATTCCCTGCAGTATACAAGCATCTCCATATACTGTGGTCCTGGAAAATACTATTCAGATAGGTTTTAGTGGCTTAAATAACTTTTGCTGGCCTAAATGTCAATAGAACTTTTGAGAAGAGCAAGGACATTAATTCAGCCCCTCAGTTAATGCCCAGCTCTATTACTATAGTGTCCTCTTGTCTCAAATTGCTCATACAATTCAAACTGCTATTTTTCATTGTCATGAATTGTTGCACACATTTGTGTTGTTATAAATTGCTATAGAGGTAGCTGAGTTTCAGTAATGCAGAATAAGCAGGCAAATTTCATAGAGCTGTCACCAGAATGCACACATGCTTTCAGTACAGCCAGGCTGCAGCATTCCATCAAAACCAGGACAGTGTCCTAGGCACATACCTGGAATAAGTGTTACAGACACCCCCTCTCAAATCCTCATGAAAGTTAGTTGTATTAATTTCCTTGTGAAACACACAAAAATACCAATTTGGATCAAGAATCAGGATTACTAAACATTAGATTAGAGAGGTTTAAAAGATGGGAATTTTTTCTGCTGATGATTTGTTTCATGTTACAGAACCACAGCACAAGGTCTACAAGAAAAACTGCCTTAAATCATGTTGCATTTACCATATACAGAAGCTTGTTGTTGTTACTGTTGAAGTGCTGTAATGTAAGGTGATTCATGCAGTCTTGCCCCTTGGGGAAAGGCTATTCCCCAGCTAATGACAACATGATTCTGCCCCATAGTAATTCTGAGATGATTTCAAGTTGTTTACTCCTGTGTGAGAACTTGAGATTTTAACACTGTTAAGGATTAGGAAGGGAAGGAAAATTACTGTTTCAGATGATGGAAAATGTGGTGTTGTTCAGTTAGCAGTGAATTCTGTCATGTAAAAAATAACAGAAGATGAAGTTTGCTCATTTATAGCTGACATAGCATCCTAGAGAAAACACAGAATCCTTCAGAGAGAGGAAACCTTAAAGAGGAAGGTAATAGCTGCTAAATTAATTTTAGCCTAGCATCATATCACTTTGTCTACAAGCTTAGACAGACTGGTGTATCAGCAGACAGTGAATCCCAGACAACTTAACCTCAGGGAAAACCTTTGGACTCATACCAGTCAAGTCTCATACTTTCTATGGCCAATCCCAAAAGGGCTTCTAAAGATCGAGAGCACAAGCGAAAAGTTAGGCAATAGAAAACTAGTGATACAAGAACTCATTAAATAATTTGCTTGTTGAATTCAGATTATTGTTTCACTGTGTAAATTTGTTAATTCTTTAGGCACCATGGTGAATAATTACCCTAATAAGATACATTTCATGCATGTGAATATCAGCTAAGTTCAGTGCTTGCATTTCAGTAGTCTCCGCCTTTACTCTCTCAAAAAGAACAACATGCTTGCTTTCCTCTTGTGCCAAAAGATAGACGGGGGGAATAACTGAAATTAGCACCAGATACACAGTTGACACTGGCTCACCAGAGGGATAACTGTTCTAATACACTCATGGGTTTTATTCTTTTTATTTAATTTATTTCGTTTTTTCTCTCTAGCAGGAGAAATTGTGTATCTGAAACGCCTCAAAACCTCAAGGTTTTTATTCTTTCCTTAAAAAATGACAATATCTTATTAATTAAGTTGTACAGATTCACAAACTATTCTGAGGACAAGACCCAAAAGGATCATCAAAACCGATTCTTAAGTGAATGGCCCGTGCATGGATCAAACCCACAAGCTTGTTGTTATTAGCACCATTCTCTAACCAACTGAGCTAATCTCATGTTGTGCCCATTATATCAAATTAGTTTGTTTATTTGGCTGCTACTCCAAGCCCAGACATGGCCCGTGTTTTAGTATATCCAACATGTGCACAGACAGACACGTATTTGGAGGTCAGGTGGGCTGACAAGCACACCAAGGGGGTGTCCACTTGAGACTGACCATCAGTTGCAGCAATACCATAGCCCTCAGCATCCACATCGACTCAGCTCCAGGGCACAACAGGGAAACTGTCCCAGCCTACATATGAGTAATGCTGTTTCCACACCTTTCAGGTGGTAGCTCAAGAAGCTTCATTATATTTCACACAAAAATGCATCTTTTTATGTTCTCACTTGTCATGTTTCAGATGGCATTTTGACAATGTGGTGCCAGCAGTTTGACTACTGAACACATGCTGAATTCTGCACACCATGTCTCCAGCTGGAATCAAGGGTCGTTGGCAGGTGACAACACAGATGAAATCTGGTTCTCTGTACCTAGTCTTGCAATTGAAGAGTGGTTTCATGTCAACACTAATCTCACTTCACTAAATGTGTTTATTTTGTAATGCCAGCTTCTTTTAACAAATTTCTTTAACTACTTTTTATGCCCCCTTAATGGCTGTGATGCATACTGTGATGAAGGATGAAATGTTGTTGCTGCATGGAAAAGGGATCATTACCATTTTAATCTAACAGGAGTAGTCCAGGATCATTTGGATTTTACAGATATAGAGATTTGAACAGTCTCATGTGGTGAAATTTAGTGTAAAAATAACTATCTCTGTCTTCTGGAGCCGATTTCCAGAGGAACTTGTGACATCACAAGGGCCATTTTTGTAATCATAGTGAGAAGATATTAATTCATGCTGTTTGCACACTGTCAGATACTGAAAAATTAGTATACGCATGTCAAATATATCATCAAATATGTTAATAAATTCAGATGCATTAAATATATAATTGATGTATACAACTTGCCGTGAAAAGCAGAAAGTGAATCTTTCTTCAGCTCATAATAGATGACTGCTAAAGAGGAAAGAAAGAAAGATGGGAAAATCAGGGTTAAAAAGAAGAGAGGGTACTAGGAGCAGTAAGAAAATGTTTATATATTATAGAACTCTGAGATCATTGGAATAACTGTAAAGCAGAAGCATGTCAACGTCAGTGCCACCAAAAGATAGCTAAATGCAGTCTGAGCTTGAAATCATTTAATTCATTTAAGTGGATTTTTGATTTCTAAATTTCTAACCTTTGTATATACAAGGAATAGCTAGTGGTTGGTTCTAGTTGCAGTTCAAAAGGAGAAAGCATTAAGCAGAATTTTCCTCTAGTTCTCACCACTGTGTGTGAAGGATAGCTACAGTACCAGCCTTTAAACTCTCTGGGCTCTGGGAAGATTTTCAGCTGAAGTAACTTGGTATTTTGCCAATTACTGTAATGAAGCTATTCTGATATCTACCAGATGACAATTTGGCTCAGAAAACTCAAAGTCGGTGAAAGTCCCAACACTTTCCTAAAGGAGCTGAGAAACTGTGACTGGCAGGTTCAAGCTGGCATAGTGAGGACTGCAGGCTGTACAGCTTTGATGGATGACTTCAGTTTCACTCTAAGTGACACATATCCAAATTATTTGGTGGGCAAAGGCAGTTTTGTCTAAATACTCAAATGATCACTCTAACTTACATCCAATTGCTTGCAGGGGTTTCTGCCTAAATACCACTCAAACTTCTTGTCTTTGTACCCCCCTGCTACTTGAAAGCCATCATTGAGCCCCAAAGGGAAGTATTCTTAACAGATACTTAAAGATGCTCTTTGTAAGTACAAATTTCTCATACTGTTACTTAGTGCGGAGAAGAAAGGCCATTTCCCCTGTTCTTTGCAGTGAATTAGCTGTAGGGAGGCAGTCAAGAAAGCCATTTGCAAAAGATCCCTTTGCTTTTCTCCATGCTTGAAGGACTTGGCTTTTCTTTTTTTTAAGTGAGGAAGCACATTTCTACCCATGGTGAATATAGCAGGAACTCTACACTTTCCAAGTGCCTAATGCTTAAGCACATAATCTTCTTATGTACATTAGTTTTTACTGTCTTGATTCTGTTCCATTAAATGTGAGTGCTGTTACAAGAACAATCTTTGTATCAATTGGTTACATAATTCAGTGAACAAACCAATCTGAGGCACAGAGACTTACCGATGAATAACCAAAATCATCAGAGGGAGTTTTGTTTATCTACAAGCTCCCTTAAGAACAGTAATAAAGAGCTAATAAATGAGAACAAAAATGATGTCTGAAAAGGAGTTTGACGGTTGGAAAGAGTTGTTGTTGGTTTCACTTAAAAAGTTTCCTGAGAAATTCACTGCCCACTGAAAAATCGAAGCATGTACTTGCTACAGGCTGGGTCCCACATAGTCAGCAGCCTGGCTCCAGAACTCAGTTGCATCAGGAGATCACAGAGTTAGAGGTGTGAGCTAACTCCGCAAGTAAAGCAACACTTCTGTCGACAGGACTCAGCCTCTCCCTGCAAACATGCAAGTGTGGCAGCTCACTCAGACCTGGCTTGGGTACTGCAAACAGGGAAAAATGTCTGTAGAGATTTACCAAGAGATTCACATCTGTATTCAGTTAAGGTCAGAGTCTTATTTTTTGTGACTTGAAGTGTGGAATTCCAACTGAAATGAAAGTAAGGCAGGTTTTAAATATTTTTAAATGGCTATGATTTTTCTGCTTTTGAAAAATCCTGTTTCAATGAATATTTCAAATATTGTGATAGCACAGTCTAAGAGTCAATATAAATAAGAAGAAACACTCAGAAAAGGACAGAGAATTACATTTATCAAGATTTTAGGAAAGTACTTACAAGTCTTAGAGTTCAAAATGGGGAAATTGAGTGCTTCTGTTGTATGAACAAATCCCATATCATTTGCACCCCATATCATATGTTACCCACATATCAGATATATCTGGGCACAGTGGCCAACTGAAGTTCAGAAACCCTTTGAAATTAGAACCTCACAAAGCTTGATGGCTGCCAGACAGCTCTTCATTTACAGAAGAAATACAAATTATGACTCACTAGAAAAGATGATGAACAAAAAGAATGTAAGTGTGCCAGGTAGGATGAAACTATTGAAGCAAGCCCCAGCTAAAAGGACAGCAGTCTTGAAGGGTTCCCAAGAATCTGCTGTCCATAACCCCAGAACACACTTCCATTCCTCCTGTAACAAAGTACAATTATAGCAAAAGTTCAAAGCTACAACTGTGCCATGAGGAGAAAATGCAAATATTGCCTGTATGAAAACAGTCCTCAGTGATGTGTTAACCCTGAACATACAAGTACATTTATCAGCCAATCAGCAGATAATTATGCTGAAGAGATTATCAGGGTCTCTCATTTTAGATTATTGCTAAATGTGTCTAGAGCCTTAAAACAAATCTAAAGCTTAGTTAAATATCCTGGGAAGCAAAGGATTTCCTTCCTTGCCTCTGGCAGGCAATATAAGCCCATGTTACCGTTTCTTTTTGCATTCCTTATTTATCCACACCAAAGCCTCACCAGCTGTGCTTCATTTTCCTACTGTAAAGTGGACTTCAGCTGTAATAACTTCATCTGTAGACTATAGAAAAAGTAATTGAAGATTGCACTTTATGTTCTTTCCTTCGATAGTTTTAACCATGGTGATTTGTCCCAATTTAATTTGTGTTTACTGCAAATTGGACTCCACTCAGGTTAATTTTTGTTCACTGTGGTTTTCTTTGGTCTAGACACAATATGAGTCTTTGGCAATAAACCTTCTAAGCTCTACTTCTTTATGTGGTTGGGAAGTTTACGTCATCTACAAAGGCATAATAACACATCCATCATAATAAAGTCAAAGAAAATGTAAAATTAATATTTAATATTAATCTTTTCATGATGTTGATGCCACTCTAGCATCAACGTCATGAAAAAATTAATATTAAATATCATGTAAAGCAAGTAATTTTTCCTAACCAAAAAATTATTATTTGGCATACCTGTTTGCCAAAAAAAGGGATTTTAGGAACTTGGCCTGAGAAGTAATTACCAGAAATGGAAGGGTATTTTATGTCTTGCTCTTTTGTTCCCAGCCTACTGTGTGTTTGCAGCCAGGGTGTTTTTGTGAGGTTACAGGCAAGAGTTTCTCCTGTCTTGGGGTGCTGTACATTGCAGTGATGTCCCTGGGGCCAGGTGATGGTGAAAAGAACAGGGTCTAGGCCTTTATTAATTTCCAGCTCTTTATTAAAAAAATCAGCTATGGGGGGTCGTCCGCAGATTGTCTCCGAAGATCGGCAGCATCGGCAGGATCGGCAGCAGGAAAAGGCAAGTAGAGTGTCCAGCAGGTATTTCGCAACACCCCGACGCATTGCTAGGCAGCAGGCACTCCAACGCCTCAGGGGACACGCCCCTGAAAATGGTTTGCTAGGCAGCGGGCAACTCCGACGCCTCCGGGGACACGCCCCTGAAAATGGGTTGCTCTGCCTCCAGACTGCCTCGGGGACCTCCACCCGCAGGGTCTCCCAAAGCCATGGCGACAGAGCAGAAATCCCCAAACCAGGGCCAGGGGATGCCCCCCACTTTCCTTTTGTTGGGGTCGCTTTTTAATTTCTTTCTNAGGAGCGTGTCTTTGGTGAAAAAAATATACCAGGAATTCGTTCCTAACAATGGGGTAGGGGTGACAGATGGAGTGCAAAGAGGAGGCCCAGCAGGCTCAGGGGCACCAGGAGCCTCCCAAGACCAGGAGGCGGGAAAAGTAACCAGGAAAAGAGAACTCTCTCACAACGCAGGATTTATCACAACTAGGAAGCTACTGAAAACACAAAACGAAAGGGTCCAAATGGCAATGACACAGACAGGCGGGAAATGACTGCACCTCAGATCCTTAATTTAAGTCTGTCTCAGTTCCTAGATAGACCTGAGGTTTTTCTTCTGATTCTTGCAAGAATCACTGTGTTCTAGTTCATTGCTTTTTCTTCTATCAAACTGTAGGTTTAGAGACTGAAACTGGTTTTTTTTTTCTGCTGTTCTCAGGTTAAGGAAAACATTCATTTCAGAGCTCTCACTGAGTTGAGGTCCTGTCACACAATTCAAAATTTATTTTGACAAGGAGGATGAACAAAATGAAGTAAAATTTTCAAACAGGTGACCTCATTAAAACACAGATCAGTGTGCAGACACCAAAAATAAACTGGTTTACATGTCTAAGGTGTTCTTGCTCTAAAAAGATCGCAAAAGACTTTCAAATTTCATCTGTGATAGTGGCCCACTAAATTAAAATGCCAAGTGCATGATGCTTAGGGAATGAACAGGGAGCTGAATAACACTGAATACAGATACAGTGAGTTGAACCTAGGTAATACTTATCTCCATCAGTCCAGAAAGCAACAGCTGGAAATAAATGGAACATCTTTGCTGCTTTCCTGCTCCCATTACTGTTTCTCCATGTAACTCTGGTGTATATCAACAACAGTCTCCTAGACATTCCAAAGTTGTGAATTGCATTTTCTTTCAAGCCTCACATTTCTTTTACACAGAAGACTATTATTTTAGATATCAATATTTGCATTTTAAAAGGCTTGTTTGTTTGTCTGACTGGAAAAAAAAAAGGATAAAAAAGAAACATGGAGAAATGGAATGTAAACATTGGTACTATAGTGTGCTGGGAAAACTCATGTAATAATATATTTTCACACATATCTTCTAAAAGACCTGGAAGGATGACATGAGGGAGATACTGTTCATAGTAACAATATTTGCTTACAAAAAATTGAAGTATACAATATAAAAACATGCTTCTGGGAAATGTTAAGAAACAATCTTTATACTATTTTCCTTTGTTAAACTTTATGAATATCACACTGCTATCATGACCATTCTAGGCAGGATTTGCTAATACTTTTAATATTAATGAAAAAAAAACAAAAAAAAAAGTGCCATAGGAGAGAGGATGTAACAGCAGGATTTTTCTATGAGCAAAAGAGTCAAAATAATAAACAATTTAGAATGTCAAAATAAATGTTTGTGTATATTCAATCAATTGTCTTTGAAAGGTGGTCTATCCAACAAACCATTAAAGAAATCTTAAACTCATCAAAAGTACCATAGCTGTAATGAATATTGTATCAAAACCAAAACTGGAACATGAGCTGTATATAGACTGAAACTGAACTAAATAAATGACCAATGAAGTAGGAGATATTGGTGTTATATTCAGAAGCATGAACACAAAACTTACAAAAATCCTACAAGTTTACCTTGCTTTTGAGTGTATTATTTAGATAGTTAGGTCATGAAAAGGACAGATGAGTTCATATTATTACTCATATTACATTCAGATTCTTTGCTATTAATTAGTTCTGCAGAAATGAAAAGGAATTGTTTTATTTACATCATTATTCTTCAGTCAGTCACAAAGTTGCTTTAATAAGAAAGGAAACAAGAATTTTTAGAAGGGGAAACAATATTTTGAATAACATTGATTCATAAATTCTTAAGGTTTCCTTCTTCCTATATTTTTGTATGGTTAATTCAATTCTATAGCTACTAAAACTAGATAAATCCTACAGCTACAACAAAAAGTAGCCTTCTGAAATGTCGAGAATAGAGATCAAAAATTAATTTAAATTAATAAAAAAATACATGGAGGTAATGAAAAAGAAATAAAATATTATGCTTTACATGGAAAAATATTTTAGTGGCTCATACATATTGTACTGCCAATATTTCTAGAGTCTACTCCCAACCTCGTTGCAGACTAAAATGTATCCCAGGTCACCTCATTGTCCTTATCCAAAAACACATGACTCCTTTAAGCTATCTGCCAAACCTCCCAGTACTTAAAACAAAGAAGGCACTTGTAGCAGCTGATTCATCCCTTCCTTATAGCAGCTGATTCATCCCTTCCTAAAATAGAATGAACTGCCCTCGGAAGACAACTATTAACTATAGAGGACATTCAGGTGATTACTGTTGGGAGGTGTGAAATCCATTGTCATGGCATAAGTTATTCAGCTCCTCTGCGCTTTAATTTTCTGTCACTGGAAGGGATTAATAGCATTCCTTGCTTTTCAATAATCTCTTGTCCAAGCAGAAAAACAAATGAACAAGAACAAACAAACAAGCAAAAAGAACTGAAAACCTGCAAGGAGATTAGAGCTGTTTATTTTATCAGTTTGACATTGAACATGGTTTCAACTTAATTTACAAGTGAATCTTTGTATATAAAATGCTATACATATAATAAAGTACATTTTTCCAGAACTTGTAGTACCCACTTAGAAATTAGAAGGGAAAAAACTGCTCCTGCTCCTCTTCTTCTACTGTCTAAAGAGCTTCTGTCATTTCCTTTGACTGTAACAGAATTGCAGGTAGTCAGTTACGGTCTACCTGTCAGGCATTAATTAGTAGTTTTGGCTCTTGAATCCAACACATCCAAAGAGCTAAAATAAACAGGAAGCTAAAAATGGTGCATAAGTTAAAGCAGACTCAAAGAAAAAATTGTGTGTATTTCTAAAATTAGGAGATATTCCTACAGAGCTTTATTTACTCTCTACACAGAAATATTTTCACAAGGAATAAGATTAGTAAAAGGATCCTAACTGCTCTCCCAGTTCTGAATATAGAACTCAATAGAGACTTTGACAAGGTGATATTCAGACCCCTAGTCTAAAGCTCAAGGTGAAAAAAAAATTCTTCTCCTGATTTATCTATAGTAAGAGAAACCTATCCAAACTCTGTTTTGGATGAGACTGATTTGGTATTTTGCTTGGAAAGAATGTAATTCAGAAGAGAACATTTTAATGCTGGTCTATGTCTTCAAAGGTAAATAAGATAGTCATGCTGTCCTCAAAAGTATTGTCCAATTCACTCATATCCTGTAGTACATCTGTGCCTGTATTCCATCAGCTTTAGGTGATGGCTGGTCTGATATTGAGTTCTCAGTTACTTCAGCAGT
>VXBB01020066.1:178583-257877 GCA_013399915.1 Illadopsis cleaveri
AGCAGGTAGCTTGTCTCATCTTTGGATCATCATAGACACAAATAAATGCACTCCTTGCTCTTGACATTCTTGCAAATGGGGCTTAGGGTTGCTGGTTGGAATCAGGAATTAAGATCCAATTGTGTAGAAGTACTAAAAGAAGACTAGTGCCTTGATGCTGAGGAATCTACAGTTCAAGCCTGAAAACTGAAATTTCATCTCAAAGCACAGGCTTTGGTTGTGACTATAGTACAACCTGATTTTAGTATGGAAGAACCATCTGATTTTTAACAATCATATCACTTTTGAAGAAGTAGAGATCTCCAGATCAACACCATGCTCTTCTTCCCCTAAGAAATGTCTGAATGGCTTCTTACAGCACAAAGGGCCAACCTGACAATGAAAAAGAAAACTTGTATAATTCTGTATGACAAATAATTACATTTTGTCAGGTTTTTTACCTAAAGTGTATGGACCTAAAAGCACAGCCAAGTGTTTAGGTGAACACATAACCTTCAGGCTCAGATACCTTTGTAACACACACACAATACCTGAGATGTCAAGCCCATAAGCTGAAGTGATTTGACAAAAACAGAAAGGGGGAAAGGGGAAAATGTGAGACACCTGGGTGAAATTAAGGAAGTCTGGTTTTAGAGTACCGAATTGCAATGCTTCTTGTGTGCTATTCAACATTTTCCTGTTCTAAAAGGCCACCCTAGATTTATAGCGTATGAGGGTGTTTATAGTATAGACTATAAACTGCTCTCTGAAATATTTGGCACAAATGTATTTCCAAAGATGAAAAATAGCTTACAACCAAAAAGAAATTTAGGTATTTGAGGTCATTGCTTTTGCATACTTCAGAGTATCCTTGGCTTTAACTAAGCATGGGCTTGAGAGTAACATCTGAGAAAAAGCATATTAGATTTTAACTATAAAAATTGATTTCTACTAGTTTATTCTCTTTTCTTTATTTCCATTTTTATTTTCTAAAAATAAAAAGAGAAGCTTTGAAATATTCTACCTATCTTCTGTTTTTAGTTCCTGCAAATCAAAGTCTATAGAGACCTAAAAAACAAACAGAGGAATTTCTCATGCTTGTCCTGGGAACAATTAACAATTAAATATTGAAATAAGACAGTCTAATTTCAGCACAGTTCAACTGAAGAGTTTTTCAAAGCCTGTTAAATGATGTTCTGTTGTGTCCCTCACTGGGCAAATACATCACTTAGAGTAGGATGTATTGTGGGTGGGACAGAGTTATACAGCTTGAAATGAAAAAGATTATTATATTTATGGTGATATTACATTACTGAAGAACTGTACTTTAAGCATCAACTCATTTTCATGCAGGCTCTGTATTTGGGAAGATTGTTTTAATTATATAAATGCAGATAATATGTAGCAAAAACCAGAATTTAGAACTTTTCTTCACAGATGTCCTGGAAGTACTCAGTGAGTATGAAGTCTGATCTAGATCTTCAGGCTGCTCCCTGCAAGCAGCAGCCTCAAGGATAAAATGCAGCAATTACTTAAAAGGCCCAGGAGAGTATTGGAGTCTAGAACAGAAGATAAAACACACAAGCTAGAGGGCCAGGTTAGGTAGCTGCTGCCCTGGGAATTTATGCACAGCACAGGATTTAATATCTGGCTGCTGCAGAGATCCCATGGGCTGCCATCATAGGTCCTCAGCGTCTTTCTTGCAGCTTTTAAAAACAGTCCATGTTAACCTACTAAAAAGAGCAGATTCTTTCCTGTCTATGCATCAGCCATGTGTTTTCTATTTAATTTTGCAGTACGGTGGCTAGGCTGGTTTTCCTATTAATATATTCATTAAGAAAAAAAAAATAAAATAAGAGGGCAATGGGAGTTCTTTGTAAGAATTTTGAACAACCATCACTTTTTCAGATTCTAACAGATGCCAGATTATTCCCCAGTAGCAATCTGGTGACTCTGTTCACCATTGTAGAACACCAAAAAACACCCTTGTTAATCAGACTAACCAAATTAATGCAGCTCTGTTATGATTTGCTGTGGCTGGATTTTTTTTCAAAATACACTGTGTATATTCATTAAATATGAAGAAAGAGCCCACATGAATATTAAAGTTATGTCATTAAGGAGGAGAGGAGAATTAACATAGCAAAACCACTGTAATAAAAAATTTTTATAGACCATTTTAAAATTACATGTTCTTTCATATTTACAGTTGTCCAGAAGGTACATGAAATACCAGACTCATAGATATTAATATTGTTTATAACACTCCTTAAGTAGATTATAATTTCTCATGGCTGCTGTGCTGGTGTAAAGCACTGTTGACATAATTTTTAGGTAAAACTATATCTAAAGATTTTAAAACATCAGAAGGCTGATCTTGGGATAGACAAATATTGTTCCTGAAAGAAGCTTAGGATGTTTCTTTTCCCTTACATATGATTATCAAAAGAAACTTCTCTACAAATTTATCCTCTCAACATATTTATTGATCCTGGGGATTGTGGGTCTGAGAGAGGGTCAGATTTGGTAACCTGTACACCAGAGTTAATTCAATTAATTCTGCCCCTAATGGTGCCTGTTGGTGCCTGTTGGCCACCATTTACAGAATGTGATTTCTATGAATGCACCATAACTAACCCTAAACACAGAAGCCAATATTAGCTGGTGCAGATCAGAGCTCACTCCATATTATGTAAAAAGGTTATATTTCATAAAGAACTGCAGGCCGGTTGAGAATGATCAGCTGACACATTTTCCCTCATTTCTCCAAAGTTTTATCTTTCTTCTTTATTAGCATGATGGCTTTCAGATTCAGGATCAAAAGTAGTTTGGAGAAGCTGGACTATCTTCCTTGATAAAGATATGTTGCTGTCACTGAGTTCTGAACACAGAAGATATTAAATGAATATTCTACCAAGGCATTTATAGTCCCAAGCATAAGCACAAAGATATATAAAACTCAGTCATATGAACATCAGATCAATCAAAACATTTTCCAGTGCACTTTTTCCATGTGCATTCATCCTCCCTAGGCTTTCTCTTGAGCAGTATTTGCGCAAGCTACACATGGTGATGCTCAATCAGCACCCCTGTTTTATCCCGTCTCCTGCCTACAGGCACACAAAACTTTTCAGAGCAGTAGTAGTCTGCCTGTATCAGATGCTACATTTTATTTTCAGCACAGAGTGTTTTAGCTGAGAAAAGACATTACATATTTCTTATGAAGCCACTAAGAGGAGCAGGCTTACACTGCCCAGTTTATTGACCACTCAGCTTGATTTAGTGCAACGCACGCCAACAATAAAATAGTCACTTTTCCAAATACTGATGTGATATCCCTTCAGCTGCCTGTCAGCATCAGTAAGAATGCCAAAGCAGCAGGACCCTTCACCCTGAGAAACCTTATAGAGGAGGTATTAACCTCCTGGAGATGCAAACCTGAATTGTAGAATACATTATGGAATAGTGCAGGGGGAAGCATAGTGTCTAATCCCTGGTAAAATGAAAATATCATCTATAAGAAAAATGCTTTTGTTTTCTAAATGTAATATGAAATTCTCAATTCATTAACATTTATCTAGACATTTGAAATTTTGTCTCAATTTCTATTGGCTACAGTCCATATGATTTCACAATAACTCCATCACAATTTCTGTACTATGGATCAATATTTTATTCAATTTGTTAAGTACAATATTCATTTCTGCTCATATGGAGTCTTATGTGTAGTCTCTGCTCTTGTCTGTCTGCTAGCACAGGAATATTGTTGGAAATCAATGATGTAATAAACCTTTTGTTTTGTATCCAAAAGTTGAAACTTTAGCTTAAACCAAAATGTTAGACGAGTGAATCAGAGAAAAGGAGGAGAAGGAAGGAATTCTCAATCTGAAATAAGATCGAGATGAAATACAAAAATGGCATTTTCATTCCTTAATTACTTTAAATTAATAGTCTTGATAGCCAGAGCAGATTTTAACTGGCACTAGTAAAGCACTTAGAAGCAATTGCACAATGTGTCCTGTAACAGACCATTTTACTACTTAGTTAAAAATGGATTCCCATTTGAGTTTTGATGGGTTTATTCCTACTACTGAAAATCATTGCTGCATTTAAAACACTCCAGGTACAATGATTCATGTACTATTTTTGTTTCTTTTGGCCTAATTGTATATCCCAGAAATATCCTGTCCATTTTGACTGAAATGTGTCATTCCATACAAAGTTTTATTCTGACATAATTAGCCAAAATGCATTTCAATTTGCTGAAACAATCCGCCAGTGCCTGACTCTGGAGGTATATTGCTCAAGTTATGGAAACCAGGAGAGGCCCATACACAACATAATGCATTCAGACAGGACACTTCAGAGACCTGGTGTTTGGATGATTAGCAGAGCAGATGTTAAATGAATATTTTTAAATTATGTTTCCTAATTTGTAAATGTAATTTTTCCCCTGGTCTTCAGTATGACAAACAAAACATTCATGAAGTTGGAATCAGAAAATTCTCTTTGTTGCATAATTTCTGCTACGCCATTGTTCAATTACCTGGCCCCACCAGGCTTAAAATTGCATGGATGCTGAATTTTAACCAAGGTTATATAAAGATTTTAGGTTAACAACATTTTAAGCTTTCAGATTACTAAGAAACATACTCAAGTACATGGTTTAAAATATTATCTTCCAAAAATCCTAAAATGATCATGTTTATGGCAACTGTCATTGAAAAACAAGAAACAGGTACCTGATATTTATCTATCCTCTATCCCTGCCTTACCAAGAGAGTCATCTCCAGGCTCAGGGATGCCAGACATACCCCTGCATTTTTCAGAATGAAAAATTTATTTTGTAATCAGGCAATAAGCATTTTCAGAAGAGGATAGATGGAGTGGCACAAACTTGTCAATGGAGTCATAATTTCAGTCACTTGCTGAAAAGCATTTATTCAGACAAAAAGGCCTTATCATATAACTCATCTCCTCTTTGTACAATCCTTTTTTTAAGTTCACTCCTGGGATGAGCAAAAGGAGACAGTGGGTACAAGCCCTCCCCACAGAATCTTCCTGTGTAACTCTATCACTTATGGACTAAAATACAAAAAGGAAAGGTGTGTGAAATGTTGAGACAGCCACAGAGCCTTCCCAGGTCACTCGCTGTTCCTGAGTAACAGCAACAGTTTGTTTTCAATAGGAGTTGCTATAACCAGATGTGTACACTTTCAAAAACAAATGTTTGGTTTTGTTTGTTTGGTTTTTTTTAAATAATTGAACATACAAAAGCTGAATGTAGGAAGTTTAGATTTGCTGACTTCCAATTTGTTCTCCTGGTGAATTTATAACCCCGATAATAAAATATACTGACTTTGCAATAAAGCAAGAACTTTGAGTAAGTCAAAATATTACCCATTCATAAGAAATAGAAACAGTTAAGAAGCATTCAGAAATGCACAGTAGGCTATTGGTTTGTGTTTTCCATAGACACTTTGTTTTGTTCCTAATGTTTAATGGATGCAAAAAGGAAATGGGAGGCATGGTCCACAACAGGTAAGAAGAAACTTTAAACTTCAAGCTGTGCTTGAGATTTTTTGAGGTTTAGAAGATGTTGGCACAGTGCTGCAAAATTGGGGATTAAAAGCCTACTCTAAATGGGTTCCATTTTGGAAAGAGGATGCAATTTTTTTTTCATTACTACAGCATATCTTGATTTTTAATCTGGATATGAAAACTTCAAAAAGAGTGAAATGAGCCCAGTAATATTTTTAAATACACCAAAGATGATTTTTAAAGGCTGGAGTGGAACTACAAATCAAAGGAATAAAATTAGATACAGCAGAAATTAGGCCAAAATGGGAACTGATAGGATGAGAAAAGGATAGACCATGCCAGCCATGTTTGTTGTTGTTGTTCTTGTTTATTTTTTTGCTTGGTTGGTTTTGGGTGGGTTTTTCTCAGTTGTTTGGGTTTATTTTTTTTTGGTTTTGTTTGTTTTTTTGGTTTTGGGGTTTTTGTTTGGGGTTTTTTGTTTTGGTTTGTTTGTGTGTGTGTTTGTTTTTGGTGGTGATAGTGGTTTTGTTTGTTTGTGGTTTTTTGTTTTGATTTTTTGTTTGGGTTGAGTTGGGGTTTTTGTTTTTTTGTTTTGTTGTTGTTTTTTTTTTTTTCCCCCTAAAATTAGAAGATAGAAGTATTGAAAACTGAAACAGATTCCTGAGGGATCCTGTGGCAAAGAAACAGATGCATTCTGGTTTCTCTGCACAGTCTTTGGACTCACAAGCCTTAAGGAATTCAGTAAGTTACTGAAGACCCTTAAGAACCTTCAATAGATCATAACACTGAAATGCATCCTGATTTGTCTTCCTTTTTCTATTTTTTTATCACAGTCTTGATGATGGCATGGAATAGGACAAACCCACAAAAACGTGAAAGCCCACTTCAGCTTAACAAAGTCACTGAAGAACATATATCCAAACTAAGTGGGGTATTCTATACTGGGGGAGATTTGGACCTACTGTGCTTAGACTACTTTGATGATCTCTTCTTATCCAATAAATTCAATATTTTTGGGACACACGAAAGTTGTTTCCCACTGTAAGCTTATAGAAAGGTTGTGAGTTGATGGATGTATGAGCTATGCAGACATCTGAGATCTACAGGTGTGACACCAGGGCTAGAAGTACTGTGTGGTAAGTACACATCTAGAAATCCTAAACCAATGTAAAAAAATCCCCAAATTATTTTAGACAGCATTTCATGTCAGGGAAAGAGAATATGCCCAGAGCTATTGTGTTTGTTTCTCTCCCTGATTTGTCAGAAGCTGTAAAACATTCTTATATTCAGATGTCTGAAAAAGAAATAAGCTTCTGGTTTCTACACAGAAAGATTCCAAGTCAAAAAAGGACTTTATTTGAACTTCTCTGTCTAGGAAAATTCTCTAAGATACCTTGATCAATTTTTTTTTATAGAAAGGTTGTATTTTTGTGTTAGATCCTTAATACAGGGAATTGAACTGCATTACAGCAGTTCCAGGGATAACTGGGGGAGGTGGTGGGTTGTGATACAGATGCACCAATTACTATATAAAAATTTAATTTGCTCTAGCACTTTCCCAATTAATTTTTCTTTTTCTAAGACGTGGAATTACAGAAAACAAACCCCAACATAATTTCAGACAGCTCAACAGAACTTTTCCTTTATCCTTCCTATCTTTTCATAAAGTTACAGTTTTTAAAGTTAAAATGCATATCAGGCAGTGTTTTAAAAAAATATCACTTCTCCTGCTCTTTATATAATTTTTACTGTGCTCAGACTAGCACAAGATATTTCTTAACCAAGTTTGCAAGCACACTTACTAGCTTTAAGTAACTAAATTTTGCTCTGCATTTACAAAATCCCTTACATAAAGCACACAAGTCTGTACCATGATGTGATTTTACACTTCACTGGTTCCATAGACTGAAGAAAGCAAGGGCTGGAGGTCTGGTTTGGATCTTTCTCCAGTGAGAAAAACTATCCCACCGAGAATCAACAGGACAGTGCCAGTTTCCTACTCGAATGAATTCAGCTCCTTCTTAAAAACTTTTGCTTCCTATAAAGGGATTTTATTAATGGTCTCACTTACTAAAACCTGACCAATTTAGGTTTTTTTCAATGTACTGTACCATTAAGAAACTGTAAAAACAAACAAACTGACAGACACATGAGAAACAGCACTTTAAAAAAACAGATTCATAATATTTGAGGTTTGGAGAGTTGTTCTGTTCTCCTTCCAATACTTTAAATGACATTTTCAGGCCAGAAGGGTTATTAACAACTTAGTTTTAAAGCTCTTAAAAATCCAAACACTGGCTGGATTAACTGCAAGGGTGCAGAGGACACGTTTCTGGTTCTGACTTCAGCCACTCCCATGTCTATCAGCATGTCTGAATTAGGGCTGAATCTGATTACTCTATTAAAATGCAGAGTAACAGTAGAAGCAAATAAAATGCTGACTCCAGGTAGTCTCCTGGGTTACAAATAAGTCTGTAGTCCTGTCCTTGCTTCTCTGTTGTTACAAACTTCCAGCAGTGTGAAAGAATCAGAAGTCCTCTGGCTACAGCAATAATGGTATCAATAAGTTGTTTATGCTGATCTTCCATAGTAAGTAATAGCTGGGAAAATCATACGTATCACCAGCACTACCACTAGTTCAGTGATGAGATCAGATAGAGAAAAAGGCCTTTTCTACCACTTTTCCTTATTTATCAAAAAAGTTAGCAAAATTGTTTGTTTGAAAGAGAATAAAGCAGAGGAAACAGAGCTTTTATCAATGTTTAAACATTTCCAANTCTGGTACACCATGAGCAGCATGCCAGAGTTATTAAACTCTTAGCTAATATCTAATATTATGAGCAGGGTTCTTTTCCTAAGGATGTTTTTTCACTTTGTAAACTAGTCTTTCTAAGTAGATAACAGGAAGTCTTTGCTGGGGTTTGTTTTTTGGAGGGGTGGTGTTATTCTTTTTCTGTTTGCTTGTTCATTTGTTTTGTTTGTTTCCACAGAATCCCACTGGAAAGAAAAAGTTTGCAGGATTCCAACATTTTAGTGCATGTTAGAGTCAGCACAGACTGGAACATGGTAAGTCACCCTGCACTTAAACTCCTGCAGTGGAGAAACAGTGAGATGAGAAGTTAGCAAGTAAGGACAGGTGAGGAAAACCCGCAAAGCTTTTTGACAAATGTGATAGCATATCCTAAACTGGACTTTAAGTGTTGGACTATACCTATACACACACACTCAAGATGAGAATTTTTTAAGGAGAGCTGATATTAGATTGTCACAATGAAGAAAAGACAGACATTTTCTGGGACACAAAAATACTTTTCAGGTCTAAAACAATAAAGAGATAAAAGTAATGAAGAAAAGCACAGTTGGGAACAGCTTCCTAACTGGTTACATTGTGTAAAGAGAGATGCTGACACAAAAAGTTGTCTGGTACCTAGTGATAAGAGGAGGATATTGCTTAGGGAGAAGATGGGGAAGGAAGCTACTGTATGCTAGAATTAGGAAATATGCAATTGTTACAAACAAAACTGTGGATATGAAAAGCTTCACACTTAAGTGGTAAAAAATTCAGAATTTGATTCAGCAACTTGCCTGGACTAGAATGGACTATAATCCAAATCTCCTTTTTGATCACTACGGATCCTGTTCATAAATTCATATTTTGTGACTTCTTATGGCTGTACTGAAAATGAAAGAAGAAAAGTAAGTATGTAAATGACCATTAAAATTTTTCCTGGTGTCTAAATGTCAAGTAAGAGACTGTGGAATAATTGTAAATTAGATTTATTTAGAAAATATTAAGCCTCTGGATTTGAAACATCAGTAAGATCTCCCCATTGCCAGATATTTTTTGATCTAAGAGAGAGGAACAAACCTGCACAGGAGACTTCAGGGATAAACCAAACCTGAACTAGATGTTGAAATACATGCTTGTTTCCTGCTTCACCGACAACCTGTGACAAGATGATGTAAAGCAGCATTTACCATCAAGTTGTAAGAGATTATGCAGTTGTCAAAAGAGATGTCAATATAAGCTTTAGCAATTGCTTCCTGAAAGATTTTGGAGAGAACCACTAAGCTGCAGCTGGGTTTTGATAGCTCTTTACAGCTATGCACATCTGGGCAGATGCTGTGTTTACCTGTATCTTCAGTTCTGGCTTGGTATGGAATGGCTGTGATGACAGTGAGGTATAGCAACCATTTTCTTTATACATAAATCATGATTTCATTGTCATCCATAATGAACCACACCATCTCTCTCTCGCATTTTTCTTCATAACTGTATGTTTGGATTCCCACAAATAAAACCATAACTACTGATGGTTTTGTTTAATATGATTTAAAATTGCAATAATGATTATGTCTTCCTTGGTAACTCCAAGTGCTTACTGCTGAGTTGCAGCTCTTCTGCAGCAAGCTTTCTCTGCTTGAGACATACTGTCTCTAAAATAAATATTTTTCTACTCTATAACAACATCAAGAAAGTATGCAAGAAACCAATACAGTCTGATTTTTCCAGATTATGTCTGTAGCCTTGTAAATGCTTTGGTTTAAGCAGTTAGCCAAAACCTGGGGTCATATATGTAAGGGGAAAAGAATGATACAAGATAGTCTTTAAGAGAAGGACATTTATTTATGAAGGAAGAACACAAGCTTTTATTTCCCCAAACACAATTTAAAAAAAATATTTAAAAAGCCACTTGGGGTTTTATTCTCAGATTTTTTGTGTCTTGGTCATGATTTTCAGCTCTGCCTGTCCTAGCATATCTGTGACTGCCCCTCCTCTAGGATTAAATCTTCAACTTATCTGCTGCCCTTCTTTTCAGTTTCCTACTTCAGGTCATGAACCACTTGCCAAGCAGTCCATTACTTGTGGTATTCTAAGTCTCAGGAAAAAAAAAATTATAAAGGTAGGTGCAAGTCAAAATCACCATATTTGCAGGAAAAGGGGATATTTTATGATTCAAGCATGGATTCAAAGCCAAAATTTTGTCTGTTTTCATGACATGCCCAGCCAATATTCTTAAATATCACATTCTGCATGTAGCAGGGATGAAACAAAGAGCCAGAAACTGTGTTCCAAGCCTTCTTCTAACGCCTATATTTTCTAACTGTAGTTAAAGCATTAGTAGGGTTGTCCTATAACACAGTATAGCAGAAGAGCCTATGACTTCTGTCAGCTTATTATATATTCAAATAATACAACATTAGATAAGAAGTTAAATGTAATTCATTACAATTTAATTATGAACTTTGTCCCAATATAAGGAAAAACATTTACTTCTGCATGAGATACTTTTAGAATAAAAAACATATAGCAGAAAGTAACCAATTTGTAAGGCTTTTTGTTTTGGGTGGGTTTTTTGGTTTGTTTTTTTAATGAAGAAATGGGTTGACTTCAGAACCAAATATGGTACATGCATATGAGAGAAAACTATGGAAAGGACATGGAGCAACTTCCCAATTTCAATTTCACTTTATTTTTCTTTCTCTTCTCTTTTCGTTTTCCTACTCCTTGTCTTGAAACTGAAAAACAAAACATCAGTTTCTATAAGCTTTTTCCTGGTTAGCCTGTCCTGTCTGTGTGCAGCTGAACATCATGTGAGAGGGAAGAGACACACCTCCCTCTCCTCTGCCGACGCAGACCATGAAGTGACTTCACTAAACCATTCCACTTTGATCCATGATCAGAGAACTTTTAAAAAGGCAGAGTGGTTGTGTGCATGGAAACAGCAGGCAGGGAGCAACTCCGTATAACCCTTTGTAATGTGAGCCAGAACATGAATTTCTTGCACAAGCAACAAGACTCACCCCAAAAGAATAACAATTTGGGAGTTCAAAATTACACAGACAGGAAATATAACAGATTATTTTTTAAAAAAAATTTTAAAAAAAGGAATAAAAGTGCGAGGAGATGTTATGGGTTTTTTGTCACAGCATCATCATACAATATATATTTCTCTACAAGTATGGCTATGGATAAGCTAAGAAGGAAAGAGATATAGGGAGGCTTTTTCATTGCTGTGTACCTTGGAAATTTATTTTCAGTATCTGTTGACTTGGGCAAGATTTCAAAGAATGAATTAGATCCCAGCTTTACAAAGGATGCACTGGCACTGTTTAAATTGTTGCTCATTAATAATACTTTGTACTACACAGTTCTAGTTTTATTTCTTAACCATTTCTGTTTTGCCTTATAGCAGTGGTATTTTGCCACTCTTCTTGGAGGAGACAAGGATGAAATTAATCCAGTTATTCAATTACCACTTTCTGAAAAGATCATTACTTGTGTAGGGAGGAGTGGGAACAAATCAATCTCCTCACTGATTAATTGAAGGTGGGTTTTCTCATGCAGCACTTTTAGAGGGCAGAGAAGATCAGAAGGACCTTAGGGAAGTTGGCATCTTCATCATGTCAAAGCGCCTGCTCTCATATCCTGACAGAACTGAATTTTTAAGGAGTGAAATCCTGTTGATTTATATACTTTTTTTTCTGGTGTCAGTGCATCCTATCCTTTTATAAAAATTGTTGGTTAATACATTGAGATTAAATGTATATGGTTTACTTTTTCTTCAGAAAAGACACACTTGACTGAAAAGACTTACAAACAGTTGTTTGCAATTTTAGCTGAAATTCATTATTTAAAGAAAAAACTGAATTTAGGCACATGTGCTCTGTCTATAGTCATAAAGTGAATGAGCAATCCAGAAGTGAAGTGATAACTTCACTGGGATTTATTAATCTTTGAAAGAGCAATATGAATTTCTCCTGTTATTTTGTGAAAGAAAGCTAACATGGTTTATCCTGATTCTCATAAATGCTTCAAGTTATTTGCTTGTTTTTTCTGGTGAACAGGCACTTTGTTATTTGGGCTCAAATCTTCCCTTCTGTTTCATGTGTAAATTCTTATCTATTTAAAAAAAAAAAAAAGTCCAGATGTCTGAGAATATGTTTCAAAAGACTCCATCATAACAGTCATTTTGATGCAATACTCTATAAGTGAACACAATGGTTTGTCTGTGTAGTTTTAATTAACTTCTTATGAAACTGATCTGTATTTTTATTCATAAACAACCACATTTCCAAAATATAGAAAACTAAATTCTATAAGTAAGTTTAACAGATAAGAAAATTTTATTTTTTGTACTGCTCTACAATTATCCTTGACATGATGACATTTTTGTGTTAGCCTTTTACAAATTGCTAATGTGCCTTGAAAACAAGATGAAGAACTGTAGGCAAAGTGACTCATTGAGAAGAATTGACTGGTATTGTGAAACCAAGATTCATTTCAAGAAAATTATTTTCAACAGTGGTCAGACCGTGCTACACATAATCAATGCTCCCAGGAAAAATAAGGGATAAAAACCCTGCTGTGGTCATTGAGAGATTTCCTAGGTAATTCAAAGATGAGAAAAATTCTACTAGCAATCTTTATTCCCTGTTTTCTTTTTTCAGGAATTGGATTTTGTCACCCTGACCTAAAATCAAAATATGCATTGTTGTTTTTCTCTTAAGAGACATATTGAGCTTGACTGTCTGACTGTCAGAAGAGTTAGTCTGCATTACAGCAATGCAACTGAGGTGAAGAGAATTGAAATCTCAAACTGTTCAGTTCTGGTACAAAAATGTTATGAATGAAAAGCGAGATCAAATTATAAGAAAACAATTTATTAAAACAATCCCGTCACCAACAAAGAAAAGCCACAATAAAAGAAAAAAACAACACCGGTGTGGGTGGCAGAGAGACAGTCCCCCGAGAGACTGATTCCCCCTGACCACACGTTCAGTCTCTAGGGTCCAGTTTTTATATGGTTTTTCATATCCTCAGGCGAAATCTATTGTGAGTCTTGGTATGTAAGGCCGGTGTTCAACACTCTGAAAGGGTTTCCTGTCCAGGTTCCAGGAGCTGAATGGGTTTCCCGGCATGGCTGATTGTCGAGCTGCCTGGCTCCAGATCCATATCGGGTGTCGATGGTCGGTGATTAAGGAACCATCTTGGGCCTGGCCACATCCTTTTTGTTGTAAATGGTCTCGGCCACGCTTATTGTTCTCCCCGGAAAGGGGATCTGATAAGCGGGTCCCGCCGTTGCACACCTGGCTTGGTTAAAATCATGTTATACATTTTCCTACATTTTTAATTTTAAACACACTATATTTTTATCCACACGAATTTTTTCACCATTTCCCCGCAAAAAGGTCATTATATATGAAATTAACCTAATCATGACTGGACAGCTACATTTTGTGTACTGAATCTGACAGGCAACCAAGCCAATTAAAAAGGTAAGAGAGTTCTCTTCTTTATACGTTAAAAAAGGATAGTTGATGGTACTTTTTTTTCCCTTATTTTCTTGCTAACATATGCCAGAATTTTATCCATTAATGAAAATAATATTCTTAATATACTGAACGGTAATTCATTTTTAAAAGTAACACCTTTCTACTCATTGTATGTGAAACTGAGAAATGAACACAAAAAATAAAATTCAGATGTTTGGGTACCCATGAATACATGTAATTATAAAATGATATTATTAAGCAATCTCTTAGGTAATAAATTATCCTAGGGTTTTGAATTGTTTTATTTTGCCTGCAAGACGTTTTAATAATTGAAAATATATTTAACAACTTCTAGAAAAAGTATGTGTAGTGAAATTAAAAATAGAGTAACCAACCAACCAACACTCACAAAGACTTTAAATAGGTATTCATCATTTCCCAAAGAAGTGGCTTTCAATAACATTTCACAGATAATTGACAAGCATTTATCCATCTAAGACTAAACTTCTGAAGAGGAAATTGTCTTGAGTAAATAGCCTTCTCATGTTGTCAGCAGACCTTAAGTATGTGCTTTAAACTTAATCATATATACAAGTGCTGTCCCGAGGGTGAATGTTTTCCTTAACTGTCAGCTGTAAGAAGAGAAGAACTTGTGGGTTTTTCTACTTTGTAGAACCTCTAGCAAAAGACAACTGATATTTCAATTCAGACTTTGGATATTAATGCAATGCAGCTTAAGATATAAGGGATACCACTACTTAGGACAAGCAAAAATTATAAACTAAAAAGTCCATATAATTAATAGTATAGCCTAAGCCTAAGTATCGCAAGTCTCACATCCTCCTATCTGAGAGCTAAAATGCAAAACAAATAGCTTCTCTAAAAAAAAAATATATACTGAAGACATGAATGGAATAAGCAGGGTAAGAACTGACAAATACTGGTCAAAGCAAAAAGATTTTCCTGGAAGCTGATGACTGACTGGGAAATCAGAATGCCAGAAGATCTGTCCCAGTAACCTCCTCCAACCCTTATTTCCCTCAGGAAATGGCTTGTTCCAGAGGATGTCAATCCTGGAGCCTGTTTGGATTTGAGGTTTTTTTGATCTAAGATAAAAATTTTATATGAATATCTTTGATTGGTAATGGCAGTGGCACAAGGCCAGTTACTCAATATATGAAGTTTCTGGGAGGAAATTTTATCTGAGAATATGTCACTTTTCCTTATTTATCAAAAAAGTTGCTAACTTTTTGTTTGTTTCAAAGAGAATAAAGCAGAGGAAACAGAGCTTTTATCAATGTTTAAACATTTCCAAAATAATTCTAGTGAGATAAGGGGATGTATTGTTGATTTTACTTTGAAGAAAATGTAGTCAGAATTTGGACCATCTACTCAAAAAGTCTGGAATCCTGCTTCCACAAACTAAGCCTCTGAAAGTGAATATATTTATTTTTATATATATGTATGTATGTATGAAAGACTCTATTTTGCAGAATAAAGGAGACATTTCTCAACGTAGCTTGAGGTCAAAAATCCCTTCATAAATTCAATAAATGATCAGTTGGCTACATGGAGTTACTCTCCTTTTATCTTTCACAGCTTCCCCACAACCAGCTCTGAACGTGCCAGATCTTGGAAGCAGGCTGAAATCTGGCTGGTTACAGTAAACTTAGATTACTCCTGACAGAAATACTCTGCTTGGGAACAGAATTGAATTACGAATTTTGATTGTGATCCAGATTTGCCAGTGGAAGGAAATACTTTTTATATAAAGACAGCATTTTCAACACACTGTTTTCACACGCCTTTATTTAAAAATAAAACAAAACTACATTTAGTTTTAAGACATTACTTTGAAATGAATGCCCAAAAGTTTTCACTTTGAAAATACAAATACATTATCCAGCCTTTTTTGCAGCCAAGTTTTAGTAAGTGATTCAAAAATCTCCCCAAGTCTGTAAGTTCCACACATCAACTAAAAATCTCTAAAAAATCAAACAATTTCTGAATTTCAAAAATGCTTATGGCATTTAAATAATAAAACTTTCAGCAAATACTAAGAAAGGGAAAAGGAGTGGAGGAATGATTGATAAAGATTTTCTCATCTTCTCAAATTTCTCCTTTTTTTAGTTATTTAAAATACATTACTTTTTCCTCACTAGAAACAGTTAAAGTAGAATTCATCATGTAAGGAAAGTGACCAGACAAGCCCTAATTTTTTTTTAAAACAGTGAAAAGTTTGATGAAAAAAAAGAAGTATATGAAAGAGCTGTTAGTATCTCATTTAAGTACTGTTAGCTAGTAGAGCTAACAAGTAATATTAGCAAAGATAATGTTGTCAAAAAAAGTATGTGTGTGCTTGAACATTTTAATAAATATATATTACATAGTAAAATTACTATAAATTTTGAGTGCATTATGAAGCATTATATAAATGTTAATTATTATGTCTGCTTTAGTAATGTCGTCTCTTCTAAAGCTCATTCTTTCAAATGTTTTATACTTTAAATAGAAAAATCATGCCAGAAGATATATTAATATGCCTTATACATATAATAATAATATGTATTAATATATTAATATTAAGAAATGGAAAATCATCTCCCCTTACTGGCTATTATGTAAAATTAGCTTCAGAGATTATTCTGTTTAAATAGATTTGTCCTAGGATTTTATGGGTTTTTTGCCCTACTAAACCTAGATCATACACTGAATGTAATTAAAATATAATGTACTTCAAACTGAGACCTAACAACAGGAATTTAGTCACTGACAATGCAGCATGGTGTTATCCTAACTGATGAGGCATTTTGTTTTAATTTTAAGCGATCTGTACACAGGTGAAGCATGCTTTATGGGCAGTCCTGCAGAGGGAAAATGTCTCTCTTTTCCCAGAACACACGTAAAAGACATAAAATGCCATATAAACATTTTCCACATCATCATGTTTCCCAGTAGGAGCACTTCTGAGTGAGAAGTTTTGTCTTCTAGTCTTGTTTAATCTTCATGTTAAATTTTCCTGTAATAAAGAGGTGCCTGCTGTAAGTTGTGAACAGGTGGGATCTCTTCTTTCTGGTTCATATAAAGTTCACTCGTTATTAGGTCTTTTCACATTATTGTGCCTCAGGTTCCCTCTTCTTCCAATTCTTTCTCAAACAAAAGACTTAAAAAAATAAATTACTCACTTTCTTGGTTATCTAGCCTGTTTTGATCTCGCTTAATTTTAAAATTTTAATTTAAGCTAATTAATTTAGATTAAGGTTTTGATAGGATTATCTTGTCTATGAGTATGTATCTTTTTTATTACTTAGCTAAATAATGGGGTATTTGCCTCATATTAATTACTTGACAGGTGAGCATGAATGTATGAGTGTGAAAGATTAGACTTGATTACCTGTCCAGTAGACAAGACACAAAGCTTTAACAACACTGTGAGGATTCTACTGCCTTCCTCTTCTGGAGGCCACTGAGGCATGTTCTGATATGCATGAGTAGAATTCAGTGGCGCTCAGATCTTCCTGCCTGAATCAAGAATAGCACCAGCTGCACATGGCAAAACTATAATTTATGGCCTTGGGCACTATTGGTGAGAAACCAGTCTGAATTTTCTTCTGGCAGAAATTGATGATCTCAAAGTCCTACAAACCCTGTTAGCCCAGCATCTAAGCAGAGGTGTTCCTCCACAATGATACAAGGACTACCTTGAACTGGAAAATAATTTGAAAGAAAAATGCATCTTTCTTGATTAGAATACCCAGGCAGACACCTAGGGATGGATCTCTGGATGAGTGAAATTACCTATGCAGTAATTGTCTATTAGAAGAAATGCTTCAAGTACGTTATTACGGACAAATCCTCATCTGCTGATCTTCTTGATCCCTGCAAATCTTTTTGGCTTTTTTTTTTCCTAAATTGTTCTAAACATGTTTATATATTGGAGAGTTACCAAAATATATTCGTGTCAGATTGTATTCGTGTCAGATTGTATTCATATCAGATTGAGTTTTTTCCCACAGTTTCCTAGAACTAACATATAAAAATATTTATACCTGCCAAAGCATGTATTTTTATGTCCTCAGGTAAAAGCTGAGGTTAGAACTGAAACTTTCACGGAGAACAAGGCTGAAGCACTCACCCTACACAACAGGAAATAAACTGGCTCATGTATAAGACTTACATTCCACAGTGATAAGGGTATTTGGAAGTCTCTTTAAATGAAAATGTAAAGATTTCCTCAGGTGTGTACTGGGGACAGAATCCTTCACACAAATATGGCTGTTCCATTCATCTACTTATCACCCAAAAATGTCAAAATGGCTTTACGGATTCTTATCACAATGATTATTTCAGCATCTTCTTACCTTTCATGTATGAAATAGTTATATATTCTTCCATGGCAATCACTGGACTTTTAATAACAGTGACTACTCATTTTTTGTATTATCCTTTCTTTACTTTCTACTTTTTATTTTCCTGCAACATCCTCCAGGCTAACAGGAAAATATATGAAATAAATCTGTAAGATAATAATAATGAAATTTTTGTAAAATTAAGCCATATTCTGGAACAATAGAATTTGAAAATTACAAATACCACCGAAGAGTCTGAATGACAAGGAATGCTAAGAATTTTAGCCACTCTTTAGTAAGGTCAGTGAATGTTTTACAGTAGTCTCACAGGATCTAAATTATGCCTGAAGAGAAAATGTTATTAATTTTATTTTATCACTCAGGATGATTAGTCATATTTCTGAACTCTGGGCCTTTCCTACAGAACAAAACTAAGGGTAAGTGCAGTATTAGGGACACAGAGAATGTATTCTATATTTTATTGGGAGGGCAAAGGATAGAGTACCAGTCTTTACTGTTCTCCACAGAATCAGACTTCCTTTTTCACTGTAGGTGAAATACAATATCCACTGCAAAATATCCGAGACTAATCTGATTTGGTAATCCATCTGCATGAACTGAACCTATCTTGACTTTCAAAGGCCCCACAGTGCCAAGAGAATAGAAGACTAGTGAACCACTGGAAACCACGGATACCCCAATTTCTCAGTAATCCAGCTTTCTTCACAATCCCATCAACTGCCTGATCAGTGCCGTACAGCTTTGTGCACTCAGTGGCCTGGAGCTGATGGCCATGGCTCACAAAACAGCTAGCACAGAGTGTCCTGAAGAGCAGACTCCTGCCAGAACATAGTCTAGGATTTTAGGCACTGTCATGGAAATGGAAGTTTAATGTGCATGGGAGCCCTTTAAGAGAAACAACTGAGTCTGGATCACTCACACTCTTGGCAAAAAAAAAAAAAAATCTTGACCACTAGTCCTGCATTGCAGTCTGAAAATAATTAGATTTGAAAACTCAAAGTATGTCACTTCATATCTGTGGAATGGGAACAATTGGTTGATATAATCAAGGACTTTTTTTTTTTTCCTTTTTTGTGTCACTATAATCAATCTCAAAAAAATTCTCTGTGAAACCTTCCTGTGAACACAAGCCTGTTCCAAGCTACATTTCTCTGGACAGAGAACAGAGAGGTACCCCACTGACCCTCTGTTCCTTGGGATTCAGAACACCCACACTTCAGTGGAAAAGGAGGCAACCTCCCTCAGGGAACCTCATCTGTGTTTTCAAGGCAAACAGGAGCTGCACTACATTTTGTCTGAATCATCTGTAAGCATGTATTAAGAAGGCCTCCCAGAGCAAATCCAACTGGCTAGAGAGCTGAGAGACAGAGCTTGGAGGCAGCTCAGCCTTTAGAGAGAAGCCAGACCTTCAGACTAACCAGCAGTGCAGCACCTCATCAAGCACCTAGGCACACACTACTACTTAAAAATTAAGGCACTCTTGGAGTCTGAGCACCGCTAAAGTTAGATTCAGTTGATCAGATTTAAAACTTCCTGGCCTAAATCTGATACAAATTTCTTGTGATTCCTTTTATAAACCTGCATCCAAGTCCACAAGGTAATCCAGGAATTCTGTTGTTGATTTAGAGAAACTAAACCCCAAGCTCTGAAAAAAGCCAAGTTATGTAAACATGGGATGTTTTAGCTGGAAAACTGAACACATTTTTCAGTCTATCCTGATAGCAAAAATAATTGTTAAAGGCTTTCAGTGATGCAGATGGCTGTGCACTATGTGTGTTGAGAGAGAACACATCTTTTGCTGACCCAAACATTTCTTTCAACTGAAAATCTTTTTTTAAGCCAAATTAAATGCTATTTACCATGTTTTATGATTTCAGCTAATTTTAAAACTCAAAAACATCATTTCAAAATACCAAAAGATTTTGCTTGAAGCTATACCCACAAACACACTTTTTTTCTGAAAACTGCTTCTCGTTAACTTGGTGTTCCCCAAAGGGACTTCACTATTCTGTGAGTCCGAAGATAGCTTCTTACCCACTGAACTATTCTTTTTTTGCTAGTAAGTTTCTGATAATAGCATTATTCTCCCCCAAAAAAGTTCAGCTGTGCTCCCATTGCAACTATTGGCCTCAAAGGCCCTTTAACGTTTAAATTAGAAGCTTTTTCAAATGAAAAGAAAATCACTCTTTTGTTCATTTGAAATTTTCTCAAGGAAGCCTTATATTAATTAAGAAGAAAAAGTTCTTTTCTTTTTTTCAATCAAACCTAATTATAGTGTCTGAAAGCACAGTTTCTTTGAACTCTTGTTTCAAGAGAAAGGGAGGAGGAAATCCTCAGTACTTTTTCATGTGAAAACAAGTTTTGATCTAATCACATTTGGCTAACCAATTTTAGTGGATTTTGTGCTTTTTACATGTTCCTAAGAGGTATGGAATAAAAATATTTGAGTAGCAGGAGAATTATAGTAGTATTTATTAATCTTAAAAAAACATAAAATACTGCACGCAAATGAGGACTCTGAAGTTCCTGTTTTTCTAGAAATCTCCTTGATCTGGTTATCAAGGGGATAATCTCAGAGGAAAAGTGTTTAGCCTTATCTGAAACTTCTGGACGTAGTCAGAATTCAAGGGTGATTAGAGGCTTCTTCTGCTGCTTCTTCACTGCATGTATAATTGGCACTATGTTATCAAGGCTCACAGGTCGGCACAGAAACGCAAAAAGTAAAAAAGAGAATTCAAAGGGCAACATCTATCATGCTGGCTGTGCTTTGGCAGAATCTATTGCTCATCTCTGTAGAACAAGCACCAGACTCAAGAGCATGGCTGCAGCATCAGGTGATACTTGAGGATAAGGTGTTTTATGATCATTCAACAAATTGGTTTCTTTATATTCATCTCTGGAGCAATATCCCTTGTCAATACTGATCTCTGCCCCTGCTAAATATCCCACCTAACATCTTCCAAGACCCTGTGTAGTGTAGCACTGTCTTTAGCCCCATCAGGAACATTCCCAAGAAATGCCACTAGGTCAAAGAGCAACATACAGCTCTCCCAGGGAGCCATCATGGGTTTATAACAATACCTACACTTTAATCTGTTAATATTATGAATGAGGGCTATTACTGAGAGCCCTGTCCCCACCAAAGGCCTCCAAATGAGGGAGTTCTCTGTTAAAATCTGAGAGGAATCAAATAAAATAAGCTGCCAGGTCTGAAACATGCTGGTGGAGGAGGGATGGTCTGGGACAGAAAGGAGCCTGAACTGGTGTAAACTGGTGAGATTGTTTACCTCCTATATCTGACCTAGAATCTGACCTCAGTCCAGGGCAGCAGTCTGTGGCCCCAGGAAGACAACACATACTGTCCAGACCAGAACAGAGGTGTGTGGAGGCCTTAAGCAGGGCTGCACCTGCCATCTGTGAGGGTGCTCCTCTGAGCGGCAGGTATGAGTTCAGTGGGAGCCAGAGAGAGACATCTAGGCATGTTACACAAACAACTGAACAGTCTCCAAACTATAGATTTAAGTTACTAATGAACTTGAAAGTTAATTAACATATTCCAAGTTTAGAAGAAGAAAATGTTACATTTTGAGTTGTAAGTGCCACAGATTAATTCTCTCAGTGGCTCTTCCTGCTGAAAGGGAGCAGTTGCCTCATCTTTGCTTGACTTTCCTCACCTGTGTAACAAGGTTGATGATTTTCAGAAGCATATCCCACAGCAACTTGGCAATGCTTTTTTAAAAGAGCATAATGCTGAAAAATGCTAATTATAATATTCTCATGACTATGCCCACCCCAACTAATTATCACACTGCAGAAAGAAAAGTGCTTGTATTGGAATAATAGCACAATTTATTTATGATGGAATTTTTTTCTGTACATGTCTCAGTCTTCTCCAAATATAAAAATTCAGTGAGCTGAAGTTATTTCATATTTATCCAGTATTTAATTTTAATAAACAAGAATGCCATACGTCCATGAAAATTTTAAAACCAAAGAATGAATTAGATTAATCCACTTTATAGCCTTTCATGTTCTGGAAAGAGAGATTGTGCAGACTTTTAGGTAAATAATGTTTAATTTATTTTAATTATTTAGCTATATAGTGCATTTCTTCCAGCTCAAGAGAGAGAGTGATTAAATGCAGAGGCTGGGAATTCTGATATCACTATGCAAATTTTCAATATATTCTTAAGTAATCATGTCAAAAATCATATAAACTACCACAATTTTCTTAAAAGTCTGAATTTATTCTAATTTATAAGTGCCAAATATGATCTTCCAACGTATCTGTAATTCCTTCTTCAGTGCTGTCATACTCCTGTCCTACAGAGGCATGACACTAAGCTAATACAACAGCTTTTGTAAGTTCAGAGGAATTGGGAGTAGATTCAGTTGCCGATAGGAGGAATAAGACTCTGGGGTAAGGGGAAGGATTGCACTGGCTGGAAGAGCAGAGAACACAGAAGGTGAGGGGGGGTTCTAGTCCGTTAAACACCTCAGGAGTACAAAGGTTAAAATACTTTGATGTGCCCTAAGCTAGTAGCAAATGTGGGCTTATAAATGAGCAAATGAGGGAAGTGTGACAGGTGCGGGAAGGCCACTGGCAGTAGAGATGCCAAGGGGCCAATATGGCACTGGCCAGCTCACTGCCCAGTGTCCCATTGCCTGGTGTCCCACTTCCCAGTGTTCCACTGCTTGGTGTCCCACTGCACTGTGCCTTCTGTCTTCTGCCTCAGTCCAGCCCTTTGCTTTCATAAGCAAAGTATCCACTCATTAAGTCCAAATTAACATTAAAATCTTTAACTCCATCTTCACTATCCTGACTCCCCATCTACCCAGGTTCTCATGCTGCTTTCAACCCTTATGGATTGTTCTCTCGTCTCCATTTTCTCCCCAAAAGGTGAGATACCCCAAAGGCTTTGTTGCCTCTCTTAAGAGTGACCCTTCTCTCTTAAAACACTTCTAATAATTTTCTCACATTTTGGTATTTTTAGATGGCAAGCCAGAAGTTTCACTGCACAAGCAAAGAAAGCAATTTACAGCTTCATGTAGAAACATAGCCGCTTCTAGTTCATTTGTTTTTCATCTTGATTATCAACACTTTTGTCATCTCTCTGTAATTTATTCATTATCTTTAGATGAGGGATGTGAAAGGGAGGGGTGAGAGTGAAGGAGATAAGTGTACTTGTCAAAATGGGAAACAGATGTTCTAACAATGACTGGAGACAATTAATGTTCTCAGTAGGTATCAACAGGCAAGGTCCATGGATTGCTTAAAATTTTTGCAGCAAAGAGTCTTCTGGAAAATGCAAATACAGAGGCTTTATTTTCCAGGCACGTGAGAGCATGTCTTGTTTGTAATGAACTGTCTTAGGAAACTTCACATCACTTCTTGAAAGTGTGGCTGTTCTGATCATTGCTGGCCTAAATAATAACACAGCAGTGAAGGGAGAGCTGGGCACCTGGTAGTGGAGCTAACGAACCTGTCACAGCTCCGTCCCTCTGCTTCAGACACAGCATGCAAAGTAAAGCATTTAGCACATGTTTAACCTTGAATTGCTCAAAGTCAACAGCACATAAGTATGCACCTAAAGCAATCGCAAACTTTGTGATTGCCAGGGCAGGCATGCACCTACAAAGGTCTTTGCTGCACTGGGGTCCTTCATTTCTCGCTGAGGAATGACCCACCTGCTACAGCCCTTAAGGGACAGCCCCTCATCTAGTCTCCCATCCAGTACCAAAAAAAAAGTTAGTACAGCCAAGACCTTATGATCAGGCTTTAATCTGTATCACTCTGGGAAATACTGCTGCAAAAGCCAACTATAATAAATAAATATTATAGAGAAAAAAAAATCTATAATGAATAGATGTGATCTGATTACTAACATTTGTAATAATAGTTTATTGTTCTATGCCACATGTAGATTTCATCTTCTCTCTCTGCACTCTGTCAGTTTAACTTTCCCTTCCGCTGTTCTGTTATCTAAAATGATCAAACACCTATGCCCTGGAAAATACACCAATTAAGAGCTATATTTAAATCTGCATGAACGGGCCTGTCACAAAGTTAATTGGAATAAACACATGTTTGATATGGTATTATTTGAATTCTGCTTCAAGCCTGACTATTGTCCATTACAAGCTTCCTTTTTAATTTATATTCCTCTTTTTATCACTTTTTGTGCATTGGTTTCATAACTGATTGAGTAATGATAGTAAACACAAACCTTAGAAGTTATTACTCCTCTTCCACCCCTTTCTTCCCAGCAGCCTCTCTCCCCAGCTGGGCAAAAAGGGCAAGGCTGCACAAAGGGCAGCTGCTGATTCAGACATCCTCCTGAGCATCCCCTCAGCTGTGAGAAAGGATTCCTTCACTACAGACCACACTGGGCTTTCAGATTTACAAAACACCAATGAGCCTATCCAAAGGCTTGTTATATATATAATACATGGCAATGATGTCTACATTAGATATAAAATAGTACATTTTTACATGCTATGAAAAATAGAACACTTTTTTCTGTTTGCCTCTTTCCTGCTGTCATGTCTATTATAAAAAAGATTAGTGTTTACTTAGTGACAGTCAGCAAATGTTCTAATTTTCTTTCCAGTGCAATGACTTCTGCTAGGCATCAGCACTACAAAAATGAAAGACAGTGAGTATGGTAGCCTGTGGTCACTATTTCATAAAATCTGTAGAGATTTACAGCCAATTGGTAAGATAATTGATGTCTGTAGCAACAGGAGCACTAAAGTTTGATCAGCATATAAATCAAACACTATTTGAGAAAAGCACTGCAAAACAGAAATCCTTGTCATTCCACTGGGGTCGCTGGGATCAGGGTCTTGGGGTTTTCTAAGGTGACAAGATTTAACTAGTCTAAAACAAGCTGGAATGCTAATTTCCCTCTCTAGCTTCTTATCTTCTGGAATGAATCAGCTATCCAAATGCATGGCTGATTAAACTGCACTGCTATCACTAGACCTATATCAGGAGCAAATTTTATTCAAGGGATGCATTATTCATTTAAATGCTGGGGTATGACATCTTTAAACATGCAAATGCGACTGAATAATTTTTACAGGGAAGACATCTGGGAAAGGAAAGAGTTTCATTTTCACCAGTCATCATGATTTTGTGGCATCCATGCATGGTACACAATATGAAATCAGTGTGAAAAAAATCCATCTCAATGTTCATAAAGGACATGGCATCTCCTCTTCATGCATGCAATGTGTATTTCTTCTCTAACAGTAGTTCAAATATCGAGGTAATCTATTTTTCATTTCTAGCACAGACACATTTATTAGCAGAGTTAATAAGACAGTTTTTCTCAGAACATATTGTCTGTTGTCAAGATCTGAGGATTAACATTGTATTGTGTGTCTGAATAGAATTACTTTCCCATAAGACTTGCTATACCAAGTTAGTTACATGGTCCAGTGGGCCTGGTACCCTGCCAGATGACAATAAACAAATAACAAATAAATAAAATTTCAAAGAAAATTTAATTCTTCTACACCAACTCACTCCAACATATATCATGTACCTTGATAATTGTTGCAGTACCGCACATGGGAGGAAACATTTTCTTCCAGCCTCTGCGGAAAATTAGTTAATGCCCTAAAACCTGGCATTTGATTGGGGTTATCTGGCAGGTATAGCCACAAACACCATTATCAGAGATTCTTTCAGGATTACAACAGCCTTATCACATCTCTGATTATGATAAGGAACAGTAAAGCATTCACAAACTTCTGTGGTAATCCAGATGAATTAGATTTCAGTAATAAGATCTTGATAAAGGAACGTGTTCTCCTAGCCCAAATCACTCATAAGTATGTAGACTCTAATCACTAATTATCTTCGATTTTCAGGAGATTATTTTCCTGGGAATCTGTCAACAGCAATTTTATTTTAGATGTGGTCCTAACCTCTTAGACACAGTTAGTTCATAGTTTCCAGATGTTTAGTAAATGCCTGGTGGAAGGTCTTTTTTACATGATGTGCCTCCCTCACTCTGAACTAATTAATTGTTACAAACATGGAAAATATCTATTTTGCTATGGTGTTGAACTTTTCAGATCTTTTCATTTGAGAGATCAGAAACAATCCAAATAAACTTCTTACCATCTGGCTCCCTCACATCATTTTTTGCAGTGGAATTATATAAAATTATAATTTCCATTTTGAAAATAAAAGTGGAAAATAATTATTCAACAGTGACCTGGGATGGACCCTTAATTAGTTATCTGTGCTTGCCTAAAACACAGCTGATTTGATTTTTGCTGAGTTTCTGTTCCTAAAATTGGCAGGTGCTGTGGGCTCTCCTGGATAGGCCTTAGGAGAGGGGGAAGCAAGGAAGACTGGCTTTTTAACCGGCAGCATCCCCTACTGTTGCTTTTAAAAATGGTAATAATTCACTTCCAAGGCGCCTGCCTGTGGTGCCCAGACGGGAGGGCAGGGCAGGGCAGGGCAGCTCCCAGGGCTGACAGCGGACCTGGAGGGGCAGCAGCGAGGAAATGGAAAGACTTAATGTCCCCGTGGGACTCACAGGTGGCTCTTTAAAGGAAAGCTATTGCTCAAATAATTCAAAATAGTGTATATTTGAGTACCATAAAAATATCAATGACTGGAGTAGCAATTTTCCAAGGAGTCTTGACCACAAGAGACACTTGCTAATTTAAAACAGACTGTCTTAAGCTGTTATAGTTTCTCCCAGAGAGCCCTATTCCCTCACAGAACTTATGCCTATGTTTCTCTTAGTTATGTGACAGCTGTCAGCCCCAAATTGGCTTCCAGGTGTTCATAGAAAAAATGAGTCTTTGAGTGTACTTGTGATTGCTTTGTTTTGTTTTGTCTTGCAAATACCTATATGGCTACTCATAAATTTGGAACATTTCTAGATGCCATAATACTGAAATGTACACTCGGAAAATTCTTTTCTCCCAAAAGGAACCTGTAAGCAATACTTTTAATTTGCATTTCTAGGGGTATTGAATTTTTTCTTTATGTATGAACAAAAGTTTGCAAAATATATACGCAAGTAGAGGCAGGACTCTGAATATATTTCTACTGATTTCTCTGCATCTTGCTTTCTTTATCTATTAAACTGGGTTAACAGTACTTCTGCACATCCCAGGAGTGTTGTGAAAGCTTACCCATTAAAGTTTGCATAGTATTTTGAGATCCTGGATGGCAGATGCTACACAAGTGCAGAAACAGATCAGTTGATAGATACAAATGGCAATTTACTCGCAGCCTCAACAGTGTTCAGTAGGGGAGTAACTGAAGGATATCAAATGCTGCAGGCTCAAATGAAAACAAGCTCATCAAAATAAACGATTTACCAGAGGCTTCCAACCACCCTGCTTCTTACAGATGAGATGAAGAGTTCATCCCCTTCTCTGCTTGACAACAGAGAATAAACCATGGCACTGCACATCACTAACAGTGGTAGTAGCATTATTCTCTGTTGGAGAATTTCACTTTATTGTAAAGCCCCATTAACTGATGAATTGAGGTCAGAATGGTTCATGTTATCACTGTGAATACAGAAAAAAACTTGGCCCAAACATGGAAACCCAACTGACTTTGATCATGAAAAAAGGCTCAGGGACAGAGGGATAGTGACATCTGTGAGTATTGCCTTATGAGTGTGTCTTTTTTTCAACCTTTTAGCTAGTCTAATCAAAGAAAAAGCTTGTGGAGAAAAAAAGAAATAAAACAACCCCCACCCAACTTTTGAATATGGGGAAAGGATCCACTTATAAAGGCTCCACTTTCCTGTGTAATCTATAGAAGAGAAGATTTCTGCATCTTCAGCAGAAATGTGAAGAGCAACCAATCTGAGCTCTTCTTTAATTTTGAGGGTTTATATTTATATAGTTACATGAACCCCTTCTGCACATAACCTAACTCCTTAGAGCAGCAAAATCTCTAGAAGATTCATGAGTCCTCAGTGCTTCTCAATTTCTAGAATTAAAAACTTTTTATGAGATAGGACTTTCTGATTCCACCAAATCTCTTCAGAATTTCTGTGCTTACAAAATTGACACCTAGTCAGCACAAAGTGACCCAATTTGTCTATTAAACAAAAGTCTGATAATGAAATTTCTAACACTCACTACCGCTGGACTAGAACTAATTCAATCACATCTGACCTTATGACAGACCAGGTATCTTACATCTCAACCCAAGTAGTAGTTTTATCTATGTAACTAGAAAAGAATAGGAGAAAGAATTTGAAACCAGAACAGAAAATAGATTTTTCAGAATCAGTTTTTCTTTTACTCTGAACCAGCTGGTCCAACTCCAGTACAGCCTCGTAACCCCAGACATGTTCTGCAGCTTGAATCACTCTTAATCCTGAGCACCACTGTAGTTACCCAAGATGGAAATACCACTGTACAGTTTAAATAAGGGTGCTGGTCTCAAAGGCCAAGCCAAAATCCTTTTGCATCTGTGGTAACTTATTTAAATAGTTTTGAACCAGAACTTTAGCTTTTAACCAATTTGCTACACTGATGGAGTTTCAGATGCCAAAATGACAGATAAGAGGTGCAGCTTATTTCCTAAGCACCTTCTACTCCTATTGATTTCTCAGATCAGGCTGAATGAATGCTTTCAGTATGTTTCTCTACCCAAAATGCAAGCTGTCTTAATGATGTTATTCCCACAAAGCTGGCATAAATGTTTTGTAGACAAAAGAAAGTAATCTTGAAAATTGAGGAGAAAGATAGCATTCACTTTCACTTTAGAGCCTGATGTTAACATTTTCTAACTTTTCACAATTCATGATCAAGCAACTTATTCCTTTCCAGTCGTTTCTTTAAAGGAAATTAATTATTCTCATTATTAACCAAAGGATTTTCTTCTAATTAAAAGAAATTATAGGGCATTCACCAGTGCCATTCTTCTAGTCAATAAACTAATTATGGTTGTGACAAATTAAGGAAAAGCCATTCAACTGATCCAAATACTGTGATTTTAAAAACATCAAGTATACAATTTTCACATTTCTTGAAAAAGCAAAGTGGATCTTACATGCACTTTTAACCACAGTTTAGACTGTACAGGGAAAAAAAAAAAACTGCAATGAGCATATTGCCTCCAGAAATTTCTAGTTGCACTACCTGCATTCCCTTGGTGTATCCTTGTGATGTCATTTTGGTTGGAGCAGGAGAAGAAGAGCATTGAACCTTCCTTTCTTATTTTTCTGCTGAAATTTCATTCCAGTTGAAATGAAGTCATTCAGAATAAAGAAAGTGGCATCTTTTTGCCTACAAAATAACATAAAAAAATAAATTCAAATGCTGTAAAGAATTGATTTCTCCCTTAAAAATACTGCTATTATCATCATCATTATGGCAATGAAAAATGTTTTTCACAACTTGGCAATGGGCTAAAAATGTTACATTAACTCTCATTACAAATTAAAATTTGAGAACTAGCATAGTGTGGTATTTTTCTGAAAACTAGATATAAAGTCACTAGCCAAGTCAGACTTCAGTTCAAAGGCAGGGACTTTACCTGTAACTTATTAGTCCTCTTGCTTTTTGTACACTTTCAAGACACCTTTGTGACATAAGTTGAACATACGAGCACAGCTTGACATTGCATAAAAACTTGTGATTTTCCTCAGCAGAATGCACCAGTTGCCTAGGCATAGACTGGTAGTCTACTGCAACACAGAGCAGAAATGGCTAATTGATGGGTTCATCAAATCATAGAATCAAAGAATGGCTTGGGTTAGAAAGAACTTTAAAGATCACCTAGTTTCAATTCCTCTGCCAAGGGGAGGGACACCTTTCACTAGAGCACATTGCTCAGAGCTCCATTCAACCTGGCCTCACCTGGGGGGTGAGGATGTTTTTGTTAGGTTGATTTAGATTTAAGTATTGCAGTGCAAATGTTAGTATACTGCATAACTCCTTTTCATTCGTGGTGCTTCCTCTTGTTTTGAAGCCATTGTGACAGGGTTACAAGTGTTAACACCATCACATCCTCAGACTTGGGGATGTAGAAATGCTTTTAAAAGGGATGTGATGAAACAAGAGAAAAATATTTAGTCTGGATTTTGAAGACCGATAACAAAAAACTTCATTGTCATAATCCAAAGTATTCCAGTCATGCCACTAATACTTCTGCCTTCCTTTTGGATAGCTTGTCTCCCTCATGTCCGTATGAAAATCTTACAAAATCAAGCTGCATTGAAAGGTATTTTGAGGTGATTTAGACAACTAAACTGTGTCAGATAATAGTAATAATACATTAAACCATTAACACTCAATATTTATTTGATAATTTTTGCATCAAAGCATAAATTCTGCATTTACCGTTGAGGCTTTCTGATAAAGATTTAGCATTCCATTTTCAATCAACCATTCAGCAAAGGGGGCTAGGTGCTAAAGTTGCTAAAATTCAGGAAATTTGCTAGGTAACCAGCATTTCTGAAAATCTTTTGGAGTTTGTAGCACACTCTTTGACCTACTTATTGACTCTTTGCATCTACATAAAATTTTGGATTGGAGAAGAAACTAGAACAATTGTTAGCTGAAGAAGATACTGCCATTAGTCTATTAAAAATGCAAAACAAAAGCCAAGATTTTACTGTGCTGGGCATCTCTTCCATTTTCTGGGTTACATACAAGACCAGTTTGGATGACAAGCTGGAGAAAAATAGATCGAGATCTAATTTACTTTCACCATTATGAGTAAGACTGCAATGAGGATCAGACTCTATTATTTCCAAGAAAAAGAATTAGAAGAATTAGGGGAAAAATTTAAACTTTGGGCATCACTGGGCCTTCTTCACAGCCACTGGGCTTTCTTCACAACCACAGCTGCTATATGGCTGGCCCAGCTCTGAGGGAAGACATCGACAGCGGCAGTCATATTTACCTGGATGCTCCAGAAAATGGGGAGAAAAATACTTGTTTATTTTCAGTCAACTTTCCTCCATCCTTTTCACTTTCTCATTGCATTTGTCTTTCCCGCTCTATGGATTAATCCTTTTGAACATTTCTCCCATGCCCATTTAACTTTTAGCAGTGACCAAAGTGACTTCTCTGAAGCTGTTCACATTTGCTCACAATTTTCCTTAACATGGAACACTGCCTGCAATCTCAGGCTGGATTACTGGCCTTATTGATGAGATAATGGTATACCATGTGGCCTTTGATATTAAGCAATTCCCTTGGAATGCCATCAGTGAATGTCTTTCTTCATATTTATTGCGTTTCTCCTTTTCCTGCTACCTTCATCCCTTTCTGACCCTTTCTGTACCTCATCTCTCGTCTGACTGTTTTTCTGTTTCTTACCACTGTTTGCTCTACCTGTTAATCCTTAGTCTCTTCTTACTCAAAATCTTTCGCATCTTGCTTTTTATACAGCCTCCCAGACTTTTGACAAAAACCTGTCCTCTCTGTCCTCAGTAGTTACAGCTTTAAATCCTGTCTAATCTAGTTCCCACTGACACAGCAGATCTCATCTTTGTCCTCACACAGTTGCCAGTCCTCTCCCTGTTGTGTCTCAATTTTCTCTCTCTTGACTTCAGGGGGGAAATGCAGGGACCTCACAAGCAGAGAAAGATTAGCTGGGATTTACGTGTCTAAGTTCAGACATGCTTGTCAAAATACCCAGCCAGCTGAGACTTAACTTTGGAAGAAAACAAATTCCTTGAGTGCCTCTGAATTAAACTGTGGGGCTTCCCAAGAGTTACAAGCTTTATGCCACTCAGATGAGTGGGTTTGCCAATAACTGTGGGAAGATTTGCATATAGGATATTTCTTTTGTCTTTCCTGCTCAAGCAACTTTGACCTAGTTGACTTTCTGAGAAGCAGCTGGCCAGATCACAAATTCCAGGTTGTAAGGATTCATTTTAAATAAAGAAATACTGGTTTCTCATTTTTATGTTTCATATGGGGAGGTTAGTTTGTTTGTTTTAAATAATACCACCAGGAGGAATAAATAGATTAAATTTTGTCTACTATCTTAAAGAATACAAAACTACATCTCCCAACCCTCAGAAGCTGCTCTAACAGAATTTGTCTGTCATGAAGACATGAATGCTTGCCATCAGCAGTCAACCTGCTGTATAATTTAGGAAGGATGAAAATGTTGTCTGAACAAAAACTAAGAAAGCAAAGATAGAAGTTGTTTTGAATAATGGTCCTTTTTTGCAGTGCAGCCCCATACACGTTTAGAGCATCCAGCAGAGCAAGGCAGCCCCTTCTGCTACAGAGATAAAATGGAAGTGTAGGAGGAAAAGTGAGAAATAATACCTTATAGCTATGGCTTTACTTGTACAATGCCAGTCTGTCTTTAAGCTATTTTATGTATATATTGCCCATACCCTGGCCGTCTTTGTAAATGGGAATTCCTATAGGCAATAGAGTGAACATGGAATAGAGAAGGCTCTAATGGCAAAATCTCTTCTGATGGTTTGAACTACTCTGTCAAAGTATAGATGAGCAGATGAATGCACAGAGAGTATTTGTGGAGAAAAAAAAAAAAAAAAAACAACAAACAAAACAACCTGATAATTAAGTCAGTTTTATGGAGCAATGCAAACTAGTAAGAGCAAGGACTGGGGTGAAATGGCAAAAGCAAATTAGGGTGCAAAGGTTAAGAGAAGAAACTTAAGTTCACACTTGCATATGGCCAGATGGGTGTGAAGAAATGACACAATCTGAAAGACAGCACAGTGAAAATGTCCTGGCTGCTCAGGAGCATCATTATTTGTATCACACTCCCACCCAGAGGCTTCACATGAATATCAGGGTCCTGTTGTGCTACATATTGCACAAACACAGCAAAAGTCCAAAGTCATAATCATAGGAATAAGCAGAGAAAAAGCATCAGCACAGCAACGTGTAGGAGGCAGAGCTTGGATGCACAGGGAGCAAAGTGAAAAGGTTTCATGCTGGAATGACACTGGGTTTGCTACAAAGGATCATGAACCTCACAATGAACTTGCAGCCCAGTGAGTTCCATGTACTCCCAGGTACTGTAATGAATGTTCCACAGAGAGATAATTAACCCTCCTCACCAGAAAGCTCTGCAGTGCTAATGCTTTTCAGCACAATCTGTCCATGACACCATGGTAGAGTGCAGAGGCAGCTTTATTATTTCAGTTTGTTCTGCTCCTTTTTACTGCTACTGCTCTCTAAGGTTAATTGTACTCCCTGTGCTGATGCACAGTAATATCTATACATAGACCTCACTGTATGGATTCTTTCTGTTCTTTTCTCTTTTTTTTTCCCCTTTTTAATCAATAAGAAGTTAAAATGCCATGCAGCTTTCTCAATAAAATGCCAGGAGTCATCCAATGAAGTGGGAAAGGGCAAGAGTAAAGGAGCAAACCCTTGACCCTCTCTGACTCAGCCCACTCTGCTTTTGGGCTAGAAGAGGATTCGAAGTAGATGAAGGAAAAGACCCAACAGCGTTCAAATACGAGCCTTTTCCTTGTGAAAGATGTACAGCAAATGACAGCAAATACCATGGCCCATGTTGCTGTGTCTCAATCTGCTTCCAGATCCAAGATCTAGCTAAATGCCTAGGCTGTTCTTTCTTCAGACTACTCTGAATTCTTCTTATTCATATTACTTCAGAGCTATTTGGGAGACCAGATCAGTGGGAGTGTCATCAGGGATTTGGAGATATATCCTTTTTGGGATGGGTTTCAACCAAAGTGACTGCATCCATATCAGGAATAGCACACACACCTGATCTTTCTCTGTCCCAACCAATCTTGTAACCAGGGGTGTATAGAGAAGCAGAAAGAACAAGACAAGTCCCTCGTAAATGTCTTCCTATTTCAGTAGCTAAGTGAAACCACAGTTTTGGGTTTAAAGCCGAGGATCAGGTCCATCACATGCTAATATAAGTATTCTGCTGGTTCAGCTCTCTTCTCATGTTGGACTCATGAATGAACTCATGATCACAGCATGAGATAAAGAGAACCAATGGTGCCTTTCAAGATTCAGGACCATCAGAGGGACTGAATCCTGAAGTCACCGTGCCCACAGCATCCCACAGCCAGCTGAGAGGAGGACAAATGTATGACTTTTATCATCTTGTTAAATGAGAGGAGCTCTGTCTTAAACAGCAGCCTGTCCACATGGCTGCTCACAGCACTTGCTCTGCATGGGGTCACCTTGCCTCAGACACGACATCCTACAAATCTGCAGCTCCAGCAGGTGTTTTGCAGTCAGTCTCCAATTTTCTGTAGATCAGTTTCTCAGGGGTCCACAAACAAGCACAAAGATAACCAAGTTCATATGCCAGAGTGCAAGTTCAAAACCGTAAAGATTATGACAGATGCACTTCAGCACTGAGAACACTTGGGCAATTAGGTCAGGAAAAATTCTTTCTCTTATTAGGTGCACTGCAAGAAATTTATCCCAGTCTCTAATAAAACTGTCATTAGAATCTGATGAAAGCCAAGTGTACTGGCGGATCATTCCACACTGATGTCCGTTACAGTATGTTTCCAAGATAACCATTTAACACTGCTCACCTTTAGCAAGTATCTTTGAGTTATATTTTAATTTCGTTTTGTGAGTAAAAAGATTGCATCTTAACAGGGATTGGTAACATATTCATGGTAATAAGCAGTGAAGAGTTAAATCAGATTATTAATTTCAGGCTGAAATCAACCTAGGCTGAAAGTAAACAGCCACCTTTGCTCTCTTCTGGATGATCTTGCTTCTTCCCTTGCTTTGGAACAGTTTATACTTAACTTGAACAAATCTCTGCTTGTTTGGAAGTTTAGATTTGAGGAACAGACCAAGACAGATGGTTTCCTTCTCTGTCAGCTATTGATTAATGGACTGTACTAAATGGTGTGACATGCCCTTTAAATGGAATTTACAAGTAATATATTGTATGGCAACTGCATTATTAATTATTTTGATACCTGGTATTTGTGTCTTCCTACTCTGAATTCTTCTTATTTATCCTGGTGAATGTAGAGGGCAAAAGCTGGTTTCTTCCTGCTTGCTGGCTTTTGTTCTCAGTCATATATATTCCTAGGTTATTCCCCTTATTCACATTACATGTGGCCTGACAATTTTCCTAACTGTATGCAAGCACAAGAAGGAAAAAAAAAAATCTTCTCTTGCAAGAAAATTGCCAAAGCCTCTAGATAAATATATCTGTGTAAGAATTCAAAATGACTCGAGAGTTCACTCGTCATTATTAAGAGATGTTTACAGTCCTACATAAAAAACAAACAGAGAGAATCAATCTTGATTTTTTGCTTGGGGTTTTTATTTAGTTAAAATTTTCTCTTCTTATTTTTCCTATCTTTGAGAGGCAGCCTGCAGTGCAAATGTGCTATTTTGTTTACCAAGAGGTAGACTTGTATATGGAAAACTGAAATAAATGGCACAGGGAAATTAAAAAGCAATTAAACAAGAAGGAAAACTTAAACAACAATATTCATCAGTTTTTATTATTCAGTCTTTTTAAAAGGAGAGAATATTGAACTCACAGAAACGGAGGGATAATTCACAGAAAATAAAGACACTGCAGAAAAAATGCAATTGTCTTTACAGGCAAAGGCATCAGGAAGATGTTTACTTCAAACCCTTTTCTGAGTTGTTGAAGAGAAAATATGGTCTCAACCTGATGAGTCAAACAATGAATCATAAGAATCTGGTTGATCTGCTGAGGAAACTTTTTAGTAAAGTAACTTGCAAAAGCAGAAGCAGCACAATCTACTCATTAAGGTATTTTGCTGCCACCACTAAAACCAAGGACCTGGCTCACAACAGGTAATCATGCCTAACAGCTTTATGGAATACTGAATATCAGATATTGAAACCGGTCTTAGCTTAAAAAACTTGGAATGATCCAAGGGATGACAGATTAGAGCTATCACCTGGCATACATATCTAAATAAACATGATATGACAAGGACTGGAAGTAATTGAAAGTCAAAAGTGTCACTTGGGAAAATTTGAACTTGTAAAAATAATTTACTTATTTCAGAATGAACATTCTAGCTTCCAAAATGAGAGAATGGGAAATAAAATCCATAAGCAATTGCCTGAAAAAATTAAAATATTCAGTGTTGCAATTTTTTAGGAAGTCCCAGACTCTCACTGGGGCATAGTCTAAGTTTACCTTCATTTCCAATGCTGCTGGACCTAGAGAACAGACTGGGAACCATGTGGGCACAAACTCTGTGAGGAGCATCCAGAGATAGACACCAAGCTCAGAAGTCAGGGATCTCTCATGTTCACCTCTGCAGCAGGAATCTGGCAAGCCTGATACCTTGAGCCAGTCTGAAGTGGTAAATTTGTCTCAGACTGGAAGATGCTTGAAGCTCAGGCTCTGGATTGATGCCTCAAGTTTTAGCTTTCATAATTTTCAGATTCTGTACTGCTTAGTGTGTGACTCTGAACTTATATTAAGTATTATTAAGTTCTCTTCACAGGGTAGTTAGACAAAACATCCTTTTTCAGCCCATGAACCAAGGACACCGTTACAGCCTCAGGCCCAAAAGCACAAACAACGGAGAACTGATGAGAGCAAACCAGGAGGATGGGACTTCACAACCTGAAGCTGTAATTGGACAATTAACCCCAATATGTAAATGGCCCAGAATTTATAAAAGTGTGAAAACTTGTGACCCAGTCATCCATCTTGGGTCCATCTTGGGTCTATCTTGGGCATAGCCCTGGCCAGGCTCTTGTACTGCCCAAGGTATATCCTTTTAAAGCCTTTTAATAAATACCTACTTCATTCCTTTAACTCTGTCTAGCCTCTGTTCTAGGTCAGCCTCTCTAGGAATCAGGATAAGGAAGCCAGACAAGTTAAACTTTTTATTGAAAATAAAATTCCCCTCCTACCATGCAAAAAAATTAAAGTTAGCTTTTTTTTTTTTTTTTTTTGAGATGAAAATAGCCAGTGTTATTGAGCAACAGATTGGTCCAACAGGGAAAGGAAGAGAAGTAATTACCATTGGTGACAGGCAGGTGTAAAATTGTGGGTGTGCTCTCTGCTGAGGATGTCAGTATACAAATTTAAACGCTATGTAATAACTATATTGGTCTACCCTGTGCCGTGGTGTGACATACAAGATCTCAGTATTTCAAAAGACCACTATAAGAAGAACAAATATTGAACAGGGCTGTAAAAGCTCTGAACAATGAAGTAAAAATAGTTACAATTCAATATTCATCAAAGTAATTTCAAGGACAATTGCTGCATTTCAAGAACAAATATTACTTATAAGCATTTAATTCATCTAGGGAGAATTTTTTAAACCTTTACTGTCTCCAAAAAACTCATCTGAACTACATCTTTTAAAAATTAAACCAGAGAAGGGAGCTTTTTCTCCACCAGTTCTTTAGTCTCCAAGCAGTGTTTGAACTTGCAGTCCACTGAAGACACTGGAAACATTTCCATGAACTATGTAATTCTTCACATCTTGCAGCACTGAAAGCAAACAAGGATGATAGAGAAGAAGATGGGTTTTTAAGCCTAATCATCTTACCAGATGTTTTCATGCAGAAGTTGAATTTTCTTGAATCCATTTATTGAGTAGAATGTATTGAATTTCCTTAAACTAGGGATTATTTTGGCCTTTGTTTTTGCATCATTAAGCAAGTTTGTTTTTCTGTTTAACATCAGGGTTTACATCACTTTCAATAGCATGGTATGTCTTCCATGTTCCAGTTCAATGTCAAACTTTCTGAGAAGCAAGCTGTGCCTAGGTGCACAAAACTCCATCTCTCACACATACAGAGAGCTTCACAGTCAAAATGACGTGTTATTCACAAAGCAGCAATGTACATTGGAGAAAAGATTCCCATTATGAAAGTTACTGTTTTTGCAGACTCCATGAGAAGAACTGGATAAAATAACTTATCTGATATGTAAGGCCAGTCTATATAGAAACTGACCCAAACTCTACTTCAAGTTTTAAAAATTGGTTATAATGTGTTTTCCAAGTTATATTAATTGATTGCTTTTTACAATCTGTTAATTTAGACCACAATTTAAAAAAAAAAAAGTGTCTTAGGAGTCTTTCAGTCCACCTGAAGACAGTAAGTATCAGAAGTTTTTCTAAGAAAATAAACATGGTATTATGGAATTTTCACATCATTAATGAAAATATAACACAAATCACAGTTTCTAATCTAACAATAAAAAGAAATTTTTAAAAAGCCTTGCAAAAATCACCTATATATCTGAACAAATTGCTAAGCAGGAATTCTGTAACATTTTATCCACTTATCTACAGGTTTTTTTACAGTAAGCCATTATTTTGAATGGATTTCATTGACTTTTAAGTTAAAGATAAGTGGTAAAGTTGAAAATCCTTTATTCCTTTTTCAACTGAAGTAACGATACCAATTGAGGAACATGATAATTTTTTTCCAAAAGTATGCTATTTTCTTATAACTCACAAGATTGTCATAACAGAAATTAAACTGACAAAGAAAAATAGGGCAAAGAAAAAAAGTAAATTTACTGATGGAATCACTTTCAGAAAATGTGTAAACAATCATGTGTATTTAATTACTTTTTTCCATGATAACAGAGCAAAAAAATGTATTTCTTTCATTAACCTACCCAGTCCTATGTTTCAGGTTACTGCTTAGGAGATGCTAATATATTTGTGTGTTGAGTTCAGAGCTAGCAAATGCCCATGAAGAAAAAAGAAATAGTCTACTCTATCAAAAGTTTTCTCATTTGCTTATTAAAACAAAGTGAAAAGTCAAATTATTGTCTTCAGGAAGCTAACTGAAAATATTTTTAATTCTCCTGATTTAACAGCATTGCAAGTTGGACTTACATGCAAATAAAACAAAATTAACTATAGGTTTTCCTATAATAACTTGTTTCCATTCATCTATAAGTCACCTGCCTCTTTGACTCAAATTATTTCTTTCTGAATGGATTTTTTACACACTCTCTAAAGATTTGTTTTTCAAGGGACAATACTTGTAAAGGAGTGCAGATTTTCTGAAGCTCACCCTTCACAAAGACAAGAATATAAATTCTATAAAACCATATACATAAAATCAGATATATACCGTCAAAATACAAAAAATCAGAAGTTTGTGGATGCTTCACTGAAGAAATAATGGTGTCTAAAATTCAAATTCCTATCTTTGAACTTCCTGTGGGCAAACTCAATGTCAGCAAAAGCAGAAACCCCACCATCACCACATCTGTGATGAATGTGGCACATGGTAACCACAGTTCTCACTGCCACAATGATTTAGTGGTGAAGCACTTGGAGCATGTCATGTATTCCCAGCACTATCCCCACTAAACAGGTAGCTGCTATGACACAGTAAGGCATGGCCACAGTCAGCATTCTGGTGACAAGATCTCCTGGTCTGTGAAGTGGCCATGGCAACTGAACTACCTTTCCTGTTCTTCCTCCTACATTGCCAAAAAGCATTAGCAGAAAAAGACTTCCTGTTGTACTTTTTCCTTGATAACAATGTTGATTTTAAAAGGATTTAAGTCTGAAGAGAAAGAAGTCAGCACCTTGTATCATAAGAATGCCCCGTTTCTTTCAGCATCTCTAGAAAGAAAAGTTACCTCTTTGGAATTAACACATTTTTGTGTACTTTTGGAAAAAAAAAATGAATCAAAACACACCAATCAAAGTGAGACAGAGACACTAATCTTCTCTTTCATGGGATACATTAAAAAATGCATATGTCTGTGTGTGCATGTGTGTGTAAGATAATAAAAATATATATTTCATCCCCTTTGCAAATGGGAGAAAACTGTGAGCAAGGATAATGCAGGAATGAGACAACAGAAAAAAAATGAGAATTTAGAAAAATGCAAAACCTGATAATCCCAAATACATTGTCACTGGATTGCACCAAGCTCTATATTTAAGAAATGCCTGATTGCATATAAAACTCAAGCTGAGTCCCATCTACTTGAAGACCTGAGTCAAAAGATGTTGGCCTTTCCTCCACTCCACCACAAGGAACCCCTCTACATGCTGACTGCCCAGGCTCTGGCTTGTACTGACAGATAGCCAGCAAGTTACTGCAACATCATCACTGTACACCATACCAGCAGTGATGTGTCTGCAGTGCCAATTTACTGGAGGAATTGTGCTCTGACCAACCAGTCCAGAGCATTGTCCAGCTTTGTCAAAATACCTGCTATTCCCGGGGCTGCCTGAGACCTTTTACCAGGGTGAAAATGGCCTCGAAGTGCTCACAAAGACAGTCTCCTTCCTCCTTTGACTTTGAAAAAGAGTGCTCGCCTTTTCCTTAAGAAACAGAAGGTCAGGAAATATCTGCATTTAAATGGAAATAGTGCTAACACCAGCAGCAGCTCATAATTAGGGGTTACTATCCAGCAATATGGAATGATTGATACAGAGTTGAAGCTAATGACTTTAGAGATGTTTGGGTCATTTTGTCATCAGTTGTTTACTCTGTCTCTAGACACAAAGATCTGTTTATCTTAACCACTGCAGAGGTCTGCATGATGCCTGATGGGTAGGAAAGAGAGTATAAACTGTGACGTTGTAATACACTGTGATATAAGCTGAGCACATGGGAGATAAATGTTGAAACCAAAGAGAAAACTTGGCACTTGTTTAGGTAAGAAAGCTGCAGCTGAGAATGGGTTTGACTGTCTTTCAGGATTTTCTGCATCAGACTTGAGTGCCACATCTGAAACCTGTGAGGTTTGAACTGAATTTCTTGTTTTCAATAGTTATAAGAACTCTTTTTTCCCATTCTATTTTTTTCATTTGAATCAAAGTTCAGAAAATGTTTGGAGACAAAAATGTGAAAGCAAAACCACAAAAAATATTTCTAGGTGAAAATGTCTGAATATACCTAAAATGAAATGGTAAAGACTAACACAACTGTAAGAAATCCAGTCTTTTGATCTGATTCAATACAGAACAGGAGAATCTACTTGTACTTTTAAAGGCAACAAGCCTTAATCACCTACTTAACCTAAACATGTTCTCACATGCTTCCCTGAATAGAGAGGGAAAAAAACCCCCTACTTCTGTAAGTGCATTGCTGAACCAAATATTCAGTAATGACCTTTGAGTCATTGCAAATGAGTCCTGAGTGAATGTTGAGTCAGCAGAACTGCTGGGACACCTGGGCCTGCTTCTTCGTAATCAAGTCAAAACCAAGCAAAAATGAGCTCTTCTCCCTGTGCCCTCAGAGGTGGGAGGTATCTCAGCATTCTCACCTATGAACCCTTCATTGCCTGAGATGTGCAACACACCCCCAGTTGCTTTATACCCTGAGCTCAGGAAGATACATGAGCTGGACACCTTCCTCACTCCAGTAATGGGGAAATAATCAGAGGAGATGATGCACTGGAGGGCAGCCCCCGAGGGAGAAGGAAAGAAACGGGGAAGTATCAAGAGGCCATGACTGATGTCATCTGTCATTACTGCAGCTGCCTCATGGAAAACAACCCTGTAACGGAACCCTACTAATTTCTTTGTAAAGTATCTCATTAGTCCCTCCCTTCCTGAAATGCCTCTCTATTAAAATGTGATAAATTAATTCTGGCATTCCCAATTCCAGCCTGTCCCCTTACTGAAATGTAGATGAGTCATGCTGGCCAGGACTCAAGATAATTACACAGGGGCCAGGGAAAGTATTTAATCTGCTGACTGCTGAGCTGCCCTATCAATAGTGGAGATGGGATCTCCCATCCCTCCCTTTGCTCTAGAAAACTCTGGACAGAGGATAAAGAGGCATGGAAAATGAATGTTCACCCATGAAAATATTCTATACACAGATTCTGCATAGGATGCTATTGTAACATACATCTAACTGACCAGGAGCAGTGCACTTGAGGGGTTTGATAGGACCAGATTTCAGTGCTGTGCAGGTGCTCCCTGTTCAGTTCCCAGCTGTGGCCATGCAGTAACCCCTGGGTGCAGGGCAGTGTCTGTGAGTGCTATCCAAAGATGTACACACTGGTACGAGTGCTCTCTTTGCCTCCCATGGGGGTGTCTTCCTGTGCCAGCTGTGCAAAAAGGACATGCTGGTGGGCTGCAGCCAAAGCTCTGACCTTCTCCTCTGCAGTTACTGACTGCTTCTGAGAGGAAAACATTCCCTGCCTGTGTGCAGAATTTCGGACTTCCATCATACACACAAGTGCACTCTGCTGACTTCCACTGGGCATTTCATTTCTGGCAGGCAGCTTATGGGTCATAGTGCATCTGAGAATTTGACTGATTTTTCTTTTAGCACATTGCCCTCTTCAACACTGACAGGATCTCAGAGGCCCTGCTACTTTTCACAGCCAGCTAAGTGATGCACTGATGTCTCGCCAGCTGCATTTGAATTCAGTTTTGTGCAAGACAGAAGCATCTTCTAAATGTGCTGGATTTTAGTAGGGTAAGGAAAGAAAAGCAAAAAGCTATGAGTAATCCGAGAAAAAAAAAAACAAAACAACAACAAATAAAATTATTTTATCCCCCCTAACCTTCATTAGCAAAAATAAAACAACCTTTTCTCACCACCATAATCACTGTCCTCCCTTCTTTTTTTTTTTCTTCAGCACAAGGAATAACATGATTTTATTTTATTGTTTAAATTTATATTTTAAATTTCATTTGCATCAGAACAATAAACAGCCACCCCAGGGAAGGACCTCATATTTTCAACTGTTCTGCTGTGTAATAGTTGAGAGAAAATTAAATTAACAACAAATGTTGTATATGCTTGAATAATGTCCATTCCCCATACCTCCCACACATTAAATGTTGCCCTTAAACAGAAGCAGAGTCATTCTGTGCATGTATGCTGCCTGTAGCAGGCAAGGCCACTAGCAAGTGTTACACAGGATAGTCAGACAGAATCCCCCAGAGTGGAGGCTGCCCAGGAAACCTAGGCTTGTAGGAACTTTCTGGTAGAATTAACACTGAAATGTATAACCAAGTAACTGAAAAAACCTCATGAGATTAAAAAAAACACACCAACAATAGTACAGATGTACCCCCTCCTTTCTTATCTGTCCTAAATTGTCTTTTTTCATTTCCTTTTTTTTTTTTTTTTTAATATATTCTTTCACACACGAAGTGTTTTCAGGCTAACAGTGCATTAAACAAGAGGATGAGCACAGATCATCACACAGGCAATGTCTCTGAGAAAGCATGGTTCAGGTGGATGATTCACCACCTAACAGAAAGAAACAGGAAGAAGAAATTGTGAAGGCAAATATCTCCAACCCTCTCAAAGATGTCTCTCCACCTCTCTGTCCATCTTAATCCCTGCATTTACCATCCAGGCAACTGCTTTGGCGAGCAAAGAGTAATTCTGCACCTTACAGAGAATAACTGTACAGCTTGCCCAAGGATCTGTAGAGGTCAAGATCTTCCAAACATCCATGATAGCTTTCCCACATCACACCCAAACTGGCTGTTTGCTGGGTGGCTGAACAAGGGTCACAGCACAGTGACCTCATTGTTGCCATCTGGAGAAGCAAGGACATGGTTAGTGAATCCTAGGGAATACAAGAAACTGAATCAATGTCTTCATGACTCAGCAGATATACACAGTTGTGTAAATGATATGCAAAACTGAGAACAGAAAGGACATCATCCACTCAGAGAAAGAAGGGGAAAGAGATATCAGGTGGGAGGACACTACAACCACTAAGACAATTTATCTGATTTAGAGCCTTGAAGTTTGCCCTTAACGTGAGCACAATAGAGACAAATTGTTCCATAACTTACAAATTATTAACCTCTGATATTCAGATTCAAAGTAGAAGCCACAGCTGGCAGTGGTCTGCTGGTTTCAAGTAAAGATTTGAACGCAGTTTCTACACTCTTCCAAGATAATACCCTAATCACTGTCTTTATCTCTGTCTCCAAATCTCTAGATGGTGTGAAATAGCCACTGGGGTGTAGAAGTGAAATCTCATTGTTTCAGTTTGCTAACACCCCAGCTGCTGAGCTATCCATACTTTCTTTTTGGGTTTTCTTTCATACTGACTTTATAGAATATTATACAATAAGGATTGTCTATGAATACCTCTAGAATTCATTAATCTTTTTGTGTATTTGCATACTGAGTGTCATGTGCTCACATTTACCAGTAGAAAATGAGGAAAGTGGGAGGTGATTCATTATTGCAAGGTATTCTCTGATTTGCACATATGTTAAATTTTGAAAGGGGCTGTGGACAGAGGTGTTAAAAGCGTGCTGGCTTCTAAGTGCATTTGGGAAGTTTGCAAAAAAGACTTGCTTTTTGATCTCTTCTTGAAATCTCTTTTCTTTTTTAATAAAAGCAAAATCATGCTATGAATACAGGTAGGTGCTTTGTGAATTTTCAGTACAGTGCTGCTTCTGTAAAACCTCTACAGATTAAACTTCCAGACCTGTAATTTTAGATTCTCTCCACACATTAACATTTCTAGGTATATGGCACGGCCCACTACTCATGTTTTCATTTAACGATTTCACTCTATATCCTTATTAAAATGTTTTGCTTAAAATAAATGTATACACAGCAAATTACAGATAGTTTCATTTGTCTGCCTCAGGAGGGTGAAGAGCCAAGAAAATTATGACAGACTATAACTCAATACATCCAGAGAGACTGAATATTTTGAATCAGATTGCTGAGACCAAGGTGCCAACCCCTTTATTCAGAAGAGAACCTCTGTATTACATTTGGGCTGTACAATTGCTTTTAGCATCAGCTGCACAGAAAATATAATTGAAGAGATGTGAAACAAAATATTTTTGAATGAAGCTTTTATAAGAAATTAGAATTGGAACACTGTTTTCTTTAGATACCACATTGTTGGGGTGTACGTTTTGGGTTTTCCAATAATTCTGTATGTTTCTGTTATTTGTTTATAATGGTTTGATCTGACACCCCCATTCCTAAACCCAGTGGTCTTTCCCTGGTGACAGACCTTGTCAATAACCTTGTAAAGACCTGGAAGATTCTGGGGAAGATGCCCTGTAATTCGGCAAAGTCCTCAGGTACCCACCTTCCTTCATTGTTCTGTTAAGTATCCCTGTTCTGAGTCACACCCCCCTCTCCTCCATTGGTTCCAGGTTCTCCCCTGCTCAGGGTACGCCCCTGGGTACTTAGGGTGAGAATAGAGGGCCAGAGCTCGCTTCTGCACATGGGCATCTCCCTAGGTGGAATAAAGCCTGGTGAAACCCACATGAAGAGTCCATTCTTTCCTTCCATGCTGTCCACCATGCTCCAGCTTGAGATTCAAACCCACCAAACCTTCCTTATATGCTGGTCAGAGAGCAAGCTAGCCGGTAAAGCAGCTCAAGACACCAATATAGTCAAGAATGTGTGTGCCCTGCATCTCTTCAGCTCTCCCTCCCTCTCTGGGCAAGAGACCTGTGATGCTGAGGTAGCATAAAGGGGCTGTATGAAACATCCATGAGCAGAAAATTCTCCAGTTCATAGAAAACCCCTTTTCAGTCCCAGCATTCACAAGCTGACTCCTGCCTTGGCCTGGGAAAGGTGATATCTCAGGGCCAGTGGCTGTGACAGAGAGGAGTTACACTATGTGTTTTTGATGGCACAGAGGCTATTAAAGGATGTCAACCAAGGAGGGGAATTAGAGTAGCACAGGTGAGTAATATCTGAATTTGGGCTGGCCCTGCTCATAAAGGAAATGTAAATGGGTTTATCAAAATTGTATTAAGATTACAGAGGATGGGTGATGCCAGCATTCCTTGATGTGTTAAAGGAAAACTTTCTGTTTCCATTTTTTGCCCACAACTTGCATCAGCATTTATAAACGATTCCATTTTTATTCTAAAATATTGTGACCAATATGATTACATCACTTCTGTTCTCCCTCCATCTCTCCCTACATTTTCATGGAGTAAGCTACCCTCAAGTGGGGATGAGAACAGAGAAGAGGCAGAGAATAAAAGTACAGTTTAACAAAAAAATAAAAATTGTTTCCTGCTATGCTGTATTCTGCAAATGTGTGTGTAGTCAAGAATTACTAGAAATGAAGCATAGATCCTCAGAAAAAAACCCCAAAAACCCTTACATACATATATGTTGGTATGTTTATATGTATAATATATACATATATATGTATGCGTGTGTTTCCATTTATACTGTAAAGAAACAAGTAAATTTTGCACTAATCACAGACATTTCAGGTAGAGGTCCAACCTGTGACCAGCCCTACAGGCTTCAGATATTGCCACCTTGAGAAAATACCACTGCCACAACCAGTAATGTTATTTTCCAATTAGTTTCAGGGAGGAAATGAGACATTTTTCTTTGTTAATGCCTCCCTCTCTTCCTCTGCTTGCCCATCCATTTTATGCTTCCTGATGGTGCTCAGGAGGCTGTCAGGTTCCCTCCAGCACACTTCCTGCTTCCACCCAGCAGGAATAAACTGTTACCGCTTTGTTTGAAATGATTCCTGAGAAGTCTGATTCCTCTCACCAAAATGTGAATAATTGTAGCATTTGACTCTTGGCTTCCTCCTCAGGGATCCTTCTGAGTTAAATAGTTATTGAATTTATCCTAACAGAGATTGCCAAAGAAAACTTTATTTGAAGGACAGAGGGGGGAACAAACTGTTTGCAGAACTGAAAAAAGTTTGAAATACTATAAAGGGAGAGAAAAAGTCCCATAATGGAAGGTGGAAATCTAGGACAGACAAATCAGGTCATAAAATGTAAGATCAACACAGCAGTGGGAAGCAGAAAAGTATATCCTGGGCCAAACATACCAGTGGAGACTATTACACATAATGACCTCAGATGTCATATAAAAATGCATCTGCAAACCTCCTCATTCTCCAAAGTCCCACATTACACCAAGCTCAACAGGCCCATGGAAATCAAGAGGTCTGTGTCAACAACAGTTAAGTGCTCAGTGTATGAATCTAAGATAAAGATATTTTCAAACACATGTACACAGTCCTTCATTTCTAAACTAAGGCCACTGCTTTTCTTATTTAAAAGACCAAGAATGTGTCTCTAAGCAAGGAAAAAGTGGTCATCCTTCTCAACACATCTGCTTAGTGTATGCCTTTAAATTGCACAACATCCAGTCCAGTGAAGAGGCAGAAAAGCATGGCAGAAACAACACAACTCTAAGAAAGGGAGCTTAACTCTCTTTGGACCCATGAACCATGAAGTACTAACAAGGCTCCTTGAATAACAGTAACTGTTACTCGAGTGAAGTGCTAATGAGCTCCATCCAAGACAGGTGACTTCAAACTTCCCAGTCTCTTTTAAGTGCAAATCTCAGATGTGATTTTCAACCCTTCTGATTTCCATCTGAAAAAGATGAGCATAAGTACTTGAAAGAAAGTTGCTTTCCAGGTGTTCTAGCAACAGTCATCTGTAAAAGGTGTCAAAGCAAAAGCCTGCTTTCTGTTATATTTTTAGCTCAGCTGTGAAATTGGTAGGTGGTCCCCTACATGGAGTAGTAGCATCACACTTTGGCCTGCACATAAACTCTGTCACCTGCTGATAGCAATGACATGGTAGCAAAAGCCTAATAGAGGATCCCTTACAACTGAAATATCCTGTTCTGATTTGTTCTATTCTATTCTATTCTATTCTATTCTATTCTATTCTATTCTATTCTATTCTATTCTATTCTATTCTATTCTCTTTTCCCCAAGTGAGCTGGTCAAACGATGGGAGATAACACACAGTCCTCTTGCTACAAGGAACTGGAAAGCTCAAGACTTTCAGCTTTATCTCAGCAGCCCGTCTTTCCAGGTGTTTCCCCACAGCCACAAAATGTGCATATATGCAACACTGGGCTGTAAGATTTTTTCTGCTTATGCAGGAATATTGTGATTCTGATACATGTTATCATGTTAGCCACAAAAGGCATTGATTAAGCTATTTCAGATTTGCTTCACCACAGAATCTGAACAGCTCACAAACTGGTTAAAGTACATATCCTGACATTTTTCTGGTGATGTAAAGAAATATCACCCTGGAACTTAGCCTAATGAGAGGAAAACAATGCATCATCAGACACAGGCCCTATCACCTGCCCCACTGTACATACTAGAACATCAGAGCCCATTTGCAAGCACTCACAAGAACCCTGACAACAGTTGTGTCCAGTGGCAGAAAGATGTTTTTTGTGGTAAGAACCTAGACAGTGTTCTGGTCACCAGAAGAGCATTCTTTTCTCTCATGGCTTTTCAGAGTTCCAGACCATAGCTTCAAGATAATATAAACTCCTCTACACTCACAAGTCATTTTCCTCTGTCACAAGGAACTATTAATGGCATGGCAAAAATCTCTGCAGACAAAGCCTCCCATTTTCCCCTGAATTTTCTGCCCCAGCTGACACAGCTCATGAGAATTCACAGATTCCCTGAGAGGCAGCAGAGAAAGCATGGTAGTGGGGAGACTCACCCTTGCTGACAGAATTCCTGTGGAGTCTAAACTCACCATAAGGCACAGAGAGGGCAATGGAGGACCAGTAGATATGTGCTAGAGCTACTAGCCTGGGGGTACCTTGTGTCTTCACTGAAGATTAAATAGTAGGATTGCCAAATTGTAATTAAAGTGAAAACAGTGGCAAACATTGTAAGTGCTGATGAACTTTCTTTTCATGCTTACCTGTGATCTCTAGGTATTACAGAGTCAAACCTTACCTCATTTTTTTGCATTCCCTTCCTCTGCTCACATTGCATAGACCTTGGAAAACCTACTCTATTGGCAGCAGGATAGTCACTAGTGCAGTGAATCTCAGAAAAGAGAAAGGGAAGTATTAACACTTTTACTGAGACCGGAAATGTGAAGCTTTTACAGTCAAGCCCACAGAACATGAAATCTCTTAATACTTTTTGGAGTTATTTTTTATCTTTCTACAGAATTGTTACCAGGGTGAAGATAACTAAAGAGCAGAACATTATAAGTAACAGAGTTCACAGTTCTGTTTGTGGCATGTTTCATCATGGTTTTAAAGGTTTATCCTAGAATCTCAAGGGATCTCTACTAAGAGTTCTATTGGTATGTGGGAAACACCTGTGACAGCAGTCAGAAAATTGAGGTCTTACTAAGGGAAGGAAGGAAGGTAGGGAAATGTTAGAACAGATTTTTATGGATTACGATATCAAGATCAGGATCATACATGTTTTTAGAATTATTTCATTCCATACAAAGGTTATACTCCACTCATAACCAGGTGCTTTCCACAAAATAGTCTCCCACATTATCCCTCACAATTTGGATTTTCCCTTCCATGTTCATCTAGGAGAAAAAATGAGAGTGCCAGGTGTGCTGAGGAAAAGAGATGGTCCAGCCTGTGTTCATGGTCAGTTTAGAGAAACTATATGTTAAGGATCACCCTCTCACCTCCCAAATATCCATGAACATGAAGAAGGAAACCTGAATGGGTGACCTTCTGAGCAATGCAGTGAAAACAGAAGGAAAGAGAGGCCATAACTGCTGTCCCCCTAAATCACAGCATTCTCATGCTGATCAATAGAAAATATGGAGTGCTTTTTCAGCAATGGACATTCAAAGCTAGTCCCTATTCTATCCCAGAGCAATCATAACTATACACAAATTTATAAGAGCAGTCATGCTACATCAGATGAAAGGTCACTCTCTGCTAATACCTAGGGAGGAGTATAAGAATGCAGCAAATGTGATTTCCTCAGTGCCTCTTGCAAGCTTTTTGTAATGTGAGACTGAGAGACCTCTGAAGCCAAATAGCATTTTTGCGAAAATAATGATTCTCAATGGACTCCTCTTGCAAGAACTTATCCCATCTTATCTCAAACATATACAAACTTTCAGCCTGTGGCAAGGAGCTTTGTTCTCCAAGGATTTAAGACCCAACTATGATCTGACACAGTTTTGTCATCTTGGCATGGAGTTCTCAGGACATCACCTCTGGAAAATGGTGTGAGAAAGCCTTCAGAAAAGAGACTCTAAAGATAAGAAAGGGAAAATTACAAATTACCCCTGGGCCAGGATGGCAGGTAGCTCAGAAATTCAAGCAAAAAACCAAGAAAGTGGAAAGGTATAGAATTCTAAGAGAAAAACGGGAAAATGGCACTTCATCATCATAGAGGACTGGCTTGAGGGAGCAGCAGAAATCAATCTTTCCTCTCCTGACCCATGCCCGCTTTGTCAGAAAAGGATCTTGGGGTACTTTATCAGTTGGTGATGAGCCTGCCACAATTCTGCCTTGTAGTTCTCCAAATCCTCTCTCTCTCCAGTGTGTTATCTAATAATTATTTACTTCATACTTTTAAGTTTGCTTCCAGAGTTTTTTGCAGACAACTAAGGTGCCAAAATGAAGTATCTCAATGAGAGATGTTTGCACTGTTCAAAGTATAAGTAAGGCATTCAGAGATACATGCAGTACATTAGCAGATGAATGTGCATGACCCAGGCTTTAGCACTTGAGACTTCTAAATGAATAAAGCCAGTACGTCTTCCTAATCCACAATTTTTACCCAGTATTTCTTTTTTGTTTGTTTTTACAGGCACTGTGCACAAATAAGAACCATATTCTTGGGACACTACCGAGCCTGACAAGAAGGATGAAGAATTTTAAGGTCCAACTCTGTTTGCGGGGAACCAATACCAATTATGGAAGCAAATACAGTATTCTGTACAGTAGTCTGAGAATGAACACTACTTTCTCAAGGAAATAAAATAGATGTAAGACACAGGGAAACTCTGTCATATCTCAGTCATTTGGGATAAGACAGCACTGTCAGAGGATCAATGTCTTCTACTCTGACAATAGATGCTTTGCCTTTTATATAGCAGCAGGAAATTATCATCTGTCTTGAATACATTAATGTCTTAGTCCATTCTCATTTTGTCTTGACTCACAAAAAAAAACCATGAGAGTTCCTTTCATGGTGAAAGTCCTAGCTAAGTGTCTGTGGGAGACAGATATGTATGGGGCATGATGGCAGAGAGAGGGGAAGACACCGTTTCCCAGGAGAATTATTTAGTCATGTATGCCTCACAAATGTGGTAAATGTTGCCATAAAAGTCTCTTCCAGTTAATAATTAATTTTCTAAATACAAACATGTTCTCATCTCACAAGAGGAAATACACCATTCACTGAAGAGTTCATGCTTACTCAGAAATTTCCCCTTTATTCCTCTTGTACATCATGTCTACCCAAATTCTTTGGTAGAAGTAAATTTTAAACAAATATGCATGTGCTGCAGATGTCCCCACGTTCAGGAAGGATCTCAACCAGCTGTTAGCCATGGAGGGCATGTGCCACGTAGGATAGGCATAAAAGACATTTGCCAATTCATTATCGTATCTACTAGCTTTTTTTATGTAATTGTCCAAAAATGATTCTTGAAGACACCCCTGGATAATCACTGTGTATAGTCAAGAGAGAAAACACACAGAAATATTGAATGCTAGCCTCTACACAAGCTTGAAAATGTTACCGTCAGTAAGTGTTAGTAGTAATTCCAGCAATAAAAGGCAGAAAATCAACATTGTATTTAACAAGCTTTTGCCTTGTACAAAAATACAGGACTGCAGATACTGTGCATGGAGATATATGTGAGACAAGGCACCTGCCTGCAAGCTCATGGCATCCCACCTGGGGTTTCTGGTTTTGATGGAAAGTAATGAGAATTTGGCAGCTTTGGCCAAGTATTTAAGTGTTCTTATAATTGCCTCACAACCTTCCAGTCAATCTGCTACAAATGTGTGTCTGGAACAGCAGAGTCCCAGAGCTAAAGCAGCAGGGTTGATGTAAAGTCAAAATTGACTTTCACAGCTTCTGACTATAGTGACCCTCATTCTTGCAGCCAAGACTAAATACACTACCAAAAAAAGGTACTAAACTTTCTCTTCAAACTGCTAATACAAACTGAGGAGAAAATGCCAATACAATAAACTCTAGAATCATTAAAGCACACAAGAACATCCTTGACACACTCCATGTACTTCAGCTAGTGGTCTTGTGGTGGTTTAAAGCCAGCTGGGAAGTAATTCCCAAGTAAGACACACCCTTCCCCTCCACCCCTCTCTGGTGAGAGGGACAAAGGCAGAGACTACAGATTGACATAAAAATTTACTGAAAGCAAACAGCAATGGAGAATAAGGAACACACAGTAACAGCAACAATATTAATAGCAAAAAGCATGCAAAAGAGAAGGTGGTTTACACACAAAAGGTGTTCATTACCTCAACGAAGTTCTGCCTGGCCACTGAGACAAAACCAAGAGGGCGATGTTCCTGCAGCTCAGCAGTGACACGCAGTTATTCCCGAGAAAAAATATTTTTTTTTTTCTTTTTTCGCAGCTAGTGCCATGTGGTCTCCTGAGACAAAGACAAGATGGTGAGTGCTCTCCACAGCTGGCATTCCCCAACCCCAGGCCTAAGACATTGAAAAACAATGATGGATAAACCGTCAAAAGGCCAGGTCATCCATGTTGCATCTCTCACTTTCCAGACCGCTGGGCTTGGCTGCGATCAGCAGTACTCGGCTTGGCTTGGCTCCTTGCTGCTGAGCTTGGGCTGGGCTGGTTCACAACCCAATACCAATGATCATCTTAGAAGCAGTTTTTCTTCAGACATCCAGTTGCCTGAATATTGCTGAATGTCAGGAAACAGTGTGAATGAGCTAACTCACCACCATGAGTTTGTGACCCTGCTTTGACTGGGGCTGCATTTAACAGGCTCTCTATCCCAGCATTTTGTAATATACTCATCACTGTGACAGGGAGCACATTTTTTGCTTCCTCCATTGTTGTGCAGGGGATACATTCCTTGTATGAAAGCCCTGATGACAATTATGGTTTTGCACTGAGTGGAATAAGCAGGCGCATTATTAAACAGATCCCATTCAGAACGTAAGAGAGGAAATCTGTCTCCTCCAACAGTATTCAGCTTTCTGGGGATTTATTTCTTTCTTCCAAACCTAAGCTGAAGCACAAGCAGCTACTTGCAGCTTATAATACAAATGGTTTGCACTTAATGACCCAGACTCTTCCTTTTCAATTTTTGGACCAAGTGCAGGTGCCAGTGAATGCTGTTTCCCACCTCTTTTGGCATAGTGTGGCATCACAAATCATAACTTTCCCAATTCCAGTCTAAACTGTCTTGTAGGCTGTTGGCAACAGAAATAAGAATCCTAGGGCTCTTTACATAATTTCTCACAATGTCAATGGAATGTTAAGACTGAAATAGTATTGGACTATTCTTTCCCAGCTGTGCTGGAAGCCTATATATTCTCTTGATGCATTAACAATGGAACATGAGGATACTAAAGAAATCCATGAATCACAATTGTCAAAATGAAGCTGCTTTCAGGCAATGAAATGGAAGATCATGAAAAGCAGCCAGACCAGTCAGGACAAAAGAAAATGTACTCAAAACTTTTTCCCAAACCAACCAGGCTATACAAAGGGCTGTGGTAGGTTAGCAGACACTAGGAACAGGGAAGGTGCACTAGCCAGCACATCATGGCTTCCTTAGGCCCAGCAGGATTGCTCTCTACACAGAAGTCCCCAGTACATCTGAAAGCCCTATTTTAAATGGGGCAAGCAATAGGTCTGCTGTAGCAGCTTTCTTTGAGGAAATTATTTCACAATCCCAGTAAATCTTGCCATTAGAGACTGCTTTCTGACCAGCAGTAACTTTTCACTGGCCTTGATCTTCATGCACATCAGCAAGTTCGCTCAGCCTTTTTTCATTCTTCTCTCATACAAACCACTGCAAAAACAAGCAGAGGTTGTAAAATTCTTATAGGAAAGGGTTTGGAGTTGGAATTTTTTGTCTCTTTGATCCCACAAAAATTAAGAAACTGTGTCTTTTTGACCATCCTCCCTCCAACATCTTTGCCTTTAAAGGCCATCAAAGTTGTCACATTTTATTCTCATTTTCCAAATGATGTCACTGTCATCAGCCTTTTACTTCTTTATCCCATTATTACCTACACAGCTTGCTTTAATATTTTTTTTTTTCTTTTTTCGTTTGAAATTCTCTGGCCCTTTGAATAGCATGATTTTTTTTTTCTTATACAGCTATTTCCTTGTAAGATCATAAACCTTAATCTCCCTCAGTGTATGGCATGTACATAATCCAATATGACACAGAAAAATAGATAGCATCCCAAGTTAAGACCTCCCCAGTGACCTCCCATGCAGTTTTTCTCTTTGAATGTATTGATTTTAAATATCTTCCTTGGGTACAGCCACTCATTATTTGTGCCTTCCTGGGGGTGAACTTTTTTTTTTACTAAACAGTAACTAACATTATTAGTGCAGACAATAAAGTCAGACTTTTAAAGAAAACTAACGCAAGCAAATTGTTGTGGCTGCAATTTGTGTTTGTCTGGGTGTCACGTGCCTGTCTCATTCCTTCTTTATTCCAGAAGGGCAAAAGTAAACACCAGCAAGAAAACCAGACAGTTAAGTTGTGTCTGGTACTAAAGCCTTTGCATTTCATGATCCGTGCCTTTCTTCTCGGCTTATTAAAAATATAGAAGGCAATATCATTTGTCTTGGTGTAACCCCAAAAAACTGATTTTATACATTGTCAATTATTTCCTATCTTTCGTCTTCCTCTGCACCCGAGGAATATGTTTTGGTGACTCTAGCCAAGTTAGACCCAGAGTGTCAGCTGAAGGGGGGAATAGGAGCAACCACCACGTACTTGGAAAGGCATACCTGAGCTTTAAATTAAAAAGTTGTCAACAAACATAACAGCTTTTCCATAACTTTGCAACTCTTTCTCTTGAAAAATTTCTCAGTTATTCTGTTCTGATTTTTTAAGTACTCCTTTCAGTGAAATTGGTAATGGCTGAAAAAAGAAGTCTATTTGATGTTTTGTGCTATTGAAACAGAAGAACAGTTGGTAGCTGAAACTAACAGGAGACCTCTGCAGACAGTTTGGAAAAAAGGGCAAAAAATGTTGTTTAAACCACCAGTATTAACAGAGAGGAAAGAGGAGAAAAGAGAAAAGAGAAAAGGGAAGAAGATTTACTATAATCTGTCTCTAAAATAAGCTTTTCTCCATAGAAGCATATGTTTGTATTGTATTACCACTAATTTTATGGTGGGAAAAGCTAAATTATCTCAGATCTGACACAGGCTAAAAGCAAGATTTATCATGGCTCAGCTGTCTTTTAGGAGCTTGTTCAGCTGCACTAAATAATATATTTAAAATCCTACACAGATTAGTTAATCCAACAAAATGTTTCAGTCCATTGAACTGTGCTGGACAATAGCAGAGCAGAAGGGAAGGAGCCATGTTGATGTCTGTGACTGACTATTCATTAATGTCTTTAAAATTTTCTGCCTAATTTCTTGCTCTGTGGAATGCAGCTCAGAAATCTTTGACTCCAAGACAGGTTCATTTTAGTTAAGCGCAGCAGGAAAACATTATTAGTAAATGAAAAAAATACCTGCTCTCTAAAAAAAAAAAATTAAAAAATTATATTTGCACTACATATAAAATGATCATTCTTCTTGAATACCAGACTTCCATATTATCCTAAAGTTGCTTCTTCTTACCCTTATTGCTAGTTACAAATATCATCTGAGACCTGAAAAACTTCTCATTACAATTTTCACCAAATCAGATAACTTGTTACTGGAATGTTTATTTCAAAGATTAAGCATTTTCTGACCAGCAGAAGAGTTTTATTGGATTATCTGTGTGTTAGCATCATAATTTTCCAGCCACAAATTGTGAAGAGGCAACATATTTGACCTTACATTGTGGAAAAACATATGGTTGCTGTGCATAAGAGAAAGAGTAGAAAAGAAAGTTCAGAAGCTGACAGCCTGGGAGCAACTCACTCTGTCTCTGTTATGAGGCCAAAACAGAGAGTGGTATGAAGTATCATGGCACACAGACTTTTTCTCTCCATTTTTTGAGCGAACTACAAAAAAAAAAAAAAAACCACCCTCAATAATTAATTCAATTTTATTACTATTTCTTTAATTTCCACAGGAGAAGTTATTTTGCAGAATAAATTTAACTGCACACAATGACCCAGGCATTCTCTATTCACTTTCATTTCCAGTCAACTTGTCATCTGCATTCCTATTACCAATAAATACAACGAATTGCACCTGGCCAGAAGCAAATAATTATTTTTCAGCTTCTCAGATCACTTTCTTTGAACTTTACCAGCAGATACCCAAGGAAACAAACGCACAACAGATAACTCCAAATTCCAAGGGAGGACTCATGAAGATGTAACCTCCAGGCATCTAATGATTTCCAGGTGCACATCACCAAGTGTCTTATCCTTAATTAATTAGCCAGCTGGCCTGGTTTGTCAGGAGCACTAGAACAGCACAGTCACATTTTGAAGGTGTGCTGAGTGGTTGAACTTCAGTTCTCCCTGAGACTAGAGAAAACAGGCAAAGTGTTGCTACAGAAAGAGAGTTTTGTACAAGTAGAGGCAAGCTGAAAATCCAATTACAAAAATCCAGTGTTTTCTATGAAAAGTACAGCAATAGTCTTGTTCAAAGTCAAATGCATGAGTTTGGTCTTATCTCAGTAATCAGATCAAGGAACATATAAATTGCAATAGGAATAGCTGAATAGTCCTCAGAGTAAAAAACCACATCCCCTGGCAGAAAACTCACTTTTCTTCAGAATGTGATAAATGAGAACATTTTAGAGTATCTTCCTTATGCAGTTTGTTTGTTTTCTTTAGCTTTAAAAGTACACATCTCTCTTTCTTCTCCATGATACAAGCTGAAGCTGGAAGGAAATTATTACCACTTGTTAGAGATGCTAAATGTTAGAGATGAACCACTTGCAAAAAAGGAAAGTATTGCAAATCTCTCAAGAAAATGGTTTGATGATCCACAGGAGCATGAGAATCTGAAGTAAGTATAGAGAACAGGAAGTACAATGAAAGTTTTTGGAGCAACCAGATCTACGTCCATTACTGAAAAGAGGGCATGTTGTTAAGAACTATCACACACTAGATACCAGTGATTTACCCCAGCCACAAGTTAGAAACAATGCTAGGCCAGTCATTCAAATGAGTTTGCTTAATTGCAGTGGATGTAGCTGTGTAGAATCTGAAATCAACAAATTCAAACCAGTCCTGTTTCATCATGTTTGCTACAACCAGAAAACTTTGAATATGGTAACTGGAAACACCTCTAGTTTATTTAACCCTTTAGGGATTTATTATTTTTCATTACTAGTTAAGAAAACATCCAGAGATTTTGAGATATAACATGTGACAACTGTTTTGTGGTTTTACCAAAATAGAACCTTTGACTGAGGCCTGGCTGTTCTGGTGTTCCTAGGGGTTTTAGTTTACAGTTAAGCAAATATACCTTGTTTCTTCTGCTTTTAAATTGTGCTGGACTGGAGTGGATCCCAACAGATTTTCTTTTAATTAAATCACATTTTGCTAAAGAATCATCCAGGAAGGAATATAATCTTGCTTTTGAGGCATCAAGGAACAGAGAATCTACCACTGTTCTTGGTTAAGTTTTCTTACTCCTCAGATCTTTTGTTTATATGTTATTTGATTTGATTTTTTTTTCTCCCAGCTTTAGTTTATACTTTCTGACTCATTATGTTTTTCTGCACTAGATTAAAGAACTATTTACTACCAGGCATTTTTTTCTCAGGAAGGCACTTATATGCTGCAATCAAGTCACTCCTTTAGGAAAACCTCTTAAGGCCCACAGTATAACATTTTTCTCTAGCACTTCAATTATGTTTTCAATGCTGTCCTTAAAATGCAGACACTTTGGCTAGACTCAATATTCTAGTACTGGCTCTCACTATACTGTGTACAGAGTAAATCCCTCTTTAATCCTACTTGTTATTCCTTCTTAAATTTCTGGGGATGGAGCATTTTTTGCTGTTTGGTTTTATTTTCCCTGTAGGAGTGTTCTGGTAGTCTTATGTCACACTGCTTTTCAGGTCTAAACCCATGGCTTTTCCTTGTCACTACTTTCCTGGGAACAGAGCCTGATTCTGTAACTGCTGCATATATTCAGTTTTCTAGACAGAAGACTCTGATTGAGCTCAGTTGAACTTTTATCTCTTAAATGTTCAAATTTGAAATTGTCAAGGATTTAATATTTCCTGCTAGAAGATTGCAAAAAATGCAAATGACTTCCATCTAGTACTGATCCTCACACATCCCCACACAAGATCATCTATAGATGTAGGCTACAGACAGGACAGTGAAAAATAGTGTCCTATTATCCCTTTAACTTTGGAGTGAAGGCAAGGCAGAAACAGAATTTACTTTAATTCACAGGAATTTACTCCTTTCAACTGATTTCACGACCCCAGTAATCAAAAAGAAAGAAGCAGGGAAAACAGGAACTGTGTTTCTTCTTGTGTCTCTCATTACCTCAAAAACATTTTCTCATGAAGATTCTTCTCCATCGCAATGTTTCTGAATTACTGGAGGATTCAAAAATTTATTTCAGTATCTTGCACTGCATGTCTTCCTCAAAAGCTGACTCTGTATCCCATTTTCCCTCTCCTTTTGAGGGACCAGGAATCTGGATCTGTATTTTGCACCCAGTAGCAAAGAAAGGCTGTCTGTGACAGAATAAAGTGAAATATGAATTAGACAGACAATAATTGAAGGACATAAATTTACCTTCATCCCTTTAGAATGAGAAAGTGTATATCTTCCATCAGTTGTGAGACTCTGCAACTCAAAGGTGATTCTTAATGGAACTGGCTTGATCTCGAGATAATTTTGTATGAAAATTTTAATGCTTTTGAAAAAGGTATCAGTTCACGGTAGAGATTTTGCAACTCCCTCTACTGCAATAATAATAATTGTGAAAAAAGAGAAAACAACGAAGAAACAAAAAATACTCTTTTGGTTTGCCAACTGCTTATCAAGGAGGAATTTTCAATATGATTTTGCTTCCAAAAGAGGGAAAATAAAACTGGCTCTTGCCTGGTAACTCCATTACATAAAATGTGGTGACTTAGGAGTCATCATTCATCTTCAAGTCTTAATGGTAAGTCAGAAAGTGAGAGCTAAGACCCCTTAAGTTTGGCATCCTACATGCAACTCCTGAACTGCTGGTATACTCCCCTAAGAGTCAGCCCTTGTTCTTTCCTAAACAGTACCTTCCAAAGTAAACTCATCTGGTTTTATTCTAAATTATCTACCATTATAGAATAACATAAGGAATATTTTCATTGGCTTTGTGAAGAAGATTAAAACCTCTTATTTCAATGGAGACCGGTCATATGTGTTGGTACTTTGGCAGCTTAATGTAGAACAATTGAAAGACTGACTTTGGAAAATATGGCTGCAAGATTCAATTTCCTAGACTATCTTGAAAGGGTTTTCTTGTTTGAAGAGTAAATTAAAGATACTTCCATAAAGTCACAAGGGATGGAAATGCAGGAGATTTTATTCTGGTTTACTGTGGAATTGCTTGTTGAAACATTTTTGTTTAGTATTGCTAGAGAAAACAGCTCTGCCACTAAGTAAAAGAGGTTTTTTTCAGTGATTTTGATTACTCTGTCTTGGCATCTCACTTTAAAATAAAAGCCTGTGGGCTAGGTTTACGCAGGTCAAATCCAGTTTTAGATACAATCAATTTCAGCTGATAAAATGGCCACAGCATTTCTGGAGAGAATATCTCTAACTTCTGCTGTAGTGGACACGATCAATAGTCCTGAAAATCTGGCATTGAATTCTGTGAAGATGAGCACCCAAAACTGAACCATAAAATTTTAGTGCCCTCGTTTGAAACTCATCTTAAGTTTCCCTGTGCCTTTCATTCTCCAACTGCAAAACAATGTACTCAGACTGTCCATGACCTACCTTACACTCAGCTTCCCCAGCTTGGATAACTTATTATTAGAGGGAATAAGTTATTTTAGTCTGAGATCCCAGAGAAATGTACTGATACCAAAACATGATTAGCTTGCTTCCTTGGAGAAACAGATGGTCATTTTCCTTTGAAGTTATACATATTGTTTGCTATGCATAATGGCACAGAAATCCAATGCATGCTCTATCAAGCCTGGCAAATAATTGTGGAAAGATCACATTTCTAGACATCCTCCAGGCTGACATTACACATAAATATCACAATGGAAAGGAGCTTTTTGCCCACCTAACTATCAAATTTATTTCGAACTCTCAAGTTAGTTAGTGCCTGTTCCAGTTTCTAGTCCACATCAGCTCCACTTTGGGCTTTCTTGGGCTTTCTGCCTTCTTCAGATGGCGCTCTGTGCTCTAATGACTATATAGAAAACTAAGGATCCTAACTTAAACTTGCAATATATATCACAGAAACACAGGACGGTTCAGGTTAGAAGGGGCCACAGTGGGTCATCTGGTCCAACCTGCCTGCTCAAGCAGCATCATCCTACAGCCCACTGCACAGGATTGCATCCAGAGGTCTTGATTAGCTCCAGTGAGGGAGACTCCACAATCTCTACAGGCAATCTGTCCCAGTGCTCAGTCACTCACACAATAGGCCACAAGGAAGGGCACACTGCTGGCTCACAAAGCTTGCTGTCCACCAGCACTCCCAGGTCCTTCTTCCCAGAGCCACTTCCCAGCAAGCTGGCCCCCAGCCTGTACCAATGCATGGGGTTTTTCTTCCCCAGGTGCAGGACCCTGCATTTTCCTTTGTTGAATTTCAGACAGTTCTTCTTTGCTCATTGCTTCAACCTGTTGAGGTCCTTCCAAAGGGCTGCACAGCACTCCAGGGTATCAGCCACTACTCCCAGCTGTGGCTTGCCTCATCCAAAGCACTGATGAACAAGTTAAACAGTTCAGGGCTCAGATTGAACCTTGGGGGACATCATTAGTGACAGGCCACCAACTACCCTGTGTCACTGATTCAGACCCTCAAAGGAGTAAACTGATCTGAGAAAATCTCAATCGCTCCTCCATGCCCTGATCACCCAAATTTTTTGGAGTCTTCAAATCCTGCAGTGGGATTTAAGCTGTTTTTTCAGGTTTGGGACTCAGTCCCCAGTCAATCTGTAGTAATTTTTAATGCCTTTTTCTAATATGCCTTCTTGTCTTTAGAGCCTGGCAAGTCCTGAAGAGACAGATCTCTGGCTTAGCCAGTAGGAGAAATCCAGCTCATTATACCTTCATAGTAAAATCTTAAGACTTTTACTAATTTGAATAAAACTATTTTCAATCCTGCCATCAAGGGACACTGCAAAACAGAAAGAATTTCTCTCAAAACACTTTGTGGGGATATGTGAACATGTGCCTGCTTGTAAAGCTCTCTCAACCCTGGGGAGGGGGAAGCAAGCAGGAACTAAACATCAATATCAGACAGCATAAAAAACGTATGTCAGATTTCAGGCAGATTGTATTTCCCTGTCTTGTTAAATATCTGTTGAGGGAGAGAATGGAGATTTGTGCCTGAATTGTTTGCTTTTCTCCTTGTCATTACCCATATAACAGTTTAAACTCTTCCCTTCTTAATCTGAGGTGACTTACAGAAGTTTCCTATCAAACACAGACACTATACAACACTATATTAGATTATACACTTTGTCAGAAAATTGGCACTTTATATACTAAATGATAGCCTGTGCTCTGCAACCATACTATCATTCTTGCTCTAAGATCTTGTCAGAGCCTATAAATTAAGTGCGATTTGGCCCTGGAGTTACATGAAAAGGAGGGCTGTAGGAGACAAGAGGATACTGCCTCAACTCAATCGACTTATTTAAAGAAAAATTCTCTTCTATCTGACCCAGGGCTATCATCTCACCACAGGCTGCCTATTTTAACCTATAAACTACAGAATGAGCTGCAGCATTAGGATACCACCTCATGCTATTCTCTGATGACTGTATCTTGGGTGTCTCCATCTACATCAACTGCATCTCCTATTGTGATGCTATGCTATTCAAGCTAAAAGAGATGCTCTCCGAGCATTCACCAGACCTGAAGCAGTAGCCTTGACTGCAGCTCATCTCTACAAGGCAGTAGGTCACTGCTTTGAGAAGCTGAGAGACCATTCTCAGAAACAGCACCCAAGTTTCTCCAGAAAAAGGAGGATACAGTGAGCCAGATCACCCCTCTATCACATTCCCATGTACATTTTTACCCCAGGAAGCAGAACTGAGGAATCCTTGCACTGCAGCCCCTTGCTAGCCCCTCCTGAGGAGGTGGAGGAAGCCCTTTGACACTGTCTGAAACTAGAAAGACTCAGTCAGAAAATGGACAAAAGAACAATGCTCTGATGCAATGTTCTTGGGACCTCTACTTTCATTTAGCAGTGAATATCACAGTAACTGGGATAACTCTGACTACAATTTGGTCTGGCAGCCTCCCCAGAAGGAGAACTAAATGCTGTCTTCACACCTGCAGGTATGTTTACTTCAGGGTCAGGTAGCTGAACCATCTACAGAGTTCTTTGCTATTCTTAAAAAAGGACACATCCAATTTCGAAGTAATTATTAGGCTTGCATGGTGCATTGGTTTCAGACAGATAAGGTGCATGCAAACCACATGAATGATCACTGAAAACCCCAGCAGTGCTGTGCCTCTGAGTTGTTCAAGGACTCGAAGCATCAGTAGCTTTGCTGCAGAATGCAAGTGAGGCTATATTTGTGTGCAAAATAAAGGCAAAAGAAACATGAGTAAGTTATTAGGAACACACAAGTCCTTCTTCAGGTCTGAAACAGAAGCAACAAGATTTCAAGTTAATGACAGATAAGGAAGATTTTTTTTCAAGTGTAAATGAAGTTGGTTTGAGTAAAAAACACCTTGCAGACAAGAGGGAGCAGGGTATTATCAGAACCCCGTTTTGGGGCTGTACACCCCGGGCTCAAGCCCAGCGCACAGGGCTGTGCCAGCAGCCGGCTGCCCTTCGCCAAGGCAGAGCTGCTCCTCCCCTGAAAGCCCCTGTCAGCGTGGATTCACGGGGTAGAACAGAGGTAAAGATGGCACGGTCTTCCTACTCTGGGTCTCCTTTAAGAGCCTTCCTGCCGCTGCCAGCCCGGAGGGAACGCCGGTGTCAGCAGCAGCGGCAGCAGCACCTGCTCTGTAAACGTATAGTGACAGTGCTCTCTGGCGGCAGCTGGAACCCTCCGCCTGCAGAGAGTCGAGGATCTGCTGGATTACCAGCCACTTTTCTCTGTGTCAGTACGAGGTGGTGAAGTCTAGGAGCACAAGCAAGGATATAGGCAAGCACAGATATACCTTTTAAAACTTATGGAAAAGTTGGGCAGAAAAAACTCCAATTAAAAGTCTCAGCATAGGAACAGTGTTTATTTTCAAAAGCCCGTGGAAAATGGGCTTTTGTGCTGTGTCATACTGGTACTTTTTTGGTTGTTTGTTTGTATCGAAATGGATACCACAAGCTGAAAAGAATTGTTTCCTGGCCCTAAGTTAATGCCCACACACCAGTCTCACCAGCATGAAAACTCTTGGCACAGCATAATACAGAAGAGGGACTCCCATAATGCCTGTAATCTGCAGATCTCCAGACACTTTATACAGCCCTCTGATGAGGTTTAGAATATCATGGTAAAGGAAATATTCATATATTTCCTTTATATACTTTTCCATATATACTGGGACAGCAGAAGAGAGGCCAAGAGGCTTTTAAGTTGACATATAGCAAGAAAGAGGTTTGTCTCTGCCTCCTACAGAAATTACAGACTTGCAAATACCAGAAGCCACATGCCAGACTCAGATTTTCTTCTAACTCGCAGTGTCATCAATTACAGGTCACAAAGGGTTTATCAATGCAGGATCACAGAATGGTGATCCTGTGTTGGAAGGGAAGGGATCTCTAGAGGTCATTTGGTTCAACCCTACTGCTGCCCAGGCAGGGCCACTTAGAACTGGTTGCCCCAGGACTGTGCATTCCCTGTTGATGCTTCATCACCTTACTGCAAAAAGTATTTCCTGATGTTCAGATGGAACCTCCTGTGTTTCAGTTTGTGCCCATTGCCTATTGTCCTGTCAGGCATGTCCTTCCATGTTGTAATGTTCAGCAGTATTCCACATTTCATGGCTCACAAGCCTTTTCTACACCCAAACCCATCTGTACTGGCCATTTGGGTGCTTTAACCTAACACCCTAATGCTGTGTGGCGAAGACCAACAGCCTGCTAGAGGGAGTACCTATCCTGCACAAAGTGTTAGTATGTTTTATTTTGTTTATATGGGAGTCAGGCAAACAAGAAGACTTTTCAACAACCCAGGGAAATGTTGTGAAAGCTTTCTTTGCCAGTGGGATGGTTTCTAATACATTAATAATCGTAGCTATGTATTCTCAGTTCTCAGTGTTTGCTCTGGCACCTCTGCCAGGGCTTTGCTGGCAGACCTGAGCTTGCACTGACAATGTACTGAATCAAGCAAAGGCAAGTGGGGCCAGAAGCAGAGGCTGCACATATATATGCTCAACATAACCTCAGCAAACAGAGTACTGCCAAAGCAATGTGATGACATGGTATTGCTGGTTTGGAGGGCAGGCAGGCAGCACCTGTCACAAGACTTCAGTCTATACAGAATATAGAATTAGACATTTTAAAAGTAAAAAAAACCTGCTAGAACACAACTAACTAACAATTCTTGAATTCAGTCATGTACATTTTACACCAGAGAAACTCAACTAAAGCCACAAGACAAGAAATAGGCATCATTTGAATTCACAAGCCTGTAACTCAATGTGGACCTTACTCTCACCTATGAGGGTGAGATTGAAACAAGGTGAGAGCTAAAATAATAAGAATAATAATCTAAATATACAGAGTCAGTTTAGACAGACACCCACTGGCTGTTCAAAGCCAATGAGGAGACTTCAACTTACCTCACAGTCAAAAAGATTGATATTATACCAAAACTTTTTCTACTTCTTGTAGGCTAAAAGAGTACATAACCCTAACCTTAGCATACATCTGATTTTTTTTTTTTCTTATCAGGTCAGTAATATTCCCACTGAACTCCCTGAAGTGGATCTAATTAAGCTAGGTAATCTGTTTTACATTAGCTGGATGTCCTTTTTTACTCTCCACAAAATACACATATTTCTTCAAGCATTTGTGCGGTTTGCTTTGAATACCCAACATTAAAAATTAAACATTTCACACTGGTTTCTTTTAAATAAGTCATAAAAAAAAATTACACAGCCAGTGCATGAACAATCAGAGAAAAGGAGAACAGAAGAAAATTGTGTTAAAAGACATCTGTCAGAAACTCTTCACTTGTTTTCACATTGATCTCTCCAAAATCAACCTGGCAGAGCTGGCACAAGGACCTTGATCCCCAGAAATAGATATCAGCAACACTTCATGCTGTAAGATTCACAGCAGGTTTTACTGTTGCTATGGTTATTCAAATCTTCTTTTCAACAGGAGAGAAATAAATTCTCCAGGTCTCTGCAACATATAATAACACACCCATCTCACTGTCAGGCTCTCCACATGGGGGTGGGCTTCAACAGCATCACCCTAAATCTAAACATCAAAGGAAGGGAGGGAGGGAGGGAGGAAGGCAGGAAGGCAGGACCTGATTGGTTCCTTGCAACTCATCTTGTATGAGGGCATTAACTCATTCTGTATCAAGGTGTCTTCACTTCAGCATGCCATGTTCAGAGAGCTGTCTTGTGTAGTGTTTTCATCCCCATAATTTAGGCTCAATTTCCAAATGAGGGATGAATTTAATGGTTTCATCCAGACTCCAAAATACCCCATCACTGTTGGGGTCATACTCTCTGCTTTCCTGTTCCTATTCAGCAATTTTCTGCTTATTCATCTGAGGTCACATTAGTTTTCAGCAACAGCATCACACTGAGAGCTCTTGTTCAGTTAATTATCCGTCCTGACTTCTAACTCCTTTCAGGGTCACTTTCTCTGGAAGCAAGCTCTGCATGTGTAGCCTATGTTCCCAAACACATAACCTTGTCCTTGTGCTGGTTAAATAAGACCCACTTTCCAAATTAACTAGACTGATCTGTCAAACTGATCCAACTTTACCACTGTTTACTCCTACTAATGCTGCATCCTCTCCCCATTTTACAGGCACTGATTTCCTCACTTCTAAACCATTAATAAAACCTCTGAATTGTATTAGACTGAAAAAGACTCCCATGGAGCCCTGCTGGAAATACCCTCTGTGGATGAGGATTCCTCATTTACAATTCCTTTTTTAAAATCCTTCACACAATTACAATCTATTTATTATGTGCCACATTAATTTTGCATAGTTCTAATTTTTTAATTGGAATGTCATGTGGTATGAAGTCAAATGCTTTTGAGAAGTGCAGGTAGATGTCACAGCTCCTCTTATCAGCCTATCTTGTAAAAAAACAAAGGTGCATTTGCTTAAGCAGATCTGTTCTCCATAAAGTGAGATGTGCAACAGTTGCTGCATAAGACTGTGGATTGAAACAATTCTATATTCTTAATGAGCAGTGAGGAACTGTAGAAGCACAATTTTAAATGAGAAACAGACCAGTTGCATTTTCTTACTGCCAAGCCCAAAGGTTTTCAAATCACAGTTCACTGAATTTTTCTGTAATACATACTATGTTAAAACTCAAAGTGTATATGGATAAAGGACTCATTTGGGGTCTCTCAGCATTTCAAGCCACAAACATGTACCTATTCTGCAGTATAAGGAGATGAGATGGATTGAACAGCCCATTTTCTTGCTCTCTCCTCATTCTGTTCCTAACTAGACTAGTTCCTGTCTATCATCCCTAAGAAGACCTTGTGGAAGAGTTTATCTCAGCTGTTATCTCTGTGTAGAGAACATGTCCTATAAGGCAATACAAAATATCTTGTCTTGATGACATTTGACGAGAAATCTAGAACATAGTTTCAGCTTAAAGGTATGATTGACAGAGGAGAGAAAATATAATGTAGGGTTCATGTGTTGAATAAGGGCAGGGAGAGATCACTCATCAAATACTGACATGGGCAAATTAGGCTAGAGTTGAGGATATTAATTGAATTTATTAGTAACAAAATCAGAGCAGGACAATGAGAAGTAAAATAAGACCTTAAAAACACCTTCTCCACACCCATGCCTCCTTCCCAGCTCTACCTACTCATCCAGTGGCACAAGGAGACAGGGAAGGGCAGTTATGGTCAGTTCATCACATGTTGTTTCTGCTGCTGCTCAAGGAAAGGAGTCCTTCCCCTCCTCCACCATGGGGTCCCTCCCATGGGAAACACTTCTCCATGAACTTCTCCAATCGGAGCCCATCTCACAGTTCTCCAAGAACTGCTGCAACATGGTTCACTCTTCCATGTGGTGCAGCTCTTCAAGGACAGGCTGGTCTATCAGGAAACCTGCTCAAGCATGAGCTCCTCTCTCCATGTGTCTGCAGTCCCTTCCAGGAGCCTGTTCCAGCACAGGCCTCCCACAGGGTCACAGCCTCCCCTCAGGCATCCACCTCCTCTGGCACGAGTCTCTGCCAGGGGCTGCAGGTGGATCTCTGCATCTCCACCATCCTCCATGGGCTACAGGGGCACAGCTGCCTCACCATGGTCTTCACCACAGACTGCAGAGGAATCCCAGCTCTGGTGCCTGGAAACCTCCTGCCCCTCCTTCTGCACTGACCTTGGTGTCTGCAGAGCTGTTACTCTCACGTACTCCCACTGTTCTTCTCTGGACGCAATTACAACCATGCAATCATTTTTTTTTTTCTTTTCTTCTTCTTAAATATGTTAACACAGAGGCATTACCACCATTTATAATTGGCCTAGCCTTGGCCAGCAGCACATCTGTCTTGGAATCAGCTGGCATTGGCTCTGCTGGACCTGGAGAAAGATTCAGCAGCTTCTCACAGAAGCCATCCCTGTAGCTCCTGTACTACCAAAATCTGGCCACACAAATCCAATACATCCTTAATTTTGTGTTGGCTTCTTATAGAGAAAAGTAAAACACAACTGAGTAGAAATGGGGAAGAAAACAGATTAATCGTATCATTTATAATGTTATTAAACATTATAAGCAAACGTAAGATCACCTCCCAGCTAATCTTTCAGTACCTGATTAAGGTTTCAGATGTCCTGAAGCCCTTTAGATAACCATGTTCTTCTATTGTACAGACATTTGGCAATTATCACTATAGCTGCTTGCTTAAAAAAAGAAAAATATTGAAGTAGATAAATAAGGCCTAGGATAACAAAATATATCATCCACTCATTATCCCTTCAATGTATGCATCCTGCTGGCACAGTTCAGAGTTCATTTACATGATAGATGCTTCTACTTCAGCCTAAAGCAAGGCTGGTCTTCATGTCATTTCCTGTCAGGAGTTGCTGGACCTCAATTATTTATTTGAAATAAATGATGCAATAAAAACACACTTTGCAGTCCAAAAGCCACCTTCATCAACTGTAGAATGCTTGACTTACTGTTTCATTCCCACCCCCACACAAGACACTTGCCACAGTAAAATAAATTATTCTGGTACCAGAAGCAGCACAACATCCACTTATTTTGCTCCTTGTAAACAGCCTAGCTGCCTCAGCCATCACAGCTGCTTTCTTGTTCCCTGCAAACCATCATGGCAAAAGGTAACATGAGAAAGAAGAGGAGGGTAACTTGTAAAGCCTGTGGCCAATGCACCAGCTAAAACTGGTTAGGCCTTATTGAACTGGCCCATGTTACACTCCTTTCTCTGCTCTGCTGACTGGGGAACAATCTAAGGAGAAGACAGGAAAGGGGCTAGAAAAATTTCGTAACAGTGACAACTTCTTCACCTTCTTACTTTATCCAGCCTGCGGATGAAGTTAACAAGGCCTCATAGGGCTGGCTAAATTCAGAAAGAAATTAAAATCACCAGAAATCAGTTAGTTCTGTCACAGAAGAGTACTCAGTGAGATCAAAAGCTGTAAAACAACAAATTAAATTCAAGTTTGTGTGCAGTTTCTCAGTTTATGTATATAGGAAATACAAAGGAAAATACCCCATGGGGTGTGGCAAAGATTAATCTATTAATGTGCTGTATTTGAAAACCTAAAGTACTATTAAGTGCTAGACTGATTATTTTAATCAACACTGTTTTCACACCATCTGCAGTTCTATGGCTACAAATGTAACTATGAAATTATATTCCAGGTATACAGAATCTCTCTCCACCTCTCAATTCATATTTCATCATTAGCACAGCATCCAAACACTTAAGATGAAATCAGATTCAACTGCAGGATGAAACATGAAAGAAAATGCAGTACTATCACATTTCTTCTTCTGAAGGGCCCAGATGGATATTGTCAGATAGTCAGTTGAACATGAGACAGTTTCGACGTACATAGTCTTGATATTCTTGTGTAGGAGCCACAATGAGGGGGTGAAAAATGTAGGCTTTTTAATTCCATTTTCTTCAGTGATACAGTAACTGGAAAAAGCAAAGTTTAGACAGAAGACCTCCAGCTCTGAAGCAACAGCAAGTCACATACTTCCTATTTTCTATTAACAGATAAACACTTTAAAAATAAAGAGGATAAAATGTTTTATAAATTACACACACTAAATACCTTGTGTAACCTTAAGAGAAAAGCAGGCAATAGATAAATCAAAAGTGAGAGGGTTTAGCAAGAAATCTGACAGTGCTTGCTAAAGAAACAGCACTGAAGTGCTAAGGAATTGCATCCTCAATTTTGTCTGGTGTTGCTCTGCACTGATAAATATCTTTAGATCATGCTCCTATATGTTACAGCTGTGGTAAAGATTAGCTCTTAACCTTGATACTAGAGGGTTATGCTATTTTTTATAAAGCAATCTACAGATGAAAAGCCAACACCTCCACCCCATTTTTTCCCTTGTTGTTGTTGTTGTTTCTTAATCTGTGGAATCCAATATCGACTTCATCCCTGACTCAAAATGACACTTACCATGGACAGAATGGCACCTGCACCAACTCTTTTCATACAACCCAGTCTGCAAAGCCAGTGCAGCTACAGAGAAGAGGACAAATTAACAAACAACCAAACTATTATGAAACCTACAGTTACAGAGAAAGTAAAGCTGTTACAGGGATAAAAAAACCATAGCTACCCAATGTCAGTGTGAGCAAATAATGGGAACCAGGGTCCCAAAGAGATGTAAGTTTTTTTTCTTCCCTTCCCCTTCCTTCTCTCTTTTCTTGTGCAGCAAGATGTGTTCAAAGTTTCTAGAGTCTGAGTCCTTTTTCTCCATAGACAAATATATCAAAAAGCTGGAGATTTCTAGCCAAAAATGAAAAAGGTTAATTTGTCCTGAATTTACATCTGCAAATCTTCACAGGAAGCAATCTGTGCAACCCCTTTGAATTAAACATACTACAGTCAAAAGCCTTTGGCACCAGCTGGGCATTAATGACCAACTGGAAAGATGATGGCTTGAAGAAAGTTCAGCCATCATTAAGCCCATGTTCTAATGCCAGGGTTATTGCCATTATAAGTCTTTTTAAAAGCACAGAAAAAAATAAATATTACAGAGCAACTAGTTTCTTGTATTGAGCCAATATTCCTCCTAAGGGTTTCGGCAGTTTTGAAGAGTGATGCTTTTACTCTTGACACATTTTTCCAAAGGTCCTTAGGAACCAATGCCTGGATTGCCTCATACTTGATATGTCTTCCAGAAATGCTGGAGGAAGGACTCCAGAAATGAGCCAGCACTTGTTTTGGGTGAGATGGATCACTGTAGGTTATTGCAAATAGGTAATACTTGGAAAAGCACCACTTCTGAACGCACTTTCTCATATCCTAATGCGCTATCACAGTCTAGAAAGTCTGTTTCTTGTTCAGAATGATTTCTGGGAACACCTGTGGGTCTGGATAAAATTTAGTGATGTTATAAATGCTGAAGGGCCAAGCTTTTGTAAATGGCCCAATCTTGGCTACATGGACAACATTTGGCTGGATGACCAAATGGAAAATACTTAGTGATGTTAAATTGCAAAAGAGATGATCAAAATGTTACATCATCTTTCTGTTGGCATAAGCGTAAGATAATTATTGCTTTTTTAGACCAAAACAAATGAGAAAAAATTAAATTCACATATATTCAGGCTATTAATTTGTAACTCTTTATGGGACCATTTTTATCTGTCACTATTCCATACTCTTGCATGTTGCAGCAAGTAGTAGGGAACAACAAAATGTGCAAGGGCAGAGTCTGGGGAAGCAGAGTAGAAGTCAGTGGTACATCAACAGAACTCCTGCTGTGAAGGGTTCTCTTTCTGAAACAACACTTTGGTTTTAAAATGAAGCAATCCACTCTCACTAAACAAGTACCTCACTGTGCTGTGTTCCATTACTCATGCTTGAACCAATTATTACAGCCTCCGTCTTTGCTGCTCCATTGTAATCTTTCTGAACCCATATCAGAACAAAACCATGATTAAATGAGAGGATTCCAATTGTACTTCCACAGCACTGAATCTCAATCAAGAGATTGGGCCACATATACCATAAAACAAGTAAGGCAATTATATTGATTTAAAATTATAATTAAAAAAAAACAAACAGGGAGTGATAAAAAACTGTATCTGTATATCAGTCCAAAATGTTGCGCCCTCCTACATGCAACCTTTTCCTCAAACTCCTTACTGTCCTTTTTCTTATGTTACGTATAGTCTCCTAAACTTGGAGAAGTTAGAAGAATATGTTCCCCATTCACGGGTAATATGGCAAGACCCACAACAAAGCAAGAATTAATATATGCTTCTCTCTTTTGAACAGTTAAAACCATATCAGAATGAGAATACTTTATTTAGGGACAGCCTTGTTATCCATGGTTAAATGAACCTAATCAAGTAATTGAAGAAGATAACTTAGGTCTTTGATGTGGGAGAGAAAAGATTTGACATGCAGCCTCATCTGCTTTTGGTCTTCTGGCAGTCGCTGTTATTTGAAACATCTCAGCTGTTGGCTGCTACAAAATTCCACAACACCACTCATATAAGGAGTAAAAAACTTGGTTTAATTCAGAAATGAGCCAATTCTAAAGCTTCCACTAGCATTTTCCCACCACTTCCTCACCTACACATAGTCCCACTCCTTTTTTTTCAGCTACTGGAGGCCAGACATCGGCAGAAAAATAAATTATTCTAGAGAGCTTTTGAGCTTTTCACACCTTTTTTTTTTCTTTTTTCTTTTTCAATATCATAAGGCTAGAAATGGGTAGGGATAGGAGATGAATCATCTGGGATTTATTCTGTCTGGAATATGAACGGGAGAACAGTTTCTACAGAATTCAAAGTAAAAGATTCATCTGACATGAATGCAAGCTAAAGCACAATTTAGGTTTCTAGAGGAAATCGACAAGTTTGCAATATTTCACATTTTTTAATAGGCCCTTCATTGGACATGTTAGCTGGAATATTCTTCTATATTATTAATCTGTTTCAGTCCTTCTCACTTTGCTTTACAGATATGAAGAAAAATGGATACCTCATTAATCAGCTTCAGTCCAGTAACCAGTAAGGCAGAAATTTCACTGACTAGATTTTATTGTGTTGGCTGGAGAAAAAAAGCAGATGTAAAATTAAGCAAAACTGAAAATCATCTGACGTATAAGTCTTCCCAATACAAGCAACTAAGTAGGCTTAATCATTACTAATTACTATAAACATTTCAGCCTTGTTTTTTTTTACATAACTTGTAAAATTGTCTTTTGAAAACAATAAGGATTTCACATTCAGTCAAGGTATGTTTATGTTAACAAGTGATAGGCAGAAATTCTGTACCAGTGACACAAAATAAAGGAAAGGAAAAATCAAGGTTTGGGAAATTCATGGTGGCAGTTGAACTTCAAAGGGCTGCACTAGCAAAGTGACAGGTTTAGCCCATTCCTACCTGTTTACTTTGCTTAGGGGAATCACTGTAGATGCCTGTGGGCAAATAAAAGAAGTTCATAACAGCTCATTTCTGAAAAATCATCACAGCAATCACAATAGCAACAGAAATCATTAGAAAAACGTATTTCTCCAAAAATCACTTTATAAATATTTGTTTCTTCATCTTGGATTAGCCATGGTTGTCGTGACATGGAAGCTTAAAATATCTGCTGCTAGACTTGGCAAGTTACTCAAAATGAAATATTTAAATAAACAGCTTTTACAAATGTAAGGTAGTGCAGCAAGATCATTCAACGCAGCTGGAATCTGGTGCAGATTCTTCAAAGGCACCAGGAAGATAACGCTATTGTAGAAATAATGCAATTATACTTTCCCAGCAGGATTCCAAAGACCAAACTTATCTACTTCCAGATCCATGGTGGCATCAGCTGGAGAAGACAATTATCCTTGATGATATATAGTACTTGCTTGTATCTCTCTGACAGGGACCAAACTGTTCAGTTACAGCCCTGTGAAGTGGTTAAGCACCATCCATCCCAACTTCTAGAGAGGAAAAATAAGGCACAGAGTTGGGATAGTGAGAGAAACACGTGTAATAAGTCAGTAGCTAAAATGGGAGAAGAACCAAGCACTTTCTACTCCTAATTTGGACTCTGTCGCCTAATGAAATATTAAAATATTACTGTTAGGATACAAGAGAAACAATATAGCTACCAAATAAATACTACATAGTTACTTCATAGTTTATGTCTTCAAGTTCCATTCTCTAAAACCCCTACTGTAATCTCCCCCATGTCTTTTTCTCTGCAGTCAGAATCTGAATAAAGATCTAAGAAATCTATTTAACATTCTTCCCATTTCTAATCTTCTGTTGAAAAGATTAGCTACTTGACATCAGTGCAACTTCTTTCAATGCAAATTTCTGTCATAACAGAAGAACAATAAAATCATTACATTATAAGATTAAAAAAATCACTGACAAACCAGGAGCCTTTCCATTTTTCTATGTCCCTCTTTTTCACAGTCCCATTTTTTATTTTTTTCTTTCCCTGTTAAATGTCTGCAAAGAATCTCATCTATTTCTATTTTTAACTTATATTACTTATTCTAATCCAGTCACCTCCCTTCTCAACCTTTTTTCATGTGTTTATTATTCTTTTACATGAAATCACATTCTCTGAAATCTGTTCCCAAGTTGCTCATTTTCAGGTGATTTTTATCATGCTTCCTGCCAGTAACAGAAAATTGTCTTCCTTATGTTATGTACCAGAGTATGCACTTCATAATTTAAGTTAGTTCATGCAGGGGTCACCTCAAAATTCCCATTGTTTCAATTGGAAGAGAGTCTAGAGCTGGTCACATCTCTTCCATATTACTCATGTCTTTGTGATTTGCTGTCATTCTCAAACCCTCCTATTTTAAATTCCCTGCAGGAGCAATTTCTTCCTGCTGTAGCTGCACAATCTTATGCCATCCTGTACTAAGTAACATTGATAACACTGTTCACCTGGGGAAAAATTTGAGATTTCCTGTCTGGAGGAAAAGCTCTCTAAGAAACACAGACAAATTCACTTGACTGCAAAGAACTTATATAAAGTCATCTAAAACATACATCATAGAAACTAAAGAAGGCAGAGTTGAGTCCTTCTTTACTATGTCACAGGTCATACTAACAGCTACCTTGTTTTTTTCTAGTCCTTGAGAAATGCAAAGTGAACACAATGTGTTGTAGGAAAAAAAAAACCATGAAGCAGAAGATGTGTGGGCTAACTATAGGATCATTCCATTCAGGCATGAAAATGTTTCTATTTTACTTTTTCTTTTGGTTCAACAATTCTGAAAGCCTCCTCTTCCTGAAGACCCTTTGGACAACTCCACAAACAGAATTCCTGATGAACATACATTGCACAGCATTACTAGAGGTGACAACATGAGCAAAACCAAATGATATTATAGCATCCATATGAAAGTATCAATTGATCTATGACTAAAGTTCAAAACATACAAACTATCTTTGTACTCTGGTCAACAGAAACCTTCCCTTTTATGGCTCCTCCTTCTTGAAGCAACCTATCAATAGGGCAGCAAGCAGGTTATCAGTGCAGCACTTCCCTGAAAATAAAAGCAAATGTTAACTACATTCTCAGACTCTGTAGCATCTCAAACCTTACTACAGGAGAACTAGCAAAAGTGGCTAAACTGCTCTAGTCTGTATCATACTGCCAAGTTTGGATGCTTCTGCAAATACAGTAAAAACTGGTCCTATTGACCATCTGGAATTAATGGAGAATTATTGTGGAAATTCTGCAGAGCAATAAAAGAAAATTCAGTTTTAGAAGGATCTTGTCCAAGAGAATAAGCATTTCTTAGTGATCACTCAGATTCATATATAAGGCATATATATGTAATAGACCAAATCAAGCAGAGTATAGTCCAGAGCTGGGCAAAGGGAAGTTGAAATGCATTCCTTTAGGAAGGGAATGTAGCCACAGTATTCAACATTTTCAAGCAACAGTGTCCTTTTGATTAGTTTATAGAGACTTGTCATTTACTGACACAATGTAGAGCTGTCAAGGCAGCACAATTGTTTATACCAAGTTGTCATTCATGTCCTTCACATTTGAATGCAAAATGGAAATCACAGAATTAAAGAATCACAGAATGGTTTGGGTTGGAAGTGACCTTAAATATCATCTAGTCTCAACTTCCCTGCCATAGGAACAGGTTGCTTAAAGTCCCATCCAACTTGGCCTTGAACACTTCCAGGGATGGGGTATCCACAACTCATGGGGCAACCTGTTCCAGTCCCTCACCACCCCACAGTAAACAGTGTCTTCCTAATATTTAATCTAAACCTACCCTCCTTCAGCTTAAAGCCCTTCCCCTTGTCCTGTCACTTCATGCCCTTGTGGGCTCCATACAGGTATTGGAAGGCCTAATTAGGTCTCCCCAGTTGTTAGGATGAACAATTCCAATTCTCAGATATTTCTCATAGGGAGGTGCCTCATCCCTCTAATCATCTTGGTGGCCCTTCTCTGGACTTGCCCCAACAGGTCAGTGTCTTTCCAGTGCTGGGGACCTCAGAGCTGGATGCAGCACTCTGAAGATAATGAGGTGGCTTTAGTACCTGCTGGCTTTTCTGTATTTTGCACTACTACTCAGGTGAGTCACACTGTGTAAGAAAAATAATAGAAAAAATAATCAATTAGAATGAGTATGAAGAGTATGAAATTTTTAGCTATTTCTTTGTTTTCATTTCTAACATTTATTTTAATAGAGTTACAAAAAATGCTGTGAGGGGACAATGAAGTAAAATGTGTTATTGCCTATATAATAATGACTGGAATTTATCTCTACTAGGCAGAAAAAAATAACTCACAATAACTCATAATTTCAAAAGAAAATGGTCAAATCAAATTTGAGCTATTTTATATATTCCCTAATACATCACAAGGAGGAAAAAGAGATCACAAGTATAAACCTTCTATAAGTGAAGATTAATTCTCTCAAACCTGACTGATCAAAACATGTTTAAATTAGAGTGAGATCATTATTAATCTCAGGAGACCAGAAGAAGTCAAAGAAAGGAACAATTACTGCTTCCTTATCTAAAAGCTATAAAACTTTCCTTTTGTGCTTATATAATTTCTGTGTTGAAGACTATGTGAAGCACACTGAACAAAAACAGCTATACAATCATTTCCTTGGTTAAATGCATTTTATGAGGAAAGTTTTTCAGCTGAATCACTAGAATCAAGTGGGGAAATTGTTCAGAACTTCAAACCTGACCTTTATGCTTTACACAAATTGTCACTGTCCCATCATTTCTCTCTCTTTAATGAATAAAAGTGTGGGCTGACGTACAGATACTAATTATCAGAGAAAACAGTGAGGTTGTGGAGCAACATTAAAGACAGAAGTACCATAAAACCCCCAAATAACTACTTCTAAGAAGCAGATGATAAACACTTGAAAGGGCAGTGGCCAGCAGTAGGTACCCTCCATCCACAATATTCCTTTCAGTTTCATATTCTCATTTGGTCACACCTAGCATATCTACAGACATCAGATATTTTTCAGTCTGGCATAGAGCTCTGAATAGAATATGATTCCCACTTAAAAAGGAGCACTGCATTAGAATAAATCATGTGTAGCATATTAGTGTTTATAGCTGTTGATTTCTTTAATAAATGCTTTTCACTTAAGAAGACTATGATTCTGTTCCACAGAACAGTCTAAACTGTAATAATAAACAATAAATGTGTCCACAGACCACCTACAGTTCTCTGTGGTGTACTCTGCATTTCTTTCTTATATACTTCCTATAGCTAATGAAAATTATAGGGAAAAAACACCCCACACAAAATATTTTCCGCAAGTCAGATAAAAGAAGATTACTTCCAAGCAATTTTATTCATTCTAGAAACCTTTTCCAGATTTTTTGTGCCATGCACTTACACCCTTATTCAGTAAAAAATTCTGAAGGGTTTATCAGAAATTTACCTTATTACATAAGGATCTCAGATACTGATTCTGAGAGACTGCAAAATATTTAGTCCTTTCATTTTATAATGGTTTTCTGAAATTTGACACTGCATTCACGTGACAGCTTCTTATTTAGGTATTGAATTGGAACTCAGTGTCTATGAAACATTCTTTAATTATCATAGGCAAAGGATATAAATTTTAGAGGTTAATTTGATTTAACAGATTGATATGACTTTGATGCAAGAGGCACCTGTCTTTGATCAATATAAATGACAATAATTTCTTAAAATATTTTGTTCTTCACCTAGTGTTTATTTAAGAGACTAATGAGATTATTCTAAATTGACTTTGACATTCTGTGAAAAGTCAGAAAGCCTAGAAATAGGACCACACACAAGCCATTAAGTGAACTAGTTGGTCAGACACAGACCAGTCACATAACTGGACACAGTGAGCCTTGTGGGTCTCTTCCAACTCAGGATATTCTATCATTCTAAAATTCTAATCTCTTCCCAATGCATTTTTTTAAAAACTCAGACAGCATTGCTTCTTTTCAGTACTTGGTGGAATAAGTAGCAGTTATACCAAGAAGAGATGCAGCTATATCTCCAGTCTTCTTCAATACTGATTATTTCTGCTTCTAGGTTTTACTACCTGTATAGCTTGCATGATAGCTACAAAATCACACATGGATGAATAGTCTTTAAGCTCTTGAACCTTTAAGCTCTGGGGGAATTTAAACTCTGGAACTTTTTTTTCCCAGACCACAAAACTAACAGCTTTCCTTAGCATGATGTCTCTTGATTATCTGGTGGCTCCATCAAAGCGAAAAAATTCCACACTGTCACTCATTGGTATTTTGTTGAGAGTATTACAACTTGAAAACTAATGGGTCAAACTCACCAATTCCCTAATTTCTGGAAACTTATCCTTTGACTGAAAGGAATAACATCTTTACAACGACTATATTTGTTTAGTGTTTTTTCACTCACAATAGTGAGACATTTTGAGGAAGCAGTTTCCACTGCCACACTCAAAGATACAGTCCACTAGCATCTGACTGTAAAATCTTGAAGACAATTGGAGAAATGTCTGAACTGTTCGTCATCCCAGCCTGGCACTCATGCAAATATGAAAAAGCAAAAGAGGAAATGGGGAGAGATAAAAGTGATAAGTTTAAAGTAACCTAGAAGTTTAGAGAAATCTAGAAATTTAGATAAATAACTGTGAGATTTATTATTGAACGAAGCAGTTTTTCAAGTCATAGCTTCATGAATAAAATGAAAGCACTGAAGGAAGATACACCATATGGGAAACAATTAGACAGGAGTCACGTTATCATCACATATATATACTAAAATCCTTTGATGAAAATGCATTTTGGACACTGGAAACAGAAGGTCTTTTTGAGTGATTGCTTACATATGTAAGCTATGGACTCCAACACTGTAGGCTTGAATGCCGCATGGACACATTTCCCACTGGGGATGAGAAGAGACCAGTTAGATCTGCCCTGGTTCCTGTTTTACCTTCAAGCATTCCATCTGAGTAGTGAGCAGCACTAGTTTGCCATTCTGCCAGGCACCTGCAAGCCTGTGTGCAGTACAAGAGAGGGGGCACCTTGATTTAATGCATTATCCTGGCAGCAGCAGAGAGGACTGAACACAAAGCAGGCAGGCCAGCAGCAGGTGGATGCCTGAGAGGAGGCTGTGATCCCATAGGAGGCTCATGCTGGGACAGGCTCCTGGCAGGGCACTACAGACCTGTGGAGAGAGGAGCCCACATTGGAGCAGGTTTCCTGGTAGGATTGTGACCCAGTGGGGGACCCACAGTGAAGCAGGCTGTGGCTGGGTTGTACCCTGGGAAAGACTGACCCACTGTGCAGCAATTCATGGAGAACTGTCTCCTGTGGGAGGGACCC